>JAOXOE010000784.1:5167357-5184249 GCA_028565055.1 Phoeniculus purpureus | reverse complement strand
CCCCCAGGTCCCTTTCTCCTACAGTGCTCTCCAACAGGTCAGTCCCCAACCTGTAGTGGTACCTGGGGTTGTTCTTGCTCAGATGCCAGACTATGTTTGTGGTTGCTGAAGCAGGGCACACAGATTTCAGCGACAAAACTAGTAACTAGAGTTATGAAACAGTTAATTCATGGCAAGTTTTGAGCTACCTGGGTTTTCTGTGGAAGGTGACCAGCAGTTCTGCCCCCAGCCATCAAAACTTTAACCAGCAACTTGTAGGTAGGAAGGTAGGATTATTTTTAACCCTTTTCTTAAATTTAACCATAAGCAGCAACTGTAATCACAGACTTCTGAGGGGCATCTACCGCCACGGAGCACTCCAGGTTATGCTGAGATTTAGACAAAAACTGTGACAGATCAGAAATGGGAGAGTGTCTGGTACCAATTTTGAGTTGTCACAGTTGAGCTGAGATTTAGGGAAACGCTCACAGGTTATGGTCTGCCAACCAGTTAGCTGAGCTAGGACTGGGTAGACTCAACACTACGAGCCTGAGCTTACCTGAGGTCCTCTCTCTCCTTTCACTCCTGGGTATCCCAGTAAAAATGGAAAAGGAGTGGGTCCGAAGAGGTCGAAGATCTGATAGTTGCTAGTCACAGCTGGTGTCGTAAAGTTGAAGGCCTGTGCCCTGGCTCTGGAGACGGGCTGGGCAGAGCCCAGCGGTGGTCTGGTGTACACCACAGGGATGGTACTGGGAACCACTTTCCTGGTTGGGGACGGCACGTGCTTCTTTGGAGCGGGCCCGTGGCTTGGGTTGTGTGGGGTTTGCTTTAGGGTGACAAGGTGGACATCATTTGTTGTGTTATCAGCCATCCTCCTTGTCGGCTTTACAGTACCAGCTGCTTCAGAGGGCTCCACGGTGGGTTTTTGGTTGCTCTTCTTTTTGGTCTCCTGCTTGGACTCCTTCTTGCTGGCCGTGGCAGGGCTCTGGCTGGTTGGTTGGGTCTTTCTGGCAGTGGGAAGGGGAGTTTTCTCCATGCTCGTGCTGGGAGTGGGACGAGACATCCTGAGGGTCGTTACCGCCCCCCGAGGGAGCGAACGGGTGGGTGGCTGTGTTTCAGTACTCGAGGGAACAGACCGTGGGGCCACTGTGACCTTTGTGGCTTTGGTTGTCAGTCTCGGCAGCGACGGTGGCGATGGTACCAACGGGATGGTCGTTGTACCTGAACCCCGAATCTTGAGGGGAGTGGTGACCCTGCCAAACTCCAAGGATGGGGCAGCAGTGGTCAGGTTTTTCAGCCCCTGCAGCGAGGGCTCGATATGCTGTGGGGTACTAGGGGAGGCACTGGGGTTCCTGGGCAGGAGCGGGATGGCAGGGGGCAGGTTTGGCCGGTAGGTGTCCGCTTGCCTGCACTGTTTTTTCAGGTATTTACAGTAATGATGAGCTGCCTTGGCGGAAGGGTAAATATCAAACTGGCAGATGGCTCCTTCAAACTGCACCGAGCGCTGGTTTATCTTCCCAAAGAGGAAAGATCCATGCGGATCCAACGCCTCGTCCTTTTTCAAATGCAAATCCGCGTGTACTCTGCGCTTCCCACAAGAAGTAAATAAAGTGACTGTCTGGCCACGGATATTGATGGCCAGGTTGTGCCACTGGCCATCGTGGACATTGTAATCAAAATACACCGAGCGCTTGTGGCCCACGTACACGATGATCTTCCCGGGCACAAACTGGACCCCCAGCTGCAGTTTTTTCTTCTTGCTCTTGACAGCGAAGAGAAAAGCGTTGTTGATGCGGTGGGAGCAGAGGCTCAGCACCAGGAGCAGGTTAGCGCTGGAGCCTGCGGGGAGGATGGTGCTCACTGGTGCTTCAACACGGGCTCGCTGAGTGAAGATGACCCCTGATTTGAAAGGAATGACTCCTTGAGGAACTGTACGCGATGAGGACCATCCGCTCGATGGCCTTTTCCCTGACAGGCCCAGTCTTTGAAGAACATCCACATCTGAAAGGGAAGCACAAAGAAAATGTGAGATGTTGGGCAACCTATGGGGAGAGTCTAACCAGTCCACAAAAAACGGCAACAGGATGCAGGAAACCCCAATCACCCTCTCTCACATAGACATTTAAATAACTAGAAAGGAGCTCACACAGCTCCTTGTGCACTTTGGGTGAGGAGCAAGTGCCTGCTCAGCTCGGTCACCAGCAATCGCCACGGCGCATCTAGCTAGTCATCCC
Source organism: Phoeniculus purpureus (assembly GCA_028565055.1). Taxonomy (NCBI): domain Eukaryota; kingdom Metazoa; phylum Chordata; class Aves; order Bucerotiformes; family Phoeniculidae; genus Phoeniculus; species Phoeniculus purpureus. Next base: position 5,182,036 of record JAOXOE010000784.1, on the reverse strand, counting down.
GTCCCATCAGGAACCAGCTCCAGATGTTCTAGAGGGAGCTGCCCTCACTACAAGGAAGTTTCCCACTGAGCACCAACAGTCCACTTCTCAGGGATTTCATTCTGAGTACTGACCACACAGCTGGAAAGGAATTTGAACAACAGACTGAGCTGGGATTGCAAAACGTTATATGCCTGGAAGGCAAGGAACAGACATTTCAAAGGGAGCAAAAAGCCTTGTATCTGCCTCCCTCCAAATTAGCAAGAAGCAGCTTTTGATCTTGGGAGACTCTGGAGAGTTTAGGGAAGCGATGGTGCCTCCCAGCATAAAAAAAACATTGCACCTAGATTTCACTGAATGGCTTAAAGTTCTCAGCAGTAGCATTTTTTTCCCCCCCTGCGGATCATCTTACAGCCTTAAATTATTTTAATGGGTTGAAGGAACCAGATCTGGTTTGTGAAGAGCTGAGTAGTTATAGCTGCCACCGAGCAGCTGAGCTAAGATTCGCCTTCAGTATTTGTTACCTAGGTGCTGGGTGCCTTGCTCAGACTGGGTGAGAAGGACTAATGTCCAGAGGCACCCATCTCTCCCCATCAACTTCCAGAAGTCGTCTGTCGTGGACAGACAAGCAGAATTCTCTGGTTTCTGGCCTCGAGGTCTAACAGATTGGAGTCCAAGGCAGATTAGCAGGCACCAGCAATAGAAACTGGAGCCAGCTGGCATCAGACTCAGTTGAATTTAACTGGGAAAGATGCTGATGTCTACATGAGAAAAGCTGCGAAGGTAAATGTGCCCAGACCTGAAAAAGGGCTCATGCACCCAAAAGCTCGTTCTCCAGCTTGAACACTTGGTCTAGCAAGAACACAATTTGGCACAGACAGCCAAAGGCAAGGCTACGATGATGGACAAGACACGAGCGCTGCTGAAAGTGAACTGGGATAATTGTGTCCCGTTCCCTCTTCTCTGCCCCAATGAAATCCCCGTTACGTGCCCTGCTAACTCTCATATCTAAGTGCTTTTTGGGCTGTGTAATCCAAATGCCAATCCTGCAAGGCAAGAAAAGCAGCAGTGCCTATCAGCTAACCCTGCGCAACTGCAGAGTTCCCAGATTAAAAGGGAAAGTAAATCAAAGGTGGTCCAAAGGGAAAAACCAGCTCCTTCTCTAAAGGGGCCTTAGAATGTGGCTTCTTTCCCCCTTAACCACTAAATGCAGAGCACTATATCCAGTGTTTGGAGAATTGGCATGTAAAAGCAATCCTCAGTGTTGGCTGGCAGGGCTGTGGACGCTGAGGTCTGTAACGTTGCTGGCCAGGAAGGGAGAGCAGTGAGAAAACCTCTGTTCCTTGACTTTGGCAAAACCCTTGGCCATTTTTGTAGGTAAGAAAAAGTCAATATTTACTTTGTCTGAGCTCAGCTTTATTCCTGCCTCCCTTTTTTCAGGCACCTTGACTCATTTTCTAGCAAAGACTATCCTGGAGCAGATGCGGCAGATGTGAAAGGGGGTGGGGGAATGATCCCACTCTGTGCAGAGGGCATAAATTACTGCAGAGCATGTGCAAGTGTTCATTATGGTAATTCTCCCGCCCTATGCAATCCTTGTTCTCCCACTGTTTTTTCCGACATATTTCCCAAAGGGCTGCTCCTCAGCACAGCAAAGGTAGAGTCTTTCCCTCTCTGCACTGGATGGAGTAATCACAGTGCTATCTCCACACTGGGTAATCTTCAGAGTCTGTAAAGATAAAGGCCAAAGCTTGGCTTTGGTGTAGTCAAGTGGGACCCTTGCCACAGACTTCAAAGGCACCAGAATTTAGCCCTAAGGAATAAATTCACCTCTTAAACTAGGAGCTAGACTCCAGCTTCCAATTCCTACATGTATTGCTAGGTTCTCGCCCAGAGGCAGCCAGCAGTCTGCCTCTGCTAGGCAGAGATGCTTTACACTGTAGGTATTACTCATGCAGTAACTGCTCCACAAAGACATGAGGATATTCCCTTGCTCAGAGGATGTCACTGCTGTTTGCAGGACCAATCCAACTGCCTCACTCATGACTACATCCAACAGTGCTGAAGGAAAAGGAAAATAAAAAAATAGACTCTCAACGCAACCACTCCTTTCCCTTAATGCGCACTAAGGTAGAGCCAAATGCTAGATGCCTTCGCAAAACCTGATTAAAAGAGGACTCATGCAGGACATGTACGTGGATTTTCCAGTCCCAGGTCCAGGCACGCAGCGCAGGACTCCTGTGCACCCAGCCTGGCCACCTCTCCATCCCATGCCGACTGCACTGGGCTGGTGGGGCGAGTCCCCCAGGGATGCCAGGATGTCATCAACTAACATCAAACACAAGGTACTTTTGGCTTCTTTATGTAGCTCCAAGTTCTGCAGAGCATTTTTTCCCCTTCAAATTTTTTCCTCTGTAGATTTTTTTTTCCATCAAAACACATTCTTTAAAAACACATTATTCACTTCTTGCTGCCTGGTCCCAGGTGCCTCCAAGCTAGCTGCAAGGTTCCTGTAGCAGCACTTCAGCAAGTGGGGGAAAACAATCTTTAAACAGACTCAGTGCATGAAAGTGAGATGCACAGAGATTCCTGAACAACCACAAGATCATCTGCGAAAGAGGAGATAAAGGGTTTTATTGCTTTCCTGCTCATCTCTTTCTTTCCCTCACCCTTTCCCCATGCAAAAGCCTTTATAAGATGAAGAAGCCAAAAGGCAGGAGAGAAAACTTGCAGCTTCCTAGATTCCAGCAGCTGAGATGCAGCATCCACAGCTAAAGCTGGGTTGAATAAATGCTGCATTTCCAAAAGTTACTCCCCAGACCCTTAGTCAGTGCACAGCAGATGAACTCACCAACCTCATGATCTTTGGGATTTGTAACACCGAAAGAAAAAGGTTCCTCTGTGTTCCCCAATTTCCCAGTGTGGAGAAAGACCCTTCAGCCTTACAGTAATGACAACAGTGTTTTCAAAAGCCCACAACACTCGGCTTAATTTCATCCTCATAGATCTATGAACAAGCTCTTACTGCTTTTGTAAATCTCATGTTGGAAAGTCTGGAGTGATAAAACAGTCTCGAGTCAACAATGTTTCCTGACAGTCTTCCTGTCCTGGGAAGGTTTTGCTCTCTGGTACCCAGAGGAGCAGCCTGTCTCTGAACGTAAGGAAACCAAACAAGATTTTCAAATTCCTTCATCACAGAACAACATCTCGGAGGGGATTTCTCTACCACAGAATCACAGAACGTTAGGGATTGGAAGGGACCTCGAAAGATCATCCAGTCCAATCCCCCTGCCACAGCAGGATCACCTAGACCAAGTTGCACATGAACATATCCATGCGGGTTTTAAACAATCTCCAGACAAGGAGACTCCAAAACCCCTCTGGGCAGCCTGTTCCAGTGCTCTGTCACCCTCACCATGAAGTTGTTCCTTCTCATATTCATATGGAACCTCCTATGTTTCAGCTCATACCCCTTACCCCTCGTCCTATCATTGGATGCCACTGAGCAGAGCCTGGCTCCATTCTCCTGACATTCACCCTTTCCATATTTATCAACATTCACGGGGTCACTCCTCAGTTGTCTTCTTTCCAAGCTCAAAAGACCCAGCTCACTCAGCCTCTCCTCATCAGAGAGATGCTCCACTCCCCTCCATCACCTCTGCTCCAGCCATAGGGTACCCAATGCTCATTGTGCTAAAGCAGTAGAAGAGAAGTGAAAGTCTCCCTTGGATTGATGGTAACAAAAACCATGGAACCATCCCACACTTAGCACAGGAGTAAATGATGGATAGAGGTGAATCTACATGAATCTAAATAGCACATTAAAATCTGCTTGAAAAAAAAAAAACCCGAGAAGCCAAGACACTGTATTTGTTCTGCCTCTTTACGAGCTGACATAAAACTCGCTCTGAAAGCTGCCTGAGTGATCCAGCCAGATGTTCACCTCTTCTGCATTGAAGCAGAATTTGGAAAATATGACATTTTTCAAAATTGCTGATGGCAGGGATGTATTTGCTTTTTCCCCCCCTTGTAAAAAGTGCTCCACGGGCTGGCTTACAGCTCAGCATTGACCGATTCTCTGTTTTTCCTTCATGTTTTGGAGGCTAAGAGGAGCGCCCTGGAGCCTGCTAGTCCACTTATTATTGTCTACTGACTGCAGAGGAAACTGTACCTGTGTAGAGCATCTCCGTGCAAGAGATGTGACTATTCTAAGCAGAGATGGCTCACAGAACTATAGAATTATTGAGGCTGGAAGAGACATCTAAGATCAAGCAGGGGGGTGGCACACTCTCCCTCTCTAGAGACGTTTAAAACCTGCCTGGATATGTTCCTGTCTGACCTAGGTGATCCTGTACTGGCAGGGGGATTGGACTGGATGATCTTTTGAGGTCCCTTCCAATCCCTAACGTTCTGTGATTCTGTGATCATCAAGTCCAGCCTAGATGTTGCAGAGATGCTCAGCTCCCACTACCAACTGAAAAGGTGGATTTATTTGCTCTGAAGCTTTCTGTCTCCTCTTGTGGGGTCACTGGTTATTGTATCCCAACCTTCTGTTCTGTTCTCAGTAGCACAGAATCATAGAATCATTAGGGATCAGAAGAGCACTAGGAGTAGATGCTGGAGAAGAGGTACAAAGACAGGGTCAAGGTGAATTATCAGTCCCCTGTAATATACTTCTCCTACTACACAGGACTGAGCCAGGCAGTTATTCTACTATCAGCCCCTCCTGTGGAATTTTTCTTCCTAAACTTTGCTGCTCCATTCAGAACTCACATCGTTTCTGTACACACAACACCCCGTGTGCCCGCACAGGTACGATCGGGTTGCATCTGACTCAAGGAAAAAGCCGTCTCCCAGAGACCCTTAATTCCTTAATGCCCCAACCTCAAGGGGCACCTTCCAAAGCAGTTAAGTCCTAGCAAGTGCAGGTAGGTGCCAGCAACATTTCAGACACAGCAAAGTGCTTAGTTCCCCACCGGTTCCACCAGACAGACAGGCACTTCCGAAAATCCCATGGGGCACTTAAACACCTGCAAAAAGCTGGTTCTTTTGCCAGCTGTTAACTGCGTCATCTCCACCATCAGCACCGCAATGACCAGAAATAAATGCATTTAGTTCTGTGCACTACACTCAGATGTTGTTTAATAATGATCCTAAACAGATACCAAAGCACTTGGCTTTTACTTTGGTTGAAAGAGTAAAGGGAAAAAAAATGAGTCTTGTTTACCTTCAGAATTTCCCTGTGTGAATCCCAGGAACCAGGTGAAACATAACAGAGTCCAGAGAAAGCAAAATCCCCTAAAATTGGAAAAGAAAAAATTAGTTTTTACAGTGCTAGCAAGATAAAGTAACCCTCTGTTAAGGGTCTTCTTGACCACAGATCTAGTGAAGTCAGCAGTGGTGTCCACATGTCTTTGGGAAACAGAGAATGGTCACTGCAGAGCAGGATTTGCTTCCAACTGAGACCTCACTTTGCTACTTTAAAGTCATCTAAAGCCCACTGAACTCAGTGGAAGATTTTCCCACTGGTATTTGTGGCTCTTGCTCAAGTCTTGAACACCAGACCAGTGTTTTGAGATGCAGAGACATCTGTGCCAGCTCAGTAGTCCCTTCACTACTGCTGCCCTCTGGCACCTGCCCTGTCCAGAACAGTCCAGAACACCAGAAATGCAAGAGGATGGAGAAGTACTTCCACAGTTGAAGGACATGCCAGGAGTGCAGGTCTGTGAGCATACAGGTAGAAGATGGGCTGACATGCAGCCAGTGACATCTCACCTGCATCTTCCCAATAAACGTGGAGTCCTTTTGCTTTCCTACTTGCTTAAAAATGTTCTGAACATACAAAATCCTACATGACCTACCCCTCTTTTCACACCCAGATGCAAAGATGAGGGCAATGCCTAACCACGCAGCACCCTATGCTGCTCCACCGATGACTTTCTCATCAGCTTGGTAGAGCAGGAAACTTTAGAAAGAGCGAGCGCTGCCGATTCCCAAGCGCTGAGCTCTTGCAGACGCTTTCACACCCGAGAGGGAATTGGCCAAGCCTTTCTGTCAGCTCAATTTTAAGCCTCAAAGTGCCATTGAAAACCGCAGCACAGAGGAAAACTTTTACCAGAAAGGTAGCTGAAACCCCCCTCCTTCCCCTCAACTTCCTTGATTTGGAGCCAAAAAATGAACATAGGAAACTCCTCGGTTAAGTTCACTTAAAGCTGTCAGTGGAAAGTTTGAGGATTGAATTCCCTCGTTTTCTAGAGATGATATTTAACAGCTTGATCAGCAAGGGCTGCTGGGGGAAGAGACAGAAATGTAAGCTAGAGGCACTTCTCAGCCAGAACAACATAGTGTGGGACATCCACAGGTTGTTCTTCGCTTCAGCCAAGCACTGGGATACACGAAGCAGCACCAGAGTGCCGCTCGCTCCTCTCCTTGGATCTGGCAGGAACAAAACATCTATCAAACGGGATTAGAGATCACTCTTCTCCTGCCATCAAGTCTCAGCTTTAGTGAAAGAAAGCATCCTCAGAGACTACGTATTACCCTGGGCTGGATCCTCACCCAGTGCTGGAGACCCTTTCCCACAGCCGAAAAGAAGCCACAGTGATTTACACATCAGTGAGGAAACCTGGCCTTGAATGTAAAAATCCAGCCACTACCTAATATTTTAAGGCTTGAAGGGACAAAATACTGGAGCGGCCCCACATCGGCTGGGATGAGATGAACCACATCATTCTTTGCTCTTTCCATTACCCTGACTGGGCTGCACATTTCAGGAGCTCTGGGGCTTCTTTAGTTTATATGCATGAAGGAACAACAGCTTGGAATAGTCACATTACAGCGTTCTTTTGCCATGTCCTATAGCTGGCCACACGCTGCCCGGGGTTAGTGAGCTCACTGTGCTCAAGAGTTCTCCAGCTGGGGAGACTTGGTTGTTCTCTGCCCACTCCATCCCATGGGATACAGCTGTTGAGATAGAGACTCTGCCGCATCCAAGGAGAGTTCTGTCCCGGTTCATTTAGAGGACGCAGGGAGAAAGGAGAAGAGGATGATTCCTCACAGCCACCTCTAGCAAAAGTCTTTTAAGATGCAGAAGCTAAAATCCACTTTTACAGAAAGACCTGCATGCCTGTGGTCACCTCCAAAGGATCAACGGGATTGTAAGATGCGGACACAAGTCCATGTGTTCATGGGGCAAAGCAGGTGACCTTGACTGCCTGATGAGAGCACAGGAAGACGAGGGGGAAGGGGTGACATGAACACCCAAGAGTCCAGAACACTTTTTCCCTAGTGAGGATCAGATGCGTACAAACACAACACAACACTAATGCTAACTCAAGTCCAGATCTTTTTTTCCTGAGGGGTACCTTCACAACCCAAGCTTGCTTCCAAAATCCCTACTGACCAACACAGTGAGGGGAACAAGAAGCCTTAAGGGAAAATCCAGCACGTAACTTCATTCCAGCGACACCGACGGGGCTATAAAGGAGACGAATGCGCAGCGCGGAATCCAGCTGGCCTCAGCCCTGCTCCTGGACCCCTTGCACAGCCAACACCATACGAGCTGAGTGCAGGGCCGAGTGCCAACACACTGAAGAGAAACACTTTGGCAAAATTTACCAACTTAATGGAAAAAGCAAAAGCAGCTTCCAAATGGCAGCCCTGTGACTGATGGGGCTGTTAATTATCGCAGGATTTTATACTGCAGCTCTTTTTCCGTTACAACCCTGCAGTGACAGGATTGCATAAGTAGCAATAGTAAAGGAAGGCTTTTGTCCTTATATAGAACTGTCAAACCCACCTTGCCTTTATCTCAGCTTCTTTACACAACCAGCCATCTCCACAGAGCCTCTATCACGAGGTACCTGCTAACTGCAGTCAGTTCTTTTATTGCACTGGGCCTATGAACACCAGCACGAGGATCCCACTGCTACAGGCACTGGGTGAAGAAGAGCCCCTAATACCATAAAAACAGTTGATGATATCATCTCACACCAACCGCAGAAGTTTTGCTGCACAAACTTCCTTTATAGCTTCTCTCACTACTCTGTGAACTCCTGGGATCAGGCTTTGAAAGCTAAACCAGATCAAACAGTGCAAAGGCAAGAGACAACTGAGAGACAGGGAAGCACGAAGATCGATATTAACACTACTCAGCCTTAATGGTGACTTTAGCATCTCCCTAGTGAGGATCAAGCAGGTAGCAGCCATGAATAAACATTCTGAGGAGTTCCTAGAAAGGCAACCAGGAGGTCTGAGCACCACTTTTGCTGTGACTTCAGGACAGGCAGGAGGTCCCTGCACACAGTGGGAGGCACCAGTGTGGAGATGTGCTGAAATCCTGACTGCTAATTAGCAACACTGGGCCCTGAACTTTCAGCTTCCAGATTCCATTGATGGACTTTGGAAGATCAGACTGCTAAGAGTGTGGCAAGTTGTGACTTGGAGGCTAAAGAACAGTTATCACCTCTCCTGACACCTTGTGCACAGTGTGTCTTGATGCTACTGCCTCAGTACTGTTCATGTTCAGGATGTGGTTAGTAGATGGAGAGAGGTTCTCCTCCCCCTCTACTCTGCCCTGGTGAGACCATATCTGGAATATTGTGTCCAGTTCTGAGCCCCTCAGTTCAAGGAGGACACAGAACTGCTGGAGGGAGTTCTCTACAACCGGTTGGAACAATTTCAGCTTTTTAAAATTAATTTTTGTAACATTTAAAGAATATTTAAAATTTAGATAAAAAAATCAAAATGATGTCGAGATCTTGTTAGCTTAGATGATGGGCTGAAGCTGAAGAAAACACTAGAAGGGCCCAAAGCAGCAGTTAAATCTTTGTTTTCTCCCTCATTTACAGGGGGGAAATGTCTCTGAAATGGCAAACATTCTTGCAGGGTGGAAAAACTATTCCCCCAACTCTCCTCCATTCAGGTGCATTTTTTTTCTGTCCAGAAGACTGCAAAGCCAGCTGGATGCTGAAAATTGCTTTCCAAGAGAGGCAAATCTATATTTCTAGCTGTAGGTCACATTGTGAATCTTGAAAGGAGAAAACATCTGTTGCTTAAGATCCTTCGTGCATAGAATCACAGAATGTGTTGGATTGGAAGGGACCCCCAAAGGCCATCTAGTCCAAACCCCCTGCAACAAGCAGGGTCATCACTCACCAGACCAGGCTGCCCAGAGCCCCATCCAGCCTGATGCTGAATGGCTCCAGGGATGGGGCCTCCACCACCTCTCTAGGCAGGCTGTTCCAGAGATCCACCATCCTCAGATTCAAGAGCTTTTTCCTGATGTCTAATCTGCCCTTTTCCAGCTTAAAACCATGACCTCTTGTCCTGTGACTCCATGCCCTATTAAATAGTTCTTCCCCTGCACTCTGACAGCCCCTTTCAGGTCACTATAAGGTCCCCCCAGATCCTTCTCTTCAGGCTGAACAACCCCAACCATCTCAGCCTGTCTTTGTAAGCGAGGGGCTCCAGCCCTCATGACTGGAGGTGATATTCTGTAGGACTCCCGGGGTTTTAAATTGCCCCCTGACATTGATTCCACTTGCAGACTTTGGGGGCAGGAACGTTATCTTGTACCAGTATCACCCTGCGCAGAGCAGACTCCTGCTCGCCCACTTTTCAGGGCTTCATGAAACTGCTGTTTCTCCTCTTCCCCTCACCTCTCCCTTTCTGGAGAGGGCAAACGAGAAGGTACAGTTAAGCAGATGTCCCTGATCTGATCCTACATAGTCCTTTGCCGCAGCTTTTCCACAGCATAAACTATTGACTTGGAGCTCCAGGCTAGGATTCTGCCTGAAGCACACAGGCACTGCAGGAAACCCAGTGTGCTCAGAGGAGGTGACTGAACTCGTATCAGATTTTAACCTCCATTCAGCATCTACACTTTGAAGAAGCAGCAGGCATAGCCCAAGCAATGTTGCCTGTTGAAGCAGGTTTTCAGGCGACTAGAACTTTCACTGCACACACAGCCCTAACCCTAAGGGGAGCACACAGAATCACAGAACATTAGGAATTGGAAGGGACCTCGAAAGATCATCTAGTGCAATCCCCTTCCAGAGCAGGATCACCTAGACCAAGTCACACAGGAACATGGCCAGGCGGGTTTTAAACATCTCCAGATAACCAGATAAGGAGACTCCACAACTCCCCTGGGCAGCCCCTTCCAGTGCTCAATCATCTTCACTGGGAAGAAGTTCCTTCTCATATTCATATGGAACCTCCTGTGTTCCAGCTGACACCCATTGCCCCTTGTCCTATGATTAGATGACACTGAGAAGAGCCTGGCTCCAACCTCCTGACACCCATCCTTCACACATTTATAGACATTAATAGGGTCACCCCTCAGGCTCCTCAAAGTGGGACATGAGTGTGATGGCCAGAGCCCTCTGAGCAGGGTACAAAAAGGGTTTCAAAGCCTGTCCCCACCACAATTACTGGACACTCCACTAGCCCACATGGGCAAATGCTCCACACCACACTCCAGCCCATCCTAGGGGTGATGCTGAACAGGAGTGGCTGAGTTTCTCCACCCTGTGTTTGGAGCACGAGTGCAAACCCAGAAATTCCCATGGTTTCCCTGACATCATTTCTGCCCAATCTAATCTCACTTCAGGATGAAAATGCCCTCAGGGCTGTGCCTGGAAAGCTCCATCTCAGAGCTTTGGCAACTGTGGCCCAGAAAAAGCTGCTGCTTCCTTCAGAGGGGGCCCCTGGTAGTGAAAGAGGGGACCCACAGGGGCCTGATGAAAGGGAGGGATCGCATTCACAGAGGGGATGGAGCTCAGCTCCTGGCAGTGCTACAGCAGTAGGTCTCAAGTGCTGCAAAAAAGCTTCGCTCTCCTGCAAGGCTGCACAGCAGCCACGCACAACCAGGGTCTGGTGTTTGCTCCCACAGCCCCTACAGCTCTTCATAGGATTTCTCCAGGATCAAACACAGATCTTGCAGCACAAAGTAGGTGGAGATGAAGAATCAGCATGGCAGATCCTCCTCCTGCAGGCACGTTTACAGGGTTTGTACTGGTATCTGCAGAGAGGGGGCTGATGGGTTTAAAACCACTGGTCCTTGTCCTCCTAATTGGGAACAGGAACTTGTGCATTCGCTGCACAAAGCTGGTTCAGAGTAACCAGCACTTCTGAGCTCCTGCTGGTGGCAACCTGCTTCCTCACCTGCTGGATACCAGGCTGACCCCGACCAAACACCCTCCCACACACCTCACAGCAACCTTCTACGCTAAGGGATCTCTCCTTACAACCCACTGCTTGGTCTCTGCTCACCACCCCTGTCTGTCTGGGTTACTGACTTTACTGCTGTGTGAAGTGACAACACTCACTGCTGGCCCTTGCCTTTGTATTCTTGGTTAGTAGCTGGAGCCCTGCACAAACAGAAGCACTGAGCATGATCTGTCATCTAACTCCTTTTTTGTCCTTCCAACAAACGCCTTTGCATTCCTTCATTCTGTGAATGGGGTTTGGCAGGGCCATATAGAATTCCCCATTGTTTCCATTTGCACTTCAATAAACCTCCATCATTTCTACTTGTGTCCCCAACAAATTGGCAAAGAGAGAGGGGGAAAAAAACCACACACGGCTCTGTGTCTGTCTCTGCTCAGAGCTTTCCTACAACTTCCCACCACCAGACATGGGCAACCCTCAGTCAATCATGTAACCTCCACAAACACTGTTTCCAGCAGGGCAGACTTCAGTCCCTCAGCTCTAAGAGGATGCTGTTGAAGCTTTATTCAAAGAAGAAGAAGGGCAGAGGAGCCTAAGGGGTGATCTCATTAATGTTGATAAATATGTGAAGGCTGGATGTAAGGAGGATGGAGCTAGGCTCTTCCTAATGTCATCTAGTGATAAGACAAGGGGCAATGGGTGTCAGCTGGAACACAGGAGGTTCCATATGAATCTGGGAAGGAACTTCTTCACAGTGAGGGTGACAGAGCAGTGGGACAGGCTGCCCAGAGGGGTTGTGGAGCTTCCTTCTCTGGAGAAGTTTAAAATCTGGCCTGGATATGTTCCTGTGCGATTTGGTCTAGGTGATCCTGCTGTGCAGAGTGATTGGACTAGATGGATCTTTCAAGGTCCCTTCCAATCCCTGTTGTTCTGTGATTGAGAGCAGGAGAGGAGGCATCTGGTCACTGGACTTCACCTCTGTAAGCTGTGACACTCCCCTTCCCTCCTGAGGCACAGCTCCAGTAATTGCTCCTCTCTATCGTAAGGCACTGGCACACACCCCATTTGCCTGCCTAGCACTCCCATTGCTGAATTTGTCCAGCTGAACTAGAATTGTCCCCTGACCAACAGCCCAGCTCGCACACAATGGTCTTTTCCTGTTAAAACAGGATCCATGCCTTCTTCTAGCCCATCTCAGGGGCTGACCCACCCCAATGGTGCAAGAGGAGCGTTTTATCACTGTGTGTGATGCCTCCTCACCCAGCACATGGGCCAGGCAGCCCACAAGCAGCATTACACCAATAACCTGGGGCAGACAGCAAGCAGGAACCCACTGGAGGCCTCCTGGAGCACCACACAGACCTCTATGGTCAGCATGTGGCACTGGGGCTGGAAGTGGCCCAGGGCAGCACAACTACAGCTTAAGTCAGGACACTTGCTCCATGCTTAGCTGAATACAAAACTGACTCTGGTTTAGAGAGTCTGTGCTCACTAAAAATGCATCGATGTAATGATCAAGAGGGGCATTTTAAGCTGCAGAGCCTGTAAAACTGAGTGTTCGTCTGGTTTTACAAGCTTTGGCACTGTGCATCTGCTTCTCCTTCCCTGGTGAGCCAGCCCTCCCACTGCCATCCATGGGTCTCCTGCACATCTGACAGCTTCTCAGCCACCAGCCCTGCTCTGGAAGATGCTGCAGGAGTACTGGGACAAGTAGGACCCAAAGCACATGTGGGAATGCACCAGAAAACTTCCATTACAAGCAGCCTCAGGCAGCACAACCCTCTCCCAGCCCAAGGAAGACTGGGCAGCACATGGGTGGGCCTGGCAAGCTCAGGAACAAGCCAGCTCTGGGCTCAAAGGACCCTCTCCAAGACTAATGGCCTCAACAAGAACCTCCAGCAGTGGGAATGGTAGGACACATAGCACTCAACCTTGTCAAGTAATCCCAAACCCAGCACCAAAAAGCCCATCGGGAGATAATGCAAAGGGCAGCAAGCGACCTCTGCTGAGGAGGGAATGGAGCAGCAACGCGCTGGAGAGGTGGCCAAGCCAGAGGAGATCCTGGGAACAAAAGGCACACAGACTCAGAGTCACCAGGAAAGACCAAAGCGTGGATTTCCCAGGCGCTGCGAGAGCCAAAGCCCATGAGCTCTCACAGTGCTGGCCTGGGACACCACGATGCAGAAGCAGACAGCAAGCTCCAACGAGCAGGCGGCCATGCTGCCTCCTCCTGGATCCCTATTCCCTAATCTTGTCCTCAGCAGCATCCCATGTGTTCTGAGACACGAGCGGGATCTCCCTGTCCTGTAGCAGAACTGCAGCCAACGTGTCCGTCCTGCGGCTCACGAGTTATGTGACTCTGCTGCTGCCAGGACCTCCCCAGCATCGGGGCCCTTCCCCTCATCTCGCAGCTCTCCATCTTTCAGATGAATCTTTATCTGCCTGTCCCCCTTTCAACTTGTCCACTTTTGACAGACATCCACCCTTGGGTGGTCCCAGACCAGCAGCCCACTCCATGCCCTGAACTGGGAGATGCAGCTACCAGCACCTCCAGACACGCCGCAACCACATCTGCTCGAAAGACCCGCCCTGCAGCACCGAAAGCCAGTCCTTGTGAGTAGATAAACACTGAACTTCTCAAAGAAAGCCCCGGGGAGCAGTTGTGGTCTCTCCTCAGAAGTTTCCCCAGCCCCAGCAGACTGCGTGTTCTGAGCCCGCACAGCACCGCCCGGCCTCTGCGCTCAGGGGTGACCCTCGGGCTGCAGCCAGGGGGGTCCCCCAAACGCCAATGCCCCGATTCTCGCCACATCTCCTAGCCCGGCAGGAGCAGAGGGATCCTGTGCACAACTTTCTCTGCCTGCCAGGCAGAGGAGTCCCAGTCCTCGCAAGGGAGTGTCGGCAAATCCTCGCTACATCCGACAACGCAACCAGAGCCTTAACCCTTTGCGGGGCCCCCGGACCAGCATCACAACAGCAGCGCCCGCAACACGTTTAACAATGGGAACAGGCAGCGCGGGTCCCCCGCTGCGGGAGGAAGAGGGCGGGGGTGGCGGTGATTTTTTATCCCAACACGGATACGAAGAAGGATCCGGGCGCTGAGCACATGCGGAACCCGCCTGCCCTCCCCGCGGGCTCCAGGTAACTCCTGTCCCCGCGGGACGGGGCAGGCAGCGGCATTTTCCACACACATCCACCACCCCGGGTCCGGGAGGGGCTTGGGGACCCTGCATCCACTCCCCCAAACCCGTACCGGGAAGGGTGGGGGTGTGGAACTGCCCGTTCCTGCTTCTCGCGTGGGTGCAGCCTCGGCACCCACTCGCCCGCCCCCACCCCAGAGCAGATCCCGGGCTGGGAGCTCCTTCCCCCGGTGCGTCGAAATACATCCCTCCGGCTCTCACACGCCTCCCGCATACCCCAGCCCCATTCCCACCCTCCGGCTCCAGCGTGGCCTCCCTTCTCTCCCAGCCCATTCTCCCCTACAAGCACAGGAGTTTTCACATCATCCCCTGGCACAAGGAATGTCTTCCC
>JAOXOE010000784.1:5141694-5155094 GCA_028565055.1 Phoeniculus purpureus | reverse complement strand
GAGGTAAAGAAGTCATTGAGAACCTCAGCCTTTTCCATGTCACTTGTAACCACATCACCTGTTTCCTTTCTGAGGGGTCTGAGAGTTTATGTGAACCAGAAATTTGGGAAAAAAGATCAGCTGATGAACACTTGTTTCAAATTCCCTCCCCTCTCCCTTTTTATATGATTCAAGTGCAAAACAGTCTGTTGTTTTTACTAGGTTTCATTACTTTACCCCCTCTTCCCCTGGGCAGTCCTGGCATACGAAATTAGTGTTCACTCGCAGCAACACTTGAGGCTGCTTCCTGTACCAGAGCAGCCTGAACCAAGAAGCGCCAGTTACCCTGCTGTAGATTTCCATGAGGCCAGCTCTCATTCCTGTGCTTCTGCAGCTCCTCTGGAATGATTGTCTCCTGCTTCCCTCTTGGGGCCATGAAATACTCCCCACACAGACAACAAGAAGGCTTGTTCCTCCCTACTTGCTCTGGCTGCTCTTGGACACTGCCCCTCTCCCAGTGCACTTACCCACTCTGTATTCCGCGGGTCAGAGTTGGGATCCTGATGGGTTGTGCGGTTTCTCAGCCTATGGCCATGAGTGGCCCAGCAGCTGAGCCGTTCTAAGAGCTTGGCATGGTCAGGGGTGCTGCCTAGCAATGGCCAGAACCTCTCGGCCTGCTAAATGACCAGAGAGAACATCAAGAGAAAGAAAGATCAATCTACTAACACTGCAAACTCTGTAGAGTCACTCATGGTGATGGGAAAGTGAGCCCCAGGGGTACACCCCCCATCAGGATAACAGCTCTCCTGTCGGCACTTAGCTACCAGACATGGCTTTGGCCTTTTTAGCTCTTCTTATTCACCCACAATTGTTCTAAGCTGTTTTCTGTCTGCAGCGGGCACAGTTGCTTTCTGGTGGAGTCCCTGATACCAGTGGCAGTGGGGAGAAGGACTTCTTTCATTGAAAAAGACGAGCATTGTGAGCAAAAACTCCCCAAGCACTGTTCTAGAGCAGTGACTTTGGGTTCAGTTGGCAGCCCAAGAGCAAACGTGGATAGTAAATTTCACTTCCACAGCAGTGGAATTATCCCTACAGAAGAGAGGAACTTCGCTAATCTGAACGTGAATTTTAATTTGAGAGTAAATGTGAGTTTGGATTAGTGCTTGTATGTCTAGATTAAAGCTCATACATCTAGATCAGTGCTTGTACATCTAGATTAGTGCTCATACATCTAGGTTAGTGCTTGTACATCTAGATTAGCACTCGTACATCTAGATTGGAGCTCTTAAATCTAGATTAGTGCTTTTACACCCAGATTAGTGCTCATGTATCTAGATCACTGCTCATACATATAGATTATCACTCGTACATCTAGATCAGTACTCATATACCTAGATTAGGGCTCATACATTTAGATTAGAGCTCAAACATCTAGATTTGTGCTCGTACCTCTCTGTTAAACAGGCACTTGTGTGTTCCTACTTAGTTACATAAAGAAGAGAGACAGCCAAGCAGCTCCTGCAGTGAGTTGTGTTGCTGAGGAGTACCAGCCCCATTCTTGGCAGTGGAAATTGACAATTTTCTTGCAACTTCCGAAAATATTTGTGAATCTTGAAAATCTAGCAATGCCTTCTCAAAGCACTGACTCATTGCTGGAATTAGAGAAAAAGAGAAAAACCCAATGAATTCCCTTCAGAATGAATGAGGTTTGCGTGACACTTCTTGAGAAAACATTCTCCAGCCCAGAAAATCCAGAAAAACCCAGAAGCTGAACATTTTGCTGGTGTCACAGAAGACAGCTGATAAAACACACTGTTGGGTATTTTATGGTGTAGCTTCCATTTGATGAGCCTGAAAGCAACACATAATTCAGGTGATAGCCACATGCTCGTGCCTTGGGGGAGAAGTTGTGTCTCTGTTCTGGCAGGGAAGGGATATTTTACAGGAAGGCACTGCTCTGTAATATGTAATGACAGGTATAGCAGCAGTCTTGTATTTAATGAAGAATTCAAAACCATAAAGTTAGTCCCATGAATTCCAATGCTGGTAGAGAATTTCAGAGGGGTTATGAGCGATCTCGAACTTTGCATTATCCTAATTTCTGAAGCATTTCACATAATTAGATTTTTTTAAATGCTTTGCTTTATTTCTTCCACATAGCAAGAAATCCTGGCTCAATCCTGGGCGGAACCATAAAAAACAGAAGGGCAGTAAAGGAAATGCACATGTGGCTCACAAATTCAGGCATCCAGTGAGCTTTCAGCTAAAAATGTATATAAAAATCTTGGTTCCTTCTACAAGGAGAAAGATCAGGGTTCACAGTGGGTTTGCTGCACACCTAACCAAGTTCTATTTAAATAAATAAACCACAGTAGCCTCTACAGTGTGATCCCTGCCACCCAGCCACTGCTCAGGCTAGCAAAGCAATCTCTTGTTGAACCTCGTCTGTGATGGAGCCAGTAGTAAACTTGTGTGAGCACAGAATCATAAAACATTAGGGATTGGAAGGGACCTCAAAAGACTATCCAGTCCAGTCCCCCTGACACAGCAGGATCCCCTAGATTCAGTTGCACAGGAACATGGCCAGGCAGGTTGGAAACATCTCTAGAGAAGGTGGCTCCACAACCTCCCTGGGCAGCTCCTTCCACTGCTCTGTCACCCTCACTGGGAAGAAGTTCCTTCTCATATTGATGTGGAACCTCATCTGTTCCAGCTCACACGCATTTCCCCTTGTCCTATCATTGGGTGCCCCTGAGCAGACCCTGGCTCCATCCTCCTGACACCCACCTTTTCCATATTGATCAACATTCATGGGGTTCCCCCCTTCAGTCTCCTTTTTTCCAAGCTCAAGAGCCCCAGCTCCCTCAGCAGGGAGATATTCCACTCCCTTCATCAGGGAAGTTTCCACCACATCCTGGCAGTTTAACAGTTTCTCACTCTGGTTTCATGTGATCTTTCTGGCAATGAATGGAGATGCCATCTAAACCTGGTATTTCCCAAGACCCTCTTTAGGCTGAGTTGTGAGGGATCAGACACAGCATTATCCATCTATTAATCACAGCAGCATGATGCATGGTCTTAGCTCTGCCCTTTCTGCTTTGCAGGGACAGCTACTTGAGCCACTCTCCACAGACACCGATGGCAGCAGTACCAGCAGCAGAGGTTCCAAGGCCAAGAGGCTCTCAGGTGTGCTCTTGCCTTTCCAAACTGAGAAGTCACAAAGGAGGAAGTTACCATGGATGTTTTTAAGAAGCAGTTTGTAAATATCCAAATCATACATCCCCGAACTGCATTTCACCACATCATCAGTGCCCCTGTTTGCAGAGCAGTGTCCAATGGAAGTTCTTATTCCAGACAGCTGCATGAAAAGAGAAATCTTGTCTAGATGTAAAACACAGAGAGACCAACCTCACCTCTGCTCTGACTCTGCTCTGACTCCCTCCTGCAGCCACACTGTTGAACAGTGCGGGAGGGAAGAACAGTGTAGGTAGCAGGACCATAATAAAACCAGGGATGTTTATTCACAAGTTACAAAAGTTACAGAAGTTACAAACACAAAGTTACAGTTACAGGGTGCTGCACAGCCACTCTGAAAGCAGCTACTCCAATTAATTGAAGAAAAAAGCCCCAGTGCCCATAAAATACGTTAAACTCCCTGTTCACTAAAACATAGCTCAGTGGAAAATGAAATATCAGACCGGGAAAGTGCCAGCATACTCTTATCTCAGTCACGAAGCACCTGCTGCAGGTGATGGGGAGAGGATAAAGGCTGAAGGAGCTCTGCTCTGGTTCTGTGTGGTCACTATCATGTTCTGAAAAGAACACGAGGGAAATGTGGACTTCAGGGGTCCACACAAAGGGAGATGACAAGAGGGACTAAATTCCTTTGCTCTCTCTCTCAGTAATTCTCTGATTTTGGACGTCTCTCATCTCAAACTCTGCCCATCCAAGAGGCCAGTTCCTGTCAAGGAGTCTGTCCTCTCACACTGTGACTGGTTCTGTGTTGGCCATGAAGTGAGTTATGGACTGGAAAAGCTTTTCATCTGTTGAGGAGGTGACACCTTGAACAGGCTCCCTGCAGAAGAGGCCAAACCTCCTGCCCTGGGAATTTTCAAACCAGGTCACAACAATTTTTTCAGGCAGGAGCAGATCACATTTTGTCCTGGAACAGAGGGAATGAGGAGCCTCCTTTGCTTCACTTCTCTGCACTTGCTCTGTCCCAGAGCCCCTGTTCCTTTTGAAGCCCACTTATTTTTTTAGGATAACTCTGCCCCCTCTGTTTTAGCTCCCCAGCCCTGACTTAATACTGGGGGAGATTGGGGGAGGCTGGAGACTCTGATGTCATTTGTGGCCCCTACCCTGCCCCGCTTTATATAGAGTTTAAAGGGGATGCAACTCCCTGTGAGCTTTTCTTAGGTTCCTGCACATCATCACCCCTAGGTTGGATATAAAAGGACATAAAAGAAAGACAATGATTTGGTTCCATGCAGCCAGAACTCCCTGTTAATAACCACCACAGCAGCCACAGCACTGTGTGAGCACAAGAGGAGCCTTGGCTGGAGTGTGCAGCTGGATATCGCGCAGCTGTCAGGTACCATGACTTGGGGACATGCAGAGCTCTGCAAACGAGGGATCTCATGCTCTGTCACATAACTAAGAGCAGGTAAAGAAATACAGCCCTAGCACCTCCCAGCCCCACAAAAGTCAGGCTGTTCTTGGCTCTGGCTCTGCAAGAGGGGTTTATATCTATTTCAAGGTGTGATGATGTTGTTCTTGAAAAACATCCTGTCTCTCTGGGAAACAGGTTCAGATGTAGTCTTTGGCACCACTGATGCAGACGTTTCTCTGCTGTCAAAGTTACTCTCAGAATACAGTTTTGCCTGTGGGAAAAGGACTTTTCCCACTGTCAGGTCTTTAAAGAACAGAAACCCATAAAAGTATTGTTCTCATTGCCCAAAATGCACCTGCAATAAACATATCTCATGTCAACAAACAAGCCTGGGCTCCATCAAGAGAGGTGCTGCTTTCTTTTCTCTGACTCCCTGCACAGACAGGAATTTCCATGCCTGTCAGCAGTGCTGTTGGTGAATAAAACTGCTGAAGATAAATTCCATAAAACTGCCAATTGTCTGTCCCATTTATACAAACAGCTCTTCCCTGTCCTTATGTTCATCATCCAGATAGACTGTGCTACAGAACCTGGTGTGCACAGCCAGTTCCTGCACCTGCAGAGAGGTTCCCACCCTGCCGTCTATGGGAGCACAGAAGGCCAGCCATACCCCCTCCATCCTGTCTCCGATGGGGGAAGTAGGGCCAGGGACAGCAGAGCTGTGGCAAACCACAGCTAGTCATCTCCCCGCTGCATACCCGAGTCAGAACGGGGGCCCAGGGAATCGGGACTGTCACCCCTGCTGCTGCCTTCAGGAGGGATGTAGGGCCACAGCCAGCTACCGCAGCCAGCTGTAGCGAGCCACCCCATCCCGTCTTCACCCCCAACCCTGGGAACTGGTGGGGGGTGCCGGAGCCGAAGCCCCGTGCCAGGAGGAAGACCAAAAGAGGCTAGGCCACAATAATTAGCCCGTTTAATCTTGTCACCTAGTGCACACCTTTCCAAGGCAGGTACCTGGGACAATTCTTTTAAAGCAAAATACAGCTTTTTCCTCATGAAAGCACGAAGGTATGCATCTGAAAATTCTGGTAATTTTCAACTGCAACAGTAAGAGACACCAGTGCACAGCCCCGAGCAGCCTTCCCTCTGCTGGGATTTCCTGTCACTCTGTGCAGTGAGGCTGAGTTTTCAATGGGTTTGGGGGAGAAAGCTGGCTGATGGTCGTATATTGCTGACCTTCATCTTCAATGCACTCATTGCTCTGCAGTGGGGAGCAGCTACTGGATTCTTTCTAATTCAAATGCTTTTTTAGTTTTGGAAAGGTACCTGAAGCTTGCTTTGGCTTCACTGAGTTAGAAACGCCAAACAAGGATATTTCATTGCTGGGACCTTCAGTACCAGAAGGACACAGGACTGCTGGGGAGAGTCCATTTCAGAGCCCCAGAGGTGATGAAGGGAGTGGAGCATCTCCCTGATGAGGAAAGGCTGAGGGAGCTGGGTCTCTTGAGCTTGGAAAAAAGGAGACTGAGGGGTGGCCCCATTCATGTTGATAAATATGGAAAGGGTGAGTGTCAGGAGGATGGAGCCAGGCTCTGTTCAGTGGCATCTAATCGTAGGACAAGGGGCAAAGGATGTGAGCTGGAACAGAGGAGGTTCCACATCAATATGAGAAGGGACTTCTTCACCATGAAGGTGACAGAGCACTGGAAGGGGCTGCCCAGGGGTGTTGTGGAGTCTCCTTCTCTGGAGATGTTTCAAACCCGCCTGGACATGTTCCTGTGCGACTTGATCTAAGTGATCCTGCTCTGGAGGGAGGATTGGACTGGATGATCTTTCGAGGTCCCTTCCTATCCCTAGTGTTCTGTGACTGTGATGTGGTCAGCAAAGGGATCTTGTGGAGAAAATCAAGTTTCTGGGTTTCTCTGCACTCTTTACTCCTTCATCCTGAATTGGTTCTTTATTATTTCAATCTCTGCTCCCCCAACCAGCCTTTATTAAACAACAGGAACTAACTAGTTTCTAGAGGAAACTTTCCCCCCAAAGTAGGTGGAACATAGCAAGAAACACCAAGCTTTCTTATTTTCCTAACCTCCTTCAGAGGGAATAGAATGTTGAATTAACATATTTGTAAACAGTGCTGATCAGCATTTTATTTTATAGCTTTGATTTTTATATTTTTTCCTGTTTTCAGCCCAACAAAGACCTCCTCTCTCCCCCAGGCAGCGCTAGGAGGGGACTACACTGAAAATTATAGATTCCAGAGTTTGCAAGAGAACCACAAAAGCTTAATTGTAGTCATGGACATAGCAAAGAGCCACTGAAGGATTAATCTTCGCTTGGCCAGAAACAGCCACAGAGAGTGAAGGTAGAAAACTGACATCAAACCATCGCAGCTCGGAGCAGTTAATTAACGCACCGGGGCATGAAGACGCTCCTTGCTCACTCCCGTCTCAGCTAGAGAAGATGTGGATGGGGGCAGTGGCTGCAGCACTGATCTGCTTTGTTTAGGGGTTCATTTGTCCTCCATGGAGTAGGGTTGTGCATTATCCCTTCCAGATCTCTTTCTCCCAATATTGGGCTGAAAGAGGTCCTGTGGGTGCAGCGATACCTGTTCTCTCCCAGACGGGTGTGTGCACAGCCCATCCTCCTGAGTACCTGTGATGATGTTGGGGGAAGCAGCGTTTGGCTGCAGGAAAGCTTTGCAGACAGAGCTGTGACCCTCCTGCGAATTAGCCATCGTCTGGACTGACCTGCCCCAGCCTACCCCAGTTTGTTCTCAGGCTGTGCTGGCAGATGCTGTAGGGATGGTGCTTGTGGGCAGCCAGGGAGGGCAGGCTCCACCCTGCCAACAGCTGCAGTCACATCCAAGTCCATATGTCTACAGCAAATCTGAAAGGGTTAGAGAAGGTGAAGCATCAGCTGCGGTGTTCCCAGGGAGCTCCAGGAGGCTACTGGGAATCAGTCACTCTGGAGGGATCGCGATCTGAGAGCGGTGCCACACAACACTGGCTGCTAATGGCGCCAGCAGCCCCACAGCTCTCCCTGGTTGATCGCCAGCCCTGCTGCCCTGCTCACACAGAGCCACTCAAACTGTGAACATGGACCTTGTGGCAACCTCAGAAGGGCAGAGAGGAGCCATACTAATTAGGGAGATGAGGTGGAGGCAGCAGCAAGGACATGGTCGTTGTCACAGGGCAAGGCTGGGATGGAGCTGGGAAAGCAAAGCAGGGAGCTGCCAGAAACAACCCAGCCCAACACACTCATTTCCATTTTCGTTTCATCAGCAGGGGAAGTCCCCGGCTTCATCCCCACAAATCACAAGGTGGTTCTTTGAGGGGCTGGGGGAGGCTGTTCCACCTGGGTTATGTTTGCCCCAAGGCCTCGCACTCCTGTCCCCTTTCACTGCAATCACGTAGCCACAGCTGAGCAGCGGTTCCCAGTGCTCTTCATAAACAACAGGCTGGGCCACAAAGCCCTCATTTAGACTAGAGCAAGTGTACTCATGCACAAACCCACAGCGAAGCTTTTAGGACCTGTAGGAGTAAACAGGTGACCGCAGGAAGACGCCAACCTCACCATCACCCCAGCACCTTGTGCCTCTCCCATGGGGCTGTTAAAGTCCATGGGCAGAACAACCGAGGGCTGGGTGTGCATAGACTTGGGCTATGTGATGACTGAGGGTCGTGGCTACCAGGAAAGCAAGTCTGGGCAGACTTGGGTCCCTCTAGAACCCAGAAAGTCCTCACATTGCTGTTTTCCACCAAGTAACACTGCCTTTGCCTGTGCTCTGCACAGCTGGGTGTTACCTGTGTGCCTCAGCACCGCTCCCCTCCTAGCAGCCGGTTTCCACACCCTGTCTGCTTCAAGCTTCGGTGTCCCTGTGACAAGCTTTGATGGGAACTGCTCCCCAGCCAGTGCATAGGGGAGACAAAAAGCTTTTGTGAGAAGGGGAAGGTCAGAGTTAACCCTTTTCTGTAGTCAACGTGGCACGTACATTCAGGAAATATGTTGCTTAGCGCATCCCAGTGCCCCCAGCACATCCCCATCACTGCCGGTTTCCTTGGTTCACAGGTGACCTCTGCAACCCCAGACACAGCCAAGAATCACAGAATCATGGAACATTAGAGATTGGAAGGGACCTCGAAAGATCATCCAGTCCAGTCCCCCTGCCACAGCAGGATCACCTACACCATGTCACACAGGAACATATCCAGATGGGTTTTAAATATCTCCAGAGAAGGAGACTCCACAACCCCCCTGGGCAGCCCCTTCCTGTGGCTGCAGTAAAACTTCTAAAGAAGGGAGAAGGCCAGTGTTGGGCCAAGCAGAGACCTTCCCAGGAGAAGAGTGGCACCAACACCTAAACACCAGCAATGCTCCCTACTCCCATTTTTGAGAGCGGTGAAAGAAATCTCCTTAAAACTGGAACAGAGAAAGTAAATGGAAGAAAAGCTAAGACTGAATGGGCTGCTTATTGAAAACAGCAGTATTCTACTTATTTGTTCCTCATCTCCTGTGCACCAGCTTCAGTCCACTGAATAGCTACAGCATTCACTGGCGTTATTCCTAATTTTACAATGATTTGGGAGAAGAGGGGACAGAGGCAAGCAAACAAAGCTAATTGCCTTCAATGTTTTGTTTATCTGGTTTTTGTTCAGCCAAACAAAGAGGACGTTGAGGTCCAAGCTGACTGGGGAGCCACAGAACTCTTTTGCTCGGCTGGTCTGTTTAAAACAGTTTGCAATTTTGGCATCCGGCATCTTCAGCAACTACCACCAGCACGTCGGTTCTTATCTCCGTCTGGTCACTGCAGAAATGCCGGTGACTTCGGCCACTGTTACTACAGTTTAATCAACCTTGCAAAAGCCCCTCCAAAAAAGCAGGAAGGCCTCCAAGAGCCAACCCCTTGGTCATAAAAAGAACAAAGCCAGGAGGAGATTAATCACTGGATGCGATTTCCAATGCAAAAAGTCCAAGCAGGAAGAGTCCTCATTGTAATACCAAAGCTCAAGGTTCTAACCCAGCCATACCAACGGGCTTTTGTTCCTTGTGCCAGAGCAGAGATGTAAATAACACGGCACACCGCGCAGGGAGAGCGTGCTGCTGGCTATGGGCAGCAGAACATGGGCTGTGCAAACCACAGCCAACCAGTTCTGCCAGCTTGGGTTGTCTTCCCCGCATCAAACAGCATCTGAGACTTCCCAGCGCAGTCTAATACAGCAGAAGCAAGAAAAAAGTCTCTTAAAGCATCGTTTACAAAGCTGATTCTAAACCATAAAGTGATTCCCAGCCTCAAATCTCCAAATCTGTAACATTTGGTGGAATATGAAAGAAAAAAAAGGCTTTAGAAAGAGTGGGGCAGGATCTCCAGGCACCAGCACAGGAGCAAAGCAAGGAAGATGAAGGCTGAGAGGGCAAATCCAAACTGCTCTGACTTCTAGCCAGGAGCAAACCACCTGGTTGAATATGAACGTGCCAAAGGTACCAAGAACTGTGGTCACTTCTAAGTCCCCAAGAGCAAAACAGCTGGTGAGAAACAGGCACAGCCATCTCCACATGTCTGCAAGAACACTGCGAGTCTGCCTCAGCATTGCAAGGTGGGATCAGACAGGCTTCGTGTAGTGACCCAAAGCAGAAAGGTGAATCTTAACAGCTTTACCTGTCCTGCAGTGCCCCAGCCAGCAGAGCAGCTGTGGGCAGTGCTTTGGGACACCGTGGGTGACTTCGATGCAGAGCATGAACAGGCTGGTCCCATCCTTACAACTTCTCAAATAGGGAGCAGTGTTTGCAGGGCAGGTGTCAAGGGTCATAAAGTTCTCTGCTGCAAACTCTTGTGTGTGATAGTAGAGGTTTCCTAAGGCCCCAGGACTGAGTACTCTTGTCTCAAAGAAAACAAACAAAATGTGTTGGTAGTAGTTTGTGCTTCTAGAAGGAGAGAGAGTCAGATTTGAAGAGACAACTGCTAAACAAAATTGCAGCCAGAAGGCAAAGAAAAGCAGCCCCAAATCTTTTGTATGACATTGTGACCTTAGGCCATCTGGAAATTGGCACTGCCAGGTTCTCTCCCCATGAGACACCAGCAGGAAGTTCCCTGGCTTCCAGCAGAAAGCAGTTGGGAGGCTCATGGAGAACTCTCTGGTACCTGCATGGAGCAGCCAGGACAGGCTGGTGGAACGTGTCTTTCCCATCCCTCACCCAAGTCTTGCTGCTGGCTGCAGCTCACAGAGCCACTGCTGTCCATAGCCCACATCCTGACACCACCTGCTCGCATTCTGGGATGTAGAGCCAGCCCTGGCCTCTGATCCAGGGGCTGGGCTGGAGGTTTAGAGCATTTCCCAAGCCTTGCTGTGCCCACTGGCTCCAACAGCTTTCCCCAAAGACATTTTACAATGAAGGTTTAATGCTGCAAATTACAAAGCTTGGGAGTTTGGGAATCATTCCTAAAGTTGGGCTCCTGAATGCTTTTCTGTTCCCAGAGTACAACAGGCTGCTCTGTGGCACTGAACAGAGGATGGGTCTGGACGAACCAGACAAGACAAGCAAAAGGGTGCCCAACCAGCTCAGGGCTTGTTGCTCAGTAACTGCGGCTCTCACAGGGGCTCCTCCTCAAGAATTTGCCGTGAATCCTTCCAGCTCAACTATAATAAAAAGACTTTTTTATTTCTATTATTATTTTCTCTTTACACAGTCCTTTTTCAGAGTGGAACCACAAGGTGCCAGGGAAGCTAAGGGACAAGGAGAAGCCAATGCAAACAGTTTGGGAGGGACCCTTTGAAAACTGGGCACGTTTCAAGGATTCCTCTTTTGAGTGCCCTTCACTCTCTCACATCAGGGAGAGAGAGAGCACAGAGGAACTAGGTCACGGAATCTGGGGAAAAGTCAAACAAGCCAATCTCAGCTGAAACCTCTGAGATTACTATGTCATGAACTTGTTCCAAAGGGCAGAGTTTCTGCTCAGCTTGACTGAAGTGTGAACAAGAGGAGCTTTAAATGAACTAAGGGGGTAAAACTCACGAATGTCCTGCCCAACTCACTTTGCAATATCCAGAAAAATGAGAAAGAAAAATCACATGCAGAGCATGGGGTAACTAACCCATCTTTTACACGGAGATGAAAGCCAGGAAGGGAAAGGACAGCAAGAACCCACTCTGGAGTCATGTTGGACACATTTGACAAAGAGCCTTTGGGTCTTTTGTTATTTGTAAGGCTCCTAATAAACAGCTTTTATCAACATAACGGAAGTAAAGCTCTTAATCTCGGTTTGTAAACACAGATGGAGGCTAAGACAGCAACGCCAAGGATTTGGAAAATGACTGATTTAAGGTGCTTCCACTCTCGTAATCCCACTTGTGATCCTGGAACCAAACCCATTATTGCTACACCAGCTTGATTTTTCCTGGAGCACTCCACAGCCACACTCAGAGCCAGACAGTAACTCCCCTACGCGGGGGGGGTTGTGGAGTCTCCTTCTCTGGAGATGTTTAAAACCTGCCTGGACATGTTCCTGTGCAACTTGATCTAGGGGATCCTGCTCTGGAGGGGAGATTGGACTAGATGATCTTTCGAGCTCCCTTCCAATCCCTAATGTTCAGTGATTCTGTGAAAGGGTTTCCTACACTCTGAAATATTAATTTGATATCCTCTTTCCTCATCTTTTCTATTCATCACCTATTTTTTCCTTCTGATTGTAAAACACGGGTAAACACCAAGAATCATTTAACAGTCCTATGATTTGAGATTCCTCATTCTTCTACACACAGCAGGCACCAAAGCTTAATGCTCAGGCACAAGCTGAGATGACTGTCACTTTCAAGGTTGTTGCCTCGATGCTGCTCTCTGCCCTCCTTAGAAATTACCCCCAGAAAACTGGATGCTCCCCCTAGTTGGACTGGGGTGGTGTGAAGAAAGCAACTGCCCGAATAAATGCCTTGGCTGGCCTCAGAAGATCCCTGGCTCCTGGCTTTTTGCCCTCCCTTTAGCCACCAGACAAACATAGGCTTTGGAATGGAAGAGACTTTCACACAAAGCGGCGTATCCAGCTCGAGTTTCCGCATTCTGTGCCCTTGACTGGCAGCCCGTGGTGCTGCCATAGGACCTCACACACTGCACTTGCTGCTCCTCCTGAGCTGCCGGATCCTCACCCACAAACACAGCATGAAGCTAAAACTAACAGCATTTCACACTGGTTCTGGGACATCAGAGCCTGCTCTGAAGTTGCTATTTATCAGGGTTTCACTTCAGAGTGTTGGTTGGTCTCATCGCATTTCAGCCTGACACAACCCAGGTGTTTCCTCAGTGCAGGGCTTGGTGGTTGCAGGATCTGCAAGATTCTCCCTAGTTAGGGCATTCCAGAACAAACACTGTTGAGGATTTAGCGGGGTTCAGAGATCAAACTGGCTGACAAGAGACATCCACAATGGATTTGTTAGGCTCAAAATAGAACTGACACTTCCTCCTGGACCTGCAATCACAGAACATTAGGGATTGGAATGGACCTCAAAAGATCCTCCAGTCCAATTCCCCCATCAGAGCAGGATCACCTAGATCCAGTCACACAGGAACATGTCCAGGTGGGTTGTAAATTTCTCCAGAGAAGGAGACTCCACAACTCCCCTGGGCAGCCTTCTCACATTGATGTGGAACCTCCTCTTGTCCTATCATTGGGTGCCACTGAGCAGTGCCTGGCTCCATCCTCCTGATGCTCACTCTTCCCATATTTAAAAACATTCATGAGATCACCCCTCAGTCTCCTTTTTTCCAAGCTCAAGAGACCCAGCTCCCTCAGCCTTTCCTCATCAGGGAGATGCTCCAC
>JAOXOE010000784.1:5101035-5123712 GCA_028565055.1 Phoeniculus purpureus | reverse complement strand
CTCCCAGCTTTGTGTCATCAGCAAGCTTGCTGACCGTGCACTCTAATCCCTCATCCAAGTCATTAATGAATGTATTGAACCAAACCGGTCCCGGTCCCAGTTCCAATCCCTGCGGTACTCCACTAGATGTAGACCTCCAACTGGACTCTGTCCCACTGACCTCTACTCTCTGGCTTCTATTCTGCAGCCAATTCACAATCCACCTCACTACCCGATCATCCATATCTTGGTATTTGCTCCATTGCTGAGCTGAACAGAGGTGGATCTAGGCACACCACCCTGAAGTTACCTAGTCAGGGTAACCACTGAATAGCTGCACACAAGTGAAGCTGAAATCCTACTGAAGGAGCCTGGGCACTGTTGCATGTGAGAACAGGACTGAAACCTGTTTTGGCATGTACGTAACATGTTTGGTCTTCCTCCTCCTGCTCTGCTTCCTTCTTCTCCCAAAATACCCACATCAGTCTTACCAATCTTGTCATTTACCACAGCCATGGCTTGTGCCGTGTTTTCATGAAAGAACAAAACCCCACAAGCCTTCAGTTACAACTCCCAGTGCAAGAGATACTAGTGATGATGAACTCTCATGGCCTGTTACAGCTCACTGATATAAATCCTGTACAGCAGTCAGAACGATTTAATGGCAGATGGATTCACAGCAATTATTTTCAGTTTCTCTCTATCAAAGTGTGAGAAAGATAATTTAAAATCTTCCTTGGCAAGGGAGCTGGGGACAATGTCAGCGATCCCCAAGCTCAGGTTCCGACAGCTCCACATCTCTGAACAGTTCTCTGCCAGCAGCAGTACTGAAGTGCTGCAGTTTCTTATTTGGTTCTATCGTGTTTGGTGACATCACACTACTTCTGTCTAGAAAACATAGCTCTTCTCTGCTGTTTGATCATTAATCGAGATTTGAGCACTCCTGAATGGACAAGGCCAAACAACAAACATGGGGAAGACAGAACTGAGCATCTCAAACGTTAGAATTTTAAATTATTTTAGCTTTTTTGGAATAGGACAACCACATTTCAGATTAATGAGGAAGACATACTGCAAAAAGGATTCTTCTGTGGGAAGGTTTTTCCCTTCATGCAGACCTCACCAACACACAACACACAGGATCTCCTCCTTCAGACGTGCAGCAACGTAAAATAGGCTGAATTAAGGCAGAGGACAAGCAAGACGTCAACAGAAGTCCCCTCAAAAATAATTGTGCTTTCGTACCCCATCTCCAAGTCTCCTCTCCCCAAAGTAGTACATGATAAATATCAGAAAGTTAAACAAGAGCCTACTGATTGCAAAAATCACAAACTTTTTTTAATCCTGGTTTTCGCAGAATTTGGAGCACTCGGCCACGGGACACATTATATTCACAAACTTGTTACAGAACTCTGATACCTGCATGTTTTATTTTCCATCTCCTTTTTGTATTTTACTTTCAACCAGAAGAAGAGTATTCAGATTTCACAACTCTAAGTCATGTTGGGAAAAAAGTTGGTGACTGCACAGAAACGAGGGGAGACAAGAGCCCTCTGCCTGGGACTGGGAATGGTTGCATGCTCCATGATGATGTATTTCTTCATTGGGATCACCATCGTGCCATTCTACACTAAAAGGTAATAGCAGCCATTTCTTTATGAATGCAAAGATTTGTTTTTTCTGTCAGCAAATACAAGTATTACAAGTGCCAAAATATGTCAGCACACCAGATAATAAATAAATGATATGTTCTTGAAAAGCTCATAAGAACTTAATGACAGAAGAGAAAGAAAAAAGTCAGCCAAGATGTCATCAAGCACCTTCAGGTAGGCACAGGATAGAAGGAAGGGATGAGAACAGACTAAACCCAAACTTTCATCATGAAAACATGTAAAATATAACCCAACCATGCTCACTAAAGCTTGATAATGGAAAGTCAAGTCTTCCATAAATGCAGAAAAAAGCTTTTCTGTGTGCAGGTGAGTGTGCTGTTTTTAATAAAACTGTAATAGTCCAAGCAACAGAAGTCACAGTACGATCGTTCAGTCGAGAAAGCAGCACCTTTGACAGCCTAGTCTACCGCAGCAAATGTGGAATACAGCAGGCACTGAAGTGGTTACCATTTCCCACATTTTAATTTCATTTTGCAAGTTATGCCTCCACACACAAAATCAATTTGCAAAGAAAAAAAATGTAACACGACGAAGAATGCAGCTCACTTCTTCATGCTTGAAGACTTTGTTAAAGAAAGTACACCCACCTCATTCCTCTTGTAAAGACATCTTTAAGCTCAAAAACTTCTGAAAACATCTTTTAAACAGTAATTCATATTTATCTTCCAGCGTCCCGATTACATTCTGGGAGACATTTGCTAGGAAAATTATTAGTTTAAGAACTAGAGTGAGACTGTTTCTCTCTTTTTGCTGTCAAAGTGTACTGCTGTAAGCAAAAGCTTACTATGCTATCACTAACAAGAGTAACTCCTGAGGAAAGGGATAAGTAACAGCAAAAAAGTGAGCTGTCGCCAGGCAAAGTCCTGCTACTTATTCATACCAAAGGTCCATGTAATGAAGGATGAGGGGGAGAAAACATGGAAACCAATGTGACTTCTGAGAACTCTTGAATCAAATTATTTAAAAAATTTCTGAGCCATCAGGTGCAGCACACTTCATCTATTTACTACCAAAGTCCAGAGCAGTTTTTCTACCTTGATTTTTCTTTCTTTTCTTCCCTGAGGTCAATCACAGGTTGGATCAGACTAACTTTCAACTCCAGAATGTCAGAAAAACAGCCACACCACCACCACGGCTCTGCGGCACTGCCATTACCCAGCTGCAGCCACTGCTTCAGGGTGACAGAGCAGACTGAGCAGCTGTGACCGCCAGCCATGCCACCGCATGCAGCTGGCACGCAGGCAACTCTGTTAAAAGAGATGCTGCCAGTGCATCTAAAAGCAGAACCTTCTGTTTTGTTTTTGTAGTGTCTGGACAACAGAAACTCTGTGCAAGGTACTCAAAGCCAACATCAAGGAGCAAGCTCTGTGCCCAAACAGCGAAGGTTCAGAGGACGAGGAGAGCTTTCCTTACCCCTGCCTGCAAGTGTGGGTTAATCTGACAGCCTCTGGACAAGCAGTCATGCTCTATCAGACCGAAGATACACTGGAAAGAAATCCTCAGGTACCTGCAACACACAGATTATTCAGTCTAACACCTCTGAGGAGAAAGAGTGATTTGAAAGCAAGCGGCAGAGAAGGAGCTGACGACTCTTTATACGCTTGTGTCTGTACTCAGACAAAGGCATGTAAAAAACATTCCAGAAACTACAGTTGTGGATCTTGCTTTAAACATAATGTGACTTGGTCTAGGTGATCCTGCTGTGGCAGGGGGATTGGACTAGATGATCTTTTGAGGTCCCTTCCAATCCCTAATGTTCCGTGAATCTCTCAAACTCTTGAATGTGGCTCCTCACCTTAATCTCCCTTTCCATGTACTGGTGATTTCTGGAACTCTCTGGCAAAGCCAGCACCTCTAGACCTTCTTTTTGATTGCCCCATTTTCCTTCGGCACAAGGTCAAGGTTGGATTGGACATGTATGAAGGTCTTGCCCAACTTCTTCAGACGCCCAGCTTGGTGACACTTTCTGAGGGTAGTGAGCAATTTGGCAAAATAAACTACTGATACACACGCTGTCCCAACCCTGCCACCTTCTCCTAGCTTGTTCACAACACCAGTATAAAAGTCAAAACCTTACCTACATCACCCACAAACCTCCCTGCTCACAAACCCCCTGCTGTATCGCTGACACAATCTTGCTTGATTGAAGAGGTTTAATTTTTGTCAAAGCCTTGTTATCTCTTAGGCAATCAGAAACCATTCCCTTATTCCAGAAACCAGAGGTGAACCACTTGGCTCTGTAGCTCCTGATTTCTTCCCTCCCCACACACTTTTGAAAGCCAAGTGCTAGCTTTGCCCTTTCAATTCTGCGTAACCTCAGTCATCCCCAGGAGTCCTTAAAAGGGAGCCAGGAACAAACTGGTGCTCAAAAAAAAACCAACCCCTTTGGCACTATTCTGGGTACTTGAGTGAATTCTATCCCAGCCAGTTATCTAAGTACCTCT
Source organism: Phoeniculus purpureus (assembly GCA_028565055.1). Lineage (NCBI taxonomy): Eukaryota > Metazoa > Chordata > Aves > Bucerotiformes > Phoeniculidae > Phoeniculus > Phoeniculus purpureus. The sequence goes on along the minus strand of JAOXOE010000784.1, from coordinate 5,119,616 downwards.
GCTGTGAGTCCGTAGCATCGGCGAAGCCTGCAGAGCGTTAACCGAAATAGCAAACTGCCGCTGTGCAGGTTTGGACAGACACGCTGAAGTCATGAAACGTTCTGGCGTCTTTTCACAGTAGCTTCCCTCTGCAGTAGGCAGAGCATAGCTGCCTCTTTGGTCTCATTCACAATGATTCCTCCTTCTACTATTTTTTGGAGGCTTGCCTACTTTGATCTAATTTCTACTTCCTTTTGTCTTTCCTTTCTGAGTCTCAGGGTACCGAGCAGCTCCCAGCTCAGCTGAGCCAATCTCTTATTATACTCCCTCCGTTTCCTTTGATCGGGGTAATTTGTGTTTGTGTCCTTCGTAAGGCAGTCTTCAACACATTACAATAAGCGACTGATCTGAGACAAACCCCACTGTGTTCTAGGAGGTACGTGAGGATACTGGAGGCCATATGTTCCCAACCCCTAATTGTGCTTAGCTTATGCTTTCCATCACAAGTTGCTGCTATAGAGGCCTCTTTTATCCAGCTTAAGCATAAGGAGTTCAAGTCTCTTTGCTCTCAACTACAAGAATGAGGCCAGCATCCCTCAGCTGGAAGAAGGGTGTGACCTGTGGTCAGAGAGGAGCAGCAGGAGATGCCATACAAACAGCCCACGGATCCCAGTCAAACCACAGCCATTGATGCAGCAGCAGTCTCAAGGAGCACAGCCTCCTCCTGGGCCACAGAGGTGCTTGGGAGCACTGGAGAAACACCCAGAGCCACTGTGCACGACAGTGTATCTGCACTGTCCAGCTTCCCATCCCTGTGACGATGGGTTTTTCCAGCTGGGTTTTGAAAGCCCTGCTACCCTCTGACAGCAGCTGCTGCAGCAGCAGCATTGCTCTTTCCACTGGGCACCAAATCTGTAGATGGATGGGGACAGCACTATGAGGTCGGGTGTTTTCAGTCTGGTCTGTGTCTGGGTGAAGGCCAGCACTACCCCTACACTTTCCCTAGTTCATCATCTCACTCCTATATTAAGACCCATTTATGAGCAAAGAGCAGTTTGTAGTCACCTCCATCAATATTTAGCCTTTAATGCCATCAAGCTAGTTCAGGTCATTTCACCAGCCCTGACATCCCACCTGTGTTTTCTGGAACAGTCTCCAAGCCAGCCTCATTCCAGTTAAAATTCATCTCTCCCCACCATTCCCAGAGAACTTCCCCATCATGTCTGTGACTGCTGTTAGCCACCACCTTCCCATCCTTCTGCCACTGCTTCAACTCACTCAGCTTGACGGGGTTTACCTGCTCCTCTCACGTTCCCTCACCCTGCCAAACTGCCCAGCCAGACCCAGGTGTGAGCTCACGCTCAGAGCTGTAGCCTCCCTTCTCTGGCCCGAGCAGGCAGGTTCCCTTCAGCATGTTTCTGCCCAGAAAGGTTTCTTTTAATCTCTCTGCTTTTACTGCCTCACATAACTCCTCATTTTGCATTGATATTTTGATTTTCTCTACTACATCAAAGCAAAACCATTTCCCTGGGCTCTTAAGGACCCTTCAGAGCACCGCCATAAACAGCTGCAAATTGTACCCCCATCTTCTCTCAAAGCTTTTGCAGCTCTTTACATTAATATCTCAAAAATCATCCTGAAAGCAGCCAGGCTGCTGGTGGGTGAGACTGGAGACCAGTCAGCTCCGATGCTGTTGATGCTCCCACATTGGGTTTGCCCTTGCCCTGCTGTCTGCTCTGACTGCAGACACCAATGGCCCCGCTCCTGCTGACCCTGTCTGTGAGCAAGAGCCCTCGTTAATGTTGTGTCACCGCCAATAAACTATGGGTTAGGAAGACCCGTGCGTCCAAACAAACCCCAAACTATCCCATCTTCCTTGTAAAGGAAAAACCCATCCGATTCAATGTCTTTTTTACGAGGCCAGCTCCTCCAGCCCCTCCAGCTCTCATTATGGAAAATAAGTGAAAACTTCTGGCAGATGATTGTATTTTCGGTTGTTTTCTTAATATATATGAGCAAAAGCCTATATTATGCTCTGCCTACATCGGCTTTGCCAACAAAACTTGCTGATGCTTGCAAAACTACAGGACAGTTGTCCAACTGCCTGCCACTTGCTACTCGTAGACAGTCATGAATTGTCCTCCTTGCTGACAAGTTAATGTTTCATCATAAACTGCCCATATGAAGTTTTGTTGCTCTAACACATGACTGAATTCAATGTCAGAAAGATGATTAATTGCCCCAGAGATTTGGACCTTTTCAACCTAAAAAAAAATTAAATAATAAAAGAGCAGAAATTCATGAAGCCCAACCGTTCTTTAGCCTGATGCTGGTAGAATTTAGCAGCACAGCTAATAAATCACAGGCTTCCTTCAGAAATTAGGTCATTGGATTATTCTGTTTGCAAGTATAAAAATTCAATCGGATGGAACCGGTAATGTCTAGGATGTACGTACTGGACAATGGTGTCATCTCAAGTGCTTTGGGGATTATTTCTAGGAAACTTGGTCTGATTTTCAAGTGTTTGCAGGGTTAGGGGCGCCAGCATTAGGGGTAAGATGTAAAAAAGTTCAAAAGGTTCTTTACAGCAGCTTAGAACTAAGATTTGTGTCTTAGAACATCCCAAAACTTCATGTTTCTCCTTAGAACAGAAAGGGTGTAGTGAGCCCAGGTGATGTAACTCTGCAATGGGCTGCCCAGGGAGGTTGTGGAGTCTCCTTCTCTGGAGACATTTAAAACCCACCTGGATATGTTCCTGTGTGGCTTGGTCTAGGAGATCCTGCCATGGCAGGGGGTTTGGACTAGACGATCTTTTGAGGTCCCTTCCAATCCCTAATTTTCTATGATTCTGTGAACTCACTCACTGGGCAAATTTGTGGCACTGACCTGACCAACCCACCTGGGGGGCAAAGTCACTGCTCCGTCCTGCTCACTGGCCCCAAACCAAGAGGATCTTTAGTAGCTGAGCTCAGAACTGCAACCCCTGTCTGCATTGCACAGGGTCATTACTGTAACTGTGCTCCAAACTCTCCACCTCTCCAGGCATTCTGCTGCTTTTTGTGTTGCTGTGATGCATCAGAATGTAATAAAGACCCAGTAATTCTAGGTCTAGATGTGTTATGCTGAGCTCTTCTCTGGGGCTCCTCTGCCAAACACAGCCATGCAGCACCTCCACAAAACCCAGCCTCCTTCCTCCTTCACCAGCATAACCGAGCGATCACATAGTGACTTGGCTTTTGTACCATGACCAAGGGACTGCCAGCTTGCCCAGCTGGTTGGAAAAGACCCTTGAGATAATCAAGCCCAACCAAGAACCCTACTCTGTCAAGTTCACCACTAGACCAGGTCTCCAAGCACCACACCTAAACGATCTTCAAACGCTTTTCCCAGTACCTCAGAAATGACCCAGCCGTAATGTCCATGTCCTCTGCCAGTGCTTGACTGGGAATCTGCAGAGGGAAATGCGTCTGGTGGCATGCTCAGGCAAACCTAGGAACAGGCAAGAAAGGGCCACATTTACCCTTCCTGAGCCATTTCTGGCCGTTTCCACATACCTCTCCTGCACAGAGCTGCCTTCCCAGACCCAGCACCCCATCAGTAGCCTGGGAAGAGCTGCTGTTGCCAGGAGGCACACAGAAAAAAACTAAAACCCAATTATAAGTGATGGCTAGGCTGACAGCAAGTACTTTTAATACAAGCACCACACACAAGTGCCAATACACTGGATAGAATCCCCCTCTCATCAGCCCTTTGTATGCTCCAGACAGAGCCCCCAGCATGACAGAGCCTGACCTCAGGGTGTGGGGTGAGGGAATCGGGGCTCTGGGGCTGCAGGAAGCAGATTAAAATCAACAGGGATGTTATCAGTTTGTTAAGCCAGTACCTTTTGTCTTCATTTAATTCTAAAAGGTACTGGCAATAGAGGGAGAATCAATAGTTCCTTAGTGTTAGAGGATGTTTTGGCCACAGGGAAGAGAACAGGCTGCTGTGGCCAGCAGCACAACCTATTCCAAAGGTACAGGGAATTTTGGCACATAAACACAACTGATTGAATGGCTTTGTCATAATATAGACCCAGGTTCACACCATGGGAAGGAGGTGGGAGTCCCAAGGGCCTTTGTGTGACCTTGTCTCCTGCAAAGGGCCATGGAGCATCCCTTGGGCTGAGGGAAGCGCACAGGGCTCTCACAGAATCACAGAACATTAGGGATTGGAAGTGACCATGAAAGATCATCCAGTCCAAACCCTCCCAGGATGCCCTAGATCAAGTTGCACAGGAACATGTCCAGGTGGGTTTTCAACATCTCCAGTGAAGGAGACTCCACAACTCCCCTGGACAGCCCCTTCTAGTGCTCTGTCACCATCACCATGAAGAAGTTCCTTCTCATATTGATGTGGAACCTCCTATGTTCCAGCTCACATCCGTTGCCCCTTGTCCTATCATTGGGTGCCACTGAGCAGAGCCTGGCTCCATCCTCCTGACACCCACCCTTCACAACATTAATGGTGTCACCTCTCAATCTTCTTTTTTCCAAGCTAAAGGTATCCAGCTCTCTCAGTCTCTCCTCATCAGGAAGATGCTCTACTCCCCTCCATCGCCTCCGCTCCAGCCGTAGGGGAAGCACCGGCTTTCACAGCAGCTTTGATGTTAAACAATACAGTGTCAGTCTGAAGCCCCCTGCCTGTGCTTTAAGAGACCTTTACAGCCTGAGACACCAGCACGCAGGACACACCAGCTCTTAGGACAGAGGGCTCTTTCCTATTTTCTCTTTAAATGCCTCCCTGCTTCTCCATGGGCAGAGGAGGGTTGGTAAACAGAGCCCGAGCTAGCAGCGAAACACAAGCCTGGCCTGTACCTGCGATGTTTTTTTTAGAAAATGCTCTCCACTGAGGCTTTTCTGTTCCCTCCAGTCTCCACACTGGGACCCCAAGCTTTGGCCAAGCCTCTGCTCCTAACACGTTTTTGTTTTCTTAAATGGACTGAGAAGTCCTTTCATAAAGTTCACGTGGGGAAAACACATTCATCCCAGGGTCCAAGCAGGTTTCCAGCTCAGCCCCTCACTCCCATCAGCGGCAAGATCATCTCATGACAAAGTCCAGAGCTCAAAGAACCGCGCAGACACAAGCCCCCCCTTTTCTGAGAGGATTTTCTTGCTGATAGAAATTAAAGCAGTTCTTTGGGTGATGGGACAGGAACGTGAGGCACTACCTTGGCTGAATGCAGGGAGCCTCCATCAACCCTCTGCTGATGTGGTCTCTGGAAAACACAGCACTGAAGACATTTTCTCCCACTGTTTTCAAGTCTGGGCACTTAAGGTTGAGTGTAAGTAGCTGTTTTTCACAAGTGCCCGGTAGTTTTTCCAGCCTTGGAAAAGTGCTGAAGGGAACGTTTGAAAAATGGATAGGAGCACTCCTGTGTCCAATTAATGCTTCAGACCTGGGTTATTTCATATTATAACAACTACCCTGCCATACATCCAGACCTCTGCAAGTCCTCTACCCAAGGTCCTCAAGGCATTGTGTCATCTGGGCTAGCAACACATCCCAGCACCATCAGATGGGCATCGCCTACCCTTGTGATGACCGACAGGGGAAACGCAGGCAGAAGTGACAATGAAAACAAGAATATCTCAAGCCCCAGCATCTCCTCTGCAGCTCTTCTCATTTTTACAGTTTGCTCCTTTGTACAGAGGAGGAGAACTGTGGCAGAAAAACCAACCAACCCCACCCTGCCCAAACCTCGCACCAACACTTCAACACCCAGACTGTCTTCTGGACCTCTAACTCTTCTAAGAGCACTTGTTCTTCTCGCACCCGGCTGAATGCAGCAGCAGAGGTATTAAAAGCAAAACACCCCACGCCCAATGCTTTTTCCAGCTCAACACACCAGTAAGAGAACTGGTATCCCAGAAGGAGCTGCTGAACACCAGTGCACTGCTGGTGCTCAGGATCCCCCAGTCTTAGCTTTCACCGGCAGGGCAACACAGGCTGCTGTGAAGGGCAGTTGCACAGTTAACAGGTTTTAGGGCACTTAGGTGCTTTGGACAGTTTATTTCTCTCTCTGGCACAAACTGATGTCCTTCCCTTCCACCATGTTCCTCCTAAACGTTGTAAGCAGAAGGGTTATTTCTCATAGCACAGAAATCTCTTCTGAACCCTCCCCAACACTCAATCTCATGTCTCACCCTGATCTCCAACCCAGTAATGATGCTCCCTCCCACACCTTCCCATTTCCCCCAGTTATTTTCTGCAGACCAAGTTCTCAGCGCTGCTGAAGGAAGGCACAAATTCCAGCAGCTTGTGGTTTACAGTGCAACTCATCCTGACTCAATAACACAGGTCCGAGGACTAGCTCTGCCCCTGGTGCATGGACCTGGGTAGAAAACTTCCCCACCTACTGCACTAGGCTTCTATCAAGAGTTGGGTGCTAAGGGTTAGGAACAGAAATGAGAAAGGAAGCAGCAAGAAGATACAGAAACACCTGGAAAATAAACCATTTGCTGCAAAATAATTAAGTCAAGTCACAAAAATGCCCAAGAGAATGAGTTGTCTTTCCTGGCTGTCCAGTCACAGCCACCTCCCAGGACGCATGAAGCAGCAGCATGGGATGGAAATGGGTTTCCCAGAAGCTGCTGTCAGAAGGGACAGGGGTGGAGGCAGTGGAGAGCAGTTGCTGTCCCAGCAGAGCTGCTGCACACACTGCTCCAAAAGCTGATCTTGGAGTTCATGGAGCTCTTAACCATCCGCATGAAGAGCAGGGAGGGGTAGATTCAATAACTGGGGGGTTTCCCTGCTGTAAAGATGAGTGGGAGACTGGAGGGATGAGAGTTGAAGCTCAACACAGAGGTGGAGTCTGCCTGAAACTGGCAGGATGCGCCGCTGGACTGCAGGATTTTGGTTTTCACATGCTCTGTTTTTCCAGCCCAAGAGGATGACATTTTCCACAGGAGCAGATGCTTTTCTTGAAAGATTTCTTTGAGTAGAAATGCCAAATTCTCCATCAGGAAACTGTTCTGATGGAAGCATTTTCGACAAGCTCCGCTCAAGGTCTATTTCAGGACTGGCCTCTGCTAGCCTGAGTCAGTTCTTTAACTCATCACGGGTTGTTTTTCCTGCCCTTACGTACTTTTAAATCGAGAGAGTCTCTGGTTTGACTGAGCTCCTGCTACTGTTTAAACGAGCTCTTGTTCTGAGTCAGGTTGTGAACGCAGCAGCCCTGGCACAGCTCAGCCCAGCGTGACCGGGGGCTGCTGGGCAGCAATCGCCTCCCGGTAGGGAACACCATTCCCAGCAGGAGCGGAGCTGCTGCACAGGAATTGCTCACCCCTCCACAAGCAGACACGGTTTTCCCCCCCCCAACTCCCCTCTCTGAAAATCCAACTGTTCTAAAACAGCTTTAAGGACTTTCCAGCCTACTCCACCCACCTCCAGAGTGATGTCAGAGGAGTTCAAAGCCATCATCTCGTTCCACAGGATCATTTTCCCCAACACTGCCACTGGTGAGCAGGGAATTACTTCTTTATTCTCAATATTCTGCTGCACTGATACTGCATCCTCTGCTCTCCAGGTGCAGGAGGAGAAGCAGCAGATGCCACCAGACGGACAAGAGGGTACGGATCTGGCTCCACACAGCATCAAACAGTCTGGGACGTTCCATCATGTCCCCAGGCCTTGCTTCAACATTTGGCCACCCTTCTTGGGGAGGGCTTTTCCCCAAACAGCCAAAGGCATTTTCCACTGCTGCAACAAGGTGGGCCATTGGCTTCCCAGCAGCCCCATATAGCTGCCTTCTGAACAAGGACTGGAGCTGTAGGGCTGTTCTGCAAGGGATGGGGTAAAATAACTCAGCTGAGATAGGCTGCCCAGGGGGGTTGTGGAGTCTCCTTCTCTGGAGACGTTTAAAACCAGCCTGGCCATGCTCCTGTGTGACTTGCTCTAGGTGATCCTGCTGTGGTGGGGGGATTGGACTAGGTGATCTTTTGAGTTCCCTTCCAGCCCCTAATGGTCTGTGATTCTGTGTGAGACCTCTAGATTCCTCTAAGACCTTCAGCAACAGCACCTGAGTAAATTCTGCTAGGAAATCCATTTCACACCTTCAGTCTCAGCCACTTTGCTGCTTTGGCAGACACTATCCGACAGGGCAGAGTCACACAGCCCTGACCTGCACCAACAGCAACAACCCTCTGCCTTGATCCAGAAGACAGAGAAGCATCCGTCGGGGATGTAACAAACTGCTCCCCGCTGGAAAAACCACCCACAATTAGCGGTGCTGCAGGCAGCCATGGGGGCACCCGCAAACCCACTGCCACAGCCACCTCTGGCAGGTCCTGCTCTGCCCCAGGGAGGTGGTGGCTACCTTCTCCAGCAGGTCAGCCCTTCCTGCTGCTCCCGCGGCTTCTCGCAGGCACGAGCGGAGGATTTGTGGCCTCCGCTTGCCCTCTTGTGGTGCAGCTCAAGTGAGACACCGCAGCAAGTCTTCAGTGACTATCACATCGAAAGCCCGGATCTCTCCATCATCATCCAGACGTGCAGGTATCCATCAGATCTCTTGGTTACCCTCCCGGACCACTCCGGAGCAGCACACAGATTGATGCCAGCTGTGCCCAGCTGTGCGTGTTCTGCAGCTCCCAGCAGCATTCCTCCACTCAAAGCTTTTTTTCATAGAAACCATTCAAATATCTGTGTGTAAGGGGATTGGATTTCTAATAAAAACTCCAGCCAAAAGCTATTTAAAAGTTTGTTTTAAAAAAACAAAAACAAAACACAAGTCAAAATAAACTGTGCTGCAGCCAAGAACTGAAACCAAAAAAGTTCTTCTTGTCCCTCAACAACTCAAGTCCTAGGAAACACTAGACCCTTTCAAACCAAAAAATGAAAGCTGCTCACAAAGAAAGATGATTTGTTCTCCCTGTTATCATTTCCAGTTACAAAGACACTTCATCTGTTATTGGGCTGGCTCTTGGCTTAAGCTAAGATTTGTTTTTAAAGAGAAATAATGTTCTCTTCTCTCAGCAGCGTAAGTGCACCGGGGCGGGAGATCAATCACATCGGCAGCTGCTGGGCTCCCACCTCACCCCGATCTGTCATTTAGGCAGGTAGTTCAGTCCACAGCACTGCCTGGAACTGAGCTAAAAGCATCTCTCCAGGAGATGATAGGCACTGCATCTGTGGAGTTGTGGGCCTCCTGAACTAAGTTCCTCCCCTCCCAGGTGATCTATCGCTGCAAGCGGAGCACCCTATCAATGGGTCATCTCACATGGACAGGTGCTTCCTTCCAGGGGGTATTTTCCCCAGCACTGGCTGCCATTGTTCACTGCAGTGCAAACCCAAACCAAGGAGGTCTCTAATTCAGTGTCCTGTCTCCAGCAGTGGCCATAGATGATGTTCTGAGAAGCCACGCATCAAGAGGAACATTTGCAGCCATCCCTCCCTTGGCGCAGCCTCATTTGCTACTTGTATCTACACTTCAGAATGCCACTGATTTAGGGCAAATAACACAGACACCACATCTTCAGAGCTTCACAGCCTGCAACACTCGTTTGCAAGGCCTTAGAGCACCTGCCTGCAGTTCACTGCACCTCTTCCACTTCCTCTAGAAACTTGCAATCACTCAGAGCCTACTGACCCAGGCAGATGTGAAGCAGGATGTGTCTGGGCTTAGAGTCACACCACTGAGCTGGACAACCTTTGGGGAGGTCCTGCACATCCACAAGGATGTTCCACACCCAGCCCCTTCAACTGTACCATTAAGGGCCAGAAGATTTTCACTCAAGCACCTGCTGCAAGTTCCCACCAACCCAACCAAGGACCACGGGATTGTAAACAAAGGCTGCAGGTTTCATTTCCAGTCACAATTAAGTGTGAGGCACTGGGACAAGCAAATCCTACAAGGGAAGTCTCCAGGTAGATCTCCATTCTCCAGCATACCACAGCCTCTGGGCAAAGAGACCTGCTTTAATCAAACAGCTGCTCAGCACAGAGCCCAAGGGATGGAGGTGCACAGCCCGTGTTGTAGAGTAGGTAAGACCAGATGATTTAGTACCTGCTCCAGCTCTGAGATCTCCTATTAGAGCTGGAATTTCACAAAGACGGCCATCCCAGGGGGCAAAAAAAACCCCAATCAATGGAAACACGATTTGACGAATGGTTAAGGCACAAGAGCCAATCCATAGCAGGCAGACCGAGCACCGGAGACAGCCATCAATACCCCACCTTGCTAGCGGTCTCAGACACAGAGGGAAAGAGAAAGCTAAACATCCGGAGTGCATGGGGGCCAGGAATGCTCTGCCGCCTTCTCTGTTGCACGGGATGAGCTCAAAGAAAACCCACTGGTGCCTCAGGTGTGGGGGATGCCGCAGTCTGCCAGTCAGGGAAACCCACTGGCAGTTTGCTAAGGGAGACCATTTCACAGGGGCATCCCCTAGAATGATCTCCCTCAGCAGCCTCTCCTGCTTCGGACTCTGGTGTGACCCCCTTGGGATATTTCTTGCTCCCCAGATCCAGACCCTCTCCTCTTTGGTCACACAGGAGGAGAGGTGAGAGGCCAGAAGAGATGCACATGATGGGCTGTAACAAACAAAACGACTCACACAGAGATCAAGGAGAGCCATACCCAGCATCTCCTCTCCAGCAAACACAGGAGGACCCTGGGGGCTCTTTTTTGAGCTTCATCCATGAATCAACTAAACAAGACATGACGATCAATCACACACGTGTTTAGACTGGAGCTTCGTTCTCCAAACATCACTGAGCACAGTAATGGGGCTTCAAGGCATCCCAGGCATCACACGGGCTCAGCTCTGTGTTACCCATACAAGGAGGAGGCAACAGAAGGGACCTATTTACACCCTTCATCATTACCCACCGAGATGCCAGCCAGAACTGAGAACACATTAAAAACCCAAACAACAAGAATTGGTTCCTTGCATCCCCTTTGAGGTGCCAGGACCACCCCCATGCTAAAACTGATGCTGCACCACAGGAAGGCAGTTGCTGTAGGGACACAATGCTGGCTCCTGGGTCTGCAGGGATCCTCCCAAGATCGACACCCCCCCGTCACAGCGTAAGACCCTCATGGGAAAAGCAGCAAACAAATCCCACAAAGCAAAGGAAACCAGCAGCAGCCTACAAAGCAGGTGCCTGCTGGGGAGCAGCCAGCCCTGAGGAGGGGTGGCATGAGTTACTCACCAGCTGCACGGGGCACTGCTGCCAGCTCTCCCTATGTGCCACCCTGCAACAGGAGGACTTTGTCCCAGCCAGCTCAGCCCACCCATCAGGACCCCCTGTCGCCCTCCAAAATCCCCACTCTACTCCCTCCCCATCCACGCTCACGCCGGAGCAGGAGGAAGCTGGGTGTCCCGGCACTCACTCCCTGCTGGGGCAGGACCACCCAGCCGCAGGAGCTGCCCGGCGCCCGGCCGCTTTAATTCCTGCCTGCACTCCCAGCCCCAGAGCAGATCGAGGCCAAGTTCTCATTACTGCAGATCATTAGCTGCACGGGAAGAGGCCGCCCCTTATCGCTTTCCCACGTTGACACGAGGAAGCTGCATTGCTCTGCTCCTGACTGGGAGATCTAGTTCAGGTTGAGGTGAGCAGCCTCAGCCTCTAACTCCGACTCAACGCAAGGGCATTAACCCTTTCTGCTGTTGCAGACACTGAGGACATCCCTCAAGATCCAGGAAACCGCTGTCCTCAGAAGGCAACCAGACAGCCTGAAAACACAGGAGCTGGGCATGTCTCGCCGTGCTGTGTTTTCAGGACAGACATAGCTAAACCAGAGCCAAAAGCCCATCTGGAAGGTGATTTCTGTCAAGCAGGAGCCATGTCAGCTGCTGCCTGGGACGCCGGCCATCCCCTCCATCCTCCTCCACCAACAACCAGTCCAAGCACCACAGGAGTTTAAAATAACTGGTGGAAAACCACTTGGCGCCCACCACTGGGCAGCCCTGCAGCACCAGTGCCAGCAGGGCTGAGGGGCCAGCGGGGTGGGAAAAGAAGTCTAGGAATGTCTCACATTGACATCTTCACCACCTATCTGGTTTTGGTTTAATTTCTCACAGCTCACTCAGCAGGGAGGGGGTTTATAAATAACACAGACTAGGGAAGATGTGCATGTTAATGAGAGCAACGGCGCGGGTAACTGTGACAGGGAAGGTGACAGAGAGGCTGTTGTCACTCTTCACGGCACCAGCAATCACTGAGAGAGAGGTGTCAAACAGGGATGGGCATTCCCATGGGGGAAGCAAACTCCCTACGGCCAGTTCCTCGGCCAGGGCAGGAGGATGCTCTAACCATCAGCCAGCACCTCCGTCCCCACAAGCATCTGTTTGCCTGACACCTTCGTTAACCCCTTTTTTCAGAGCGGGGTTCATACTGGCACCAGTGTATGCTGCCCCAGTTCTAGCTAAGCCAAGACACTCCCACACCCATTTCAGGAGCCCCACACTTACCCCAGGTAGCCCCATTGGTGTAAGCGATGGCAGGAGGAGGGAATTCCCTCCCCAGGACACAGCTCAGCTGACTACTCCAACAGGTGTTAAACCCTTAAACCCAGCCCAGCGGGGTACAATTCACTCCCACCTCTGATTCTCCTCTGAAGAGCTCCTGCTGCTCCCACTGTTGTGGCAGCCTTGGGGGCCCCATTTCATTCTCCTGTAGGGCAAGCAGATCCTCATCAGAGCATTCAGGGTGCTCACGACAGAGGCTTTGACTGCATTTCTGACTGCTCTCATGCTTTTTAAGGGCATCAGGTCGTCCTCTCAGCCCCAGCACCATCTGTTCTCCCTGCCAGCACCCCAAATTTCCCTTTCCCCCCAGGTATTTCCCATTGCTGCACCTTCTGCTGCTTTGGGCTCAGCCACTTTGCAGCACCCACCACACAGACACCCCCCACACACACACTACTGCACCCTCCACCATCTCTGTAGGAGCTGCTTAGCCTCTGGCTGCATCCTGTGAACATTCTAGCGACTAATTAGTAATTAATTATTTGCACATCTCTAATGCTTCCTTTCCGGGCCACTAGAGCACTTCATAAGCGCAAAGGAATCAAACCTCATCATTCCCCAGAGCTGATGAGGAGTAGGACAAACCCGCTGCTCAGAGCGGCTGATGGGGAGCTGCAACTTCAGGGTCTGAGCCCCAACCCTCACGTGCACCATTCCCCCCTGGGCTACCAACAGGTTTCATCCAGCTCCATCCCGTAAAGACCCCTGTACAGCCATATCTACTAGAAAACAGCAGCAACCCTGCCACCCTCTCCTTTTTCTTACCTCTGGGCAACCATTACACTCTTTCCCGAGCCACATTCAGTGGCCACACTGACATTCAGCGTCAAATGACAGAGAAGCCAACTCAGTTCTCACAATGAGGAGAGTCTGAACCCCCTGCAGGCCACAGAAGCCTCTCCCCATGCCTATGGGGATGAAAAGCAGGACAACCTCCCCATCCCAAGAGCAGCAATGGCAAATACCCATCCCTCTGCAGCACTGCCCTCCCTCAGAACTAAGGTGGAGGAGGGGGGAAATAAACTGCCTTTGCCAGCTGACTGTACATCACGAGGGAATAAATCCCTCCAGCTTTTCCCAACTTATCTGGATTCCCACTCTGATAACAAGGAAACCTCATCGGTGAGAGGAGGAACAATATTAACTTCACGGAGTGCCAGGACAGTAGGGGCTGCTGGGACCTCTGGAGAGCAGCTTTGCAGGAGCCTGAGCTCCAGATCCATCACATCCACGCCCCCTGTGCTTTGTGCCTGCTCCTTTGTTTATTTGGAGGTCAACACAGCTGCCCTCAGCAAGTCCCAACCCAACACACAGGCTGCTACGTGATGCAACACAAGCTGCCCAGGACAGATGTTTGCTCCTGGGCCAGCAGGCCCTCAGGACCACCATGACTACTTCTGATCACTTGGGGCAGGCAAAGCTCAAGGATGACTCCCCAGAAGTCCATAAACTGCCAGGGAACCTGCTCTAGAAAGACTCCTTCTGTGTTTTCACAGAGAATAACCCCTGCCCAGTACTCTCTGGGGTTTCAGAGAGTCAAAAACAGCTAAACCAGGCAAATTCCTGGGGTGCCCAGGGCTACCAGCCCATCAGATGATGGGATAAAGCAGAAGCAGCCCACTGGTGAATGTGGGTTGTCACTTCTCAAGCAGCCCACACTCAGTGGTGTCGCCAGAGGAGATGTGTTATGGCATCCCCTAGGCTGGGGACATCAGCCTGTCCTCACCCCAGCAGCATCATATTCTCCTCACACCCACATTCTGTGGGGCACACAGAGCTCATTTCACCCCAACCACTTGGTCCTACCTGGAAGCTGGGACAGCAAGGACATTCTTGACCTGGAACACACCTCAGGAACAAGAGCAGGAGCTGCTTGTGGCCGAGATATCTCCTCGTCCCAGCTGGGGCTGGTTCTGCTCCTCAGCCCCTCTGCCAGGTGCTGGGCATGGGGCACTCACCCTACATGCACTGACTTGCAGAAGCTGCTGCAGGAGTTCGCAGGTCATCTTCTCTCTCTGGTCTCCTTCTGGTCGGAGCAGACCTTTCCCTGAGGCACTTCACCATGTTTACATCAGTTAGGAATCTTCCACAGTGGGCCAGAGCTTCTGCTGAGCTTAGCAGAGAGCCACAGGTTTCACCCAGAGCTGGTTTCTCTGTTTTTGAAGAGAATCAGACAGGAATTGGCCAGAGACAAGAGACCCTGTAGCAGAACCTCTTCACACACAGGTGCAGAAGGAGAGAGGGACGGGAGACACCACTGCTGCTCCCTGCCCCATTAGAAACCATTCCCTCCAGCAGAGACCACAAAGGGCTCAACATACCTGCCAGTCCCTCTTCCAAGACTTTTGAGCCTTTATGGGCCAAGCTCATACAAGTGGCATCACCCAAAGCCCCCTGTCCCGAGATTCCCCTTCTCCTCTGGGCTCTGGCCTCAGCCCACCTTGCCCACATCAAGCAGCCGGTGCCCCAGGCCTCGTGCTGGAAGTGCTGTTGGCCCAAATGAAGTGCAACGGGCCGAGCTGAGCCTAACAAAGGGGTCCTCTGTGTGGCTTTCCCAGGAGGGTTATTATAGCCAGCGTTTGTCTTGGCCTGGCTCCAAGACACGCATTAGCGTTCCTCATCCTGCGGGCAGCTCCAGCGAGCGGAGGAGACCTACGGATGTCGTGCCGAGCTATAGGGAAGGTTTTCAGGAGCGTGAAGACTTCTTCCTAGCCACCCACTGGTCACAGAAATGGGCTTGGGGTGTCCCTGCACACTGAGGAAGGTCCAGGCTGTCCCCATCCATGCCCATCCCCATCCAGTTTGCAGTGGGGCAGTGGTCGGTGTGAGGGGCAGGCTCTGGGGTCTGTGCCCCCCGTTCCAGCTGTGCACTCAGCCATACTGGTTTCTGATGTTGGTGTAACGATCCTGAACTCAAATCACAAACGTTTCAGGATGCAATGAGAAAAGCAACAGGTCCCTGCTGTGCTGGAAGGAGGGATCTGGGGTGGCTGAAGAGGTGTTTCCATTCCCACTACATGGAGCTGCTGGAGAACTGTCTCTCCACAGTGTGATGGATACGTGTGCCACCCCCTGCCCTATGTGTGAGTTGTTCTGGGTGAGATGTCACCTCTTCCCTACAAACCTCCTGACCAGGAAGCCCTTAAATTGCATTTTGTAGCCGCAAGACAAACAGCAGCCGAGTACTGGGCAGCAGCAGCAGCTCGCATGGGGTGACAGGAACCCCAAGTCTGGTGCTCAGACAGCTGCCCCTGCAGTGGGCACCACGACTGCCACCCCAGGAACTGCTGCCACGTCCCTCATGTTGGCAGTTCACTCACAGTTTTTCCAGCACGTCCTCTGCCGAGTAGTAAACGTCACAGCAGGCTGCATCTGCTCTCGCTGCCACGCTGTAATTAGGAAACTGTTATTAAACGCAATTCCCATCTCTGCTTCCTTGTCATCTCCCCTCCTTCTCGTTGTTCTCCCATTCTCCTCCCTTTGCAGCCTGTGGCCTTTGGGCTGAAGGCTGATGAGCTCTTGTTTGGTCTAATCTGCAGTGTTTGTTAACGGGGCTGGTAACGTGGTTTCTAACCACCTGCTCCGTGCTGGCTTCCTCCAAGTTCTTGCCTCAAAGACGGTTCCGTTCCTCTGTATCCGAGACCACAGGCACTGGGGTTGTTGCTCTATTCAAATCCAGATGTTCACAAGCACGAGTCTGCTGCCCACATGGAGACCAAGCTCTGCCTGTATTCACATGGATTCATTGCTGTGAGGTATCAAGAGGGTTCAGCACAGCCCCGTGGGGTGTCTGTGCCACCACTGCTTTCATGGTAGATGACTGCACACGGGCATCGCACAGGTTTTGCAGCCAACCATACAGCCTTCCTCACAACTGTTTGTTTCCACCAGGAGCGTGGCCAGAGCTGGCAGCAAACCTTGTGATTCCTCTCGGTCCAACCACTCCTACCCAAGACACCCAGCTGCCAGCACTGGGTGCTGGGTGCTTCTCATCACTCTTCACACAGCAAAGATTTTACCTTCAATTCATGCATCTTACAGCCAGATTTCAAGTCTGAAGTGTGGGCACAACACCCACAGATACTCCTGCCATCAAATGAGCTGAGTGGGAAGAAGCAGATGGGAGCTGGGGAGGAATGGGGCTGCAGGAAGGGAAAGTTAGGTGGCTCAAGAGTGGAGATGCCTGTGGAACTGAGATCTTGTGGAGTTACCGGGCCAGGGAAATGGAGCCTCCTCTCTGCTAGGCAAAGCACGATTCACACGTCTGTAATAAACGCATCGAGCTTAATGGGTGACAGCAGGGCTATAAGAACCGAGCACTAGAGACACTCTTGAGAGTGCCAAGATGTCAGGTCAACCCGAGAGCAAAGATGTCAGGTCAACCCATGAGCAAAGATGTCAGGTCAACCTGAGTGCAAAGGCGCAGCCCCTTTTCATGGGCTCTGCAGCACAACAGCAACACCTTGAGCTCTGCCTGATCCCATCCCACTCCTGTGGAGGGCTGGGTGTGGAAAGCAGCTACAAGTCGCTGCTGGAGAAGCGGCTGGAAACCATCTTCCACCTGTCAGACAAAGCACATCTGGGGTGTGAGAGCGCCATTCCCCTCAAGTCAACAGCCGGATGCTCAGATGGTTCAAACTGGCTCCTTCCTGGGGGCCAAGCAGAGTTCACTCTTTACAGTGAATGATTTAGCTTCTGTGCTGAAGGTTTCTCTCACTTTAGGATTAGAATAGGATTAGAATAGGAGGAGAAGGAAAGATCTAGAAATTGAGGTAACTTTAAGGAGAAAGCTAGTAGAGTCATAAAATAATAACAAAAGGTTATAAAAGGCACCTGTACAGTTTTCCTGCCTCATTTTCTCCTCTGGTTGAGCACTGGATGATGACCTTTGTCTCTCCATACCAGATATGGAGCCCAGGGCCGTGGGCTTGCGGACGGTTGGGCTAATGGTTGGACTCAATGGTCGGTCTTTTCCAACCTAAGCGATGCCATGATTCTATGTGCCATCAGCTGCCAGAGCTGGGTACCAGGAGATGTGTTTGCTGGGAGCTGCAGACAGCAATTTGTTAAGCACAATGCCGCCTTGGAACGCAGTCACTTGCCAACAATAATCGTCTTTTGCATGCTAATAGAGAGTATTGTTCCTCCAGCGCCCGACAGCTACAGCTATATAATATCTCTAGCGAGAAGCATGCCAGGAGTGGGCATCACTTCCCCAGGCAAGTGGAGGGATGGATCAGGAATTAATATACGAGATTTGTGGCTGGAGTTCACATCATGCTTCCTCCAATTGCTGCTGTTTCCGTCCCGTATTTCAAAACTGATGACTGCCCTGAAAGGTAATTTCCCCCCACAAAAACTCCTGCAAACCCCAAAAACCCAGTGTAAATATAGCAGCAAGCGTGGATGGGCTGTAAATCAGCATCATCCACCGGGAAGCTTTGCTGGCTGGTATCCAAATGGAAAATCAGGGCCAGGCCTAGGTAGCCCTGCTGAATATCAGAGAGGAGCAGGCAGGAGTGACTGCCTGGAGAAGATGTTTGCTTGAGATGGATGAATTATGAATAAGTGGATTGTTATTTGTTATTGTTCTTAACCAGCCTGTCTCACTGCACATGTTAAAGTGGGTTTCAGTCTCTTCTCGTTATGCCTAACACACATCTGGATCCAGATGTGAAGTGAGGAGATATTTCTCTCAGATGGTACCTAAATCCCCAGTGAGAGCTGTCAAAGGGGAACTCTTGCGTGTGGGGTGGTGGGTAAGGACCATAGAATCAACGAATCATTAGGGATTGGAAGGGACCTTGAAAGATCATCTAGTCCAATCCCCCTGCCACAGCAGGATCACCCACACAAAGTCACACAGGACACGTCCATATTGTTTTCTAGAAGTTCTAAGCACCTGCAACACAGGCTCTATAGAATCACAGTCAGGGCTGGAAGGGACCACAGGATCATGCAGTTCCAACCCCCCTGCCATGGGCAGGGACACCCCACCCTAGATCAGGCTGGCCAGAGACTCATCCAGCCTGGCCTTAAACACCTCCAGGGATGGGGCTCCAACCACCTCCCTGGGCAACCCATTCCAGGCTCTCA
>JAOXOE010000784.1:5068074-5084459 GCA_028565055.1 Phoeniculus purpureus | reverse complement strand
TGTTGATAAATATGTGAAGGGTGGGTGTCAGGAGGATGGAGCCAGGCTCTGCTCAGTGTCATGTAATGATAGGACAAAGGGCAATGAGTGTTCGCTGAAATAGAGGAGGTTCCACATCAATCTGAGAAGGAACTTCTTCCCAGTGAGGGTGACAGAGCACTGGAAGGGGCTGTCCAGGGAGTTGCGGAGTCTCCTTCTCTGGAGACGTTTGGAGCCTGCCTGGATGTGTTCCTGTGCAGCTTGGTCTAGGTGGTCCTGTTGTGGCAGGAGGATTGGACTAGATGATCTTTCAAGGTCGCTTCCAATCCCTAATGTTTTGTGATTCTGTGAGCCTGACTGGGTTGTTTGCTTTCATCATGAGCTCATGTACCTGATACTGAATCTTGGCTATGGCACCTATCCGTCCGTCTGTCCATCCATCCAGCCATCCAATTACCTGTTCATCTACCAGCAAAGTTTTCAGAGGAGCAGTGAACAGTTAGCACATAGAATTATTGAAAAAAGCCAAACCCTGACTAACCATTGAAAAAATATCAGCTTGAACAGTGTAGACTCCACTGCCGTAATAACTGCGATATAAATGTCTCAGCATTTGTGTGTGATTCCAGCACATTTTTATTGATCACTTGTTTGTTTGTTTTGTAGAACCCACTCTTGGCCCAGAAACAGGGGAGTTTGCAACCTCTGCTCCAAACTCCAGCAAGGCAACAACATTTTCAACGGCAGTGATAAACAGCACATCGTTACCAACAACTATCCAGACTATATTCCCCATCAGTTCCTCTGACAATAGTACCTCTGCTCTTGCAGACGTTTCATGGACTCAGTTTAACATAATTATTCTGACAGTCATCATCATCGTTGTGGTCCTGCTCATGGGCTTCGTGGGGGCTGTCTACATGTACCGTGAGTATCAAAACCGAAAACTGAATGCTCCGTTTTGGACCATTGAACTCAAGGAGGACAACATCAGTTTTAGCAGCTACCACGACAGCATACCCAACGCCGACGTCTCGGGGCTCTTGGAAGACGATGGGAATGAAGTTGCACCGAACGGACAGCTAACGCTGACCACTCCCATGCATAACTATAAAGCTTAGAAGGAGTGATCTGGCTGTTTTGAAGTTGGCTTCAAGTAAAAGTTACAGGGCTTGTTGGAGGGGTATCACGATCCATGCCAAGGCTCCACGCAGAGGAAATTGCTCTTCAGATACTCTTACGCTGGGCATGCTGTAGCTTGCGGGTGCACAGAAGGAAGTGTAGTCCATCCGGATGTCAGGTAATGCGGCGAAATGCAGTCAGTGTCCTGTTCTCCATAAGATCCGTGGGATTCACTGTTGTTAAAGACTCGACTATGCTGATCTGAAAATATATCTTGTCTTTATGAAGAGCTGGTGGGGTGGACAAAGCAACGCCCCCCGTGATTGATCAGAAGCTACTTGATCTCCAGCCAACCTAGCGCTTACGCCTGCCTCCTTCAGTTTGACAGGTAGCACATGGATTAGCAGTGGATTTTCAGGAGCGGGACCTTTGTAGAGGCTCCACATTAGTTCCTGATATAAATGTGTTTGAAAAGGAGGACAAAAAGAAGGGAAGGAATCGCTCACTGTACTACCTAAAGGCAAGGAGAGGAGTGAGTTGCACTCTTGAAAACAAGTCACCATTATCAGTTTCCACTGGGCAGGGAAACAGGGAAAAAACCCAAAAATCATAAAAAGATTAAAGTTAGGGAAGAGACTAAACTTTTTCCTGAGCGTTTATACAGGGTGATGATGCTATTAAAACATAGCAATCGTTTTTCTTTTCTTTTCTAGAAGGAGTTAATGAACTTGTATAGTTTCTGTGCAAGGGAAGACGACCAGACATCTCAGGGTTGCCGTGTAAAAAATAAAAGCTAGGCTTAACACCCTACCCTGATAGAGATGGTGTGTTCTGTACATAGCACTGTAACATATCTCCTCGAAATTGTATTTGTAATTATTTGTAAAGAGAAAACGATGACCGACCGACCAACCAAAAAAGCAAACCCACCCCAACTCCCCCAGCAATGAAACCATGAGCCCCTGTCCTCAACCTCCCCTGTTTCCCGAGTCACGTTTGATCGTCTAGGTTTTAACTGTACAGCGGTTAGCGGCGTTGTTTAACAAGGGAAAAAAAACCACAAAGTGAAAACCAGAGGGTTGTTTAAAATACTGTAAATTAGATGGCAATATTGTTGGAGCTGGGACTCTGGCAAACACCAACTGCTTCAAGTTTTTCTTCTAGTGTCATTGAATACCTTTCTTTTTTAGAGGAAATGTGAGCGCTCCCTACTTGCATCTGTCAAGTTTTCCCATTCGTTTAGAGAATGAAAACCAGTGTTGCCATGACTGGGGCCCAGTAGGTGCCCGAGAATCAGATGTACTGTTCTGCTACTGGCTTTTGCATCTTTACAAAACGCAGATACACTGTCAGTAGTGCACTGAGAGCCCCATCCCAGTGGCCAAATTCTTCCACAGCGGCTGCCTATCATGTGAATGGATCTCATTCCCATCACACTCACCGTGATGTGAGGCTGGAGGGCTGAGCACAGCCTCCCGGCAGGGCAAAAGCAAACGCCTCTGGGATTTGGGTGGAAACAGCTTTCAGCTCACAGGAGCCTGTCTATGCTTCTAGGCTTCAAAGCTAAAAGTGTGTGGATACTTTCAGGAGATTGATGTAGCACAAAGTGGTGGTGGGGAATCATCACAAACTCTTCTATGGGATGTTTTACAGATTCCACTGATTTTTTTGGGAGGCTGGTGGACTGTTAGCAGAGGGAGGACAACTGATGGGCAGCACAGCATGGGGAGGGATGTCACAGCAGGGAGCCCATGTCCTGATACCCACAGGGTGTGTGCTGTGCCTCGAGGCAGGCACTGAGTCCTTCCTGTGCCGAGGAGCTGCCAGCTCCCACCCGTGAGCATTACTCATGACTAACCTCAGCCTTAGAGCTGCAATGCTGTGTGCGTTGGTGCTTTGCTGAGGACAAATGAAGTACCTGCTAAAGGTCAACAGGAGCTGACTGATGAATCCTCAGAGCCAGGCAGAAGTATTTCTCGGGATGAGAAATGGTGGGGAGAGTGTGGTGGTTATTTATTTGCTTTCTGGTGCTGCATGGAGGCGTTTCTTATTGTCAGAGACTTTGTTGGGGGGGTGGGAATGGGTGCTTTAAGGACATGCACAAAGATGTCATTTCTGTCTCAGAAACTTGCTGCCTGATTTAAAGATGAGGCAAGGCAAGTAAGAAGGGAAACAGTTGAGGAAGACCAAGGGAAACTGTGTGATGTTGCCTGAGAAATGGAAAAGCTCCCCTTGCCTTCTGTGGGCCACGGTGAGATCTCCTAGTTTAGATGATAAATCTGGCTGATGTCATTCACAGCAATGTTACTTTTAGTTAGAGAATGGGGGAGGACTGGAGGAGAAAGTCTGAATAATGCTAATCCTCAAGTTATTCATTGAACTTTTAAAGAGCAGAATGATGACAAAATAGAACATTTCCTGAGAACTGTAATTCTTTAGCAGGGCTGATTTGAGTGATACACTTGCACTTGGTCACTTCCTGGGCTGGGGGAAGGTGATTTAGGAAGTGTTGGCTTGGGGGACTGATGCCAGCACACACAGGGAGATAGATTGTTCACTTCCAAAATACCTTAGTAGGTTCTTTCATCTTTGTCACAAAACACCTCTTCCTCGGTTTGGTGTGACTGTAGGTTACACTGTAACAGGAACAGGCTTTGACTTTTCTCACACTGTAGAAATAAGGACTATCTGCAAAAGCAGAGCTCAGATGCTGAGTCCTTCTAGTCTGTACCAGGAGGTGTTTGCATCTGGGCTGCTACTGGCCTCCAACTCACTCTCAACACTTTGGCCTTGGGTTTGCAGAGGGGCAGGAGAGCAAGACTTACAGTTGGTCAGTCTGCGAGGGAGAGCGGCACAGCCACGCTGAGGGTCGCGCATCTGAATGAAGGGATCTAGAAGGCCCAGGTTGGACAGCAGAGGAAAGCACAGGGTGTTCTTTAGCAGGGACTGGAGCACAGCAAGGATGTAGCACCGGGATGATGCCTGTCAGATGGCAAAATGACTCAGTAGGACAATTCCAGCCATGCCTTAAGGAACAACATTTATAAAAGGAGATGAATGCCTCAACAATGAAAGAATAAACAGCTTTGATTTCAACTTGGTGGTGGGAGATGAGATTCTCCTCACTCTCTCCATCAAAAACGCAGCTGCCCCTGGGCACCACAGGAGGTGAGGAAGAAGCTGAGCTAGTTGTATCTCCAGTCACCTTAGGTTGGCTTTGTGTATGGAGGGGTGTAGAGCTACACCACCCGTGCCAGGGAATGAAAGGCCACATCAACTTGTCATGAAGCTTCCCAGATGTGGAGTTTGCCCTATGTCACACTGGGGTATGGGCAGGTAAACCAGAAATGGACCTAGAAGGCTGCACTGAATCCCAACTCAGAAGTTAGCAAGACAAGGGAAGTCATCTATGTGACTTCCAGGGCTGCTGTGGCAATACAATGTTCCTGAAAGGCCACCATGCATCACCTTCTGAGTGTGCTGGCTGGCTGGCTGCGGTGGGTGACTGCTGTGGATAAAGGCAGTCGCTGGCACGGTACAGTAACTATAGCGCACGGAGAAGGTACGACAAGGCAGGTGAGGGCTGCATGAATGTGGGAAACCAGCTCTCAAGGCACAATCCTCAGGGTCATGAGGGCCCTGTGGACCCAGCTGGTCTGGACAGAGTGAGTTCAGCTCCACAGTCAAGTACATGAAGGTAAAAGGATATAATGGAGCAGTTAAAGGGCAAAAAGCAATGATGTGTCAAAGGCACAAGGCAGCCTGGATGGCTCACAATTTAGGAGGGCGTTTGGTAAGCACAGAGTGCAACAGACATGCAAAAAAGTGATGGGGTTAATGGGAATAGATGATCTCGAATCTCATGAACTGCTGTAGCTAGAAATAACTGCTTGGAGCATGAGCCCTGGGGAGCTGTCAGGAGATGTCATCCATTGGAATGATAATTCCCTTGGACCACACCGAGCAAACGTAGCATGCTGGAAGCCATTTAGGAAAGAAGAGGGGGTGTTTTAAACATCCTCAGGTACCCAGGGCCGGTTAACCACTGCTGTACAGCATTGGGATCTCAAATGTTACATGCAGCGTTCAAGTGGCAGACAGTGTGCACAGTCTCCTCTAAATAAAGGATGTAAGATGGAACCCTAATCATACATTTCTCTTTAAAGTGAAGTGTTGAAATGAGCTCCCACGGGACTCTGCTCTTCCTGTGTCAGAGGGATGGATTGAAATAAGAAAAACATGGGCCTTAAGAGTTGACTTCCTCCCAACTGAAACCCATCAGTCTTACTACCCATCCAAATAAGGAGTCTCCTAAGCATACGCGACGCTTTCAAATGCATTTCTAAAAAAGAATAAAAAATGTGTATGATTTGAATATATGTCAGAATTTATACAGAAGAATGTTATTTAAAATGAATAAAAATAAATGTATATAATTTGTATCTATGCCACTTGGATTTCTGCATTTGTTTTCTGTTCGTTAAAGTTCGGCATGAGTTTTTTTCCACTGAGAAAACAACCGGAGCTGGGTTGAAACCTAAAGGATTGAATCTGATCTCATCCCAGTAATGACATTTGTTCCAAGAGAATTATTCCTTCATTATACCCTTGTATGCGAGATGAGAACCATGGCACTAAAATGTTTCTTAACATCAGATATTCATAAGTACAGTTGACATTCTGTGTCAGATAATCCGTCTAAAAAATGAGCCCTATGATCTCTTGTGTCAGCTTATTAATGATGGCAGCTCGCAGCCACTTTCATTAACATGTTTGGTAGCCAGACAGTCGATGTGCATCTCCCCATTATTGTCTGCAATATTCACAGAGACGTGTCTGTTGGAGATAGATGCAGTCATTAAAACTGAAACCTACAGAGCAAACCTAGAAATTGGAAGAGGATATTGTGTCTGATTTGTCTTCATGACCACAATGGATCTTTCAGAGGAAATTTATGATCCTGGATACTCCAAAATCCACATCTGTGGCATCAAAGAGTTTGGAATAGTTCTGTTAGTGTCTGCAAAAGGACCTGTGGAAAACATACATTGCGTTCTCACTTGTGTTAGGAAGTGGAGTTTTTTGGTGTAGAAACCAATAGAAATGCTAGAGGGTATTTTTTTCTCCTGAGTTCTATGTTTAATTCTTTGTCCCTGATTAAGCAAAGAACCTGAAAAGAGATAAGCTGGCATCAAGGCTGAGGGAACTGGGGTTATTTAGTTTAGAGAAGTGGAGGCTGGGAGGAGACATTGCTCTCTACAGCTACCTAAAAGGAGGTTGTAGCGAGGCTGGTGCTGGTTTCTTCTCCAAAATTACTAATGACAGGACAAGGGGAAATGCCCTCAAGTTGTATCAAGGGAGGTTTAGATTGGATCTTAGGAAGAAGTTCTTTCATGAGAGAGTGGTCTGGTACTGGAACAGGCTGCCCAGGATGGTGGTGGAGTCACTATCCCTGGAGGTGTTTAAAAACCAATAGAGCACTTGAGGCCATGGGCTAGGGGTTAGGGAGATGTTGAGATGAGGGCTACACTTGATGATCCTGGAGGTCCTTTCCAGCCATAATGATTCTGTGATTCTGTGACCAATGAAGTGAGCATTTAAAACTTAAATGTTCATTTGAATGTTTATCTGAGCCAGAGCTATATAAGCAACGACCGCACTGGTGAAATTTCAGAGAGTGTATTGAGACCTGATTTGCATTAGCGGAACAGTCTGACTATGTATGACTTAGCTCAGGAGGAATTTTGCTCTGAACTGTAACAGGAGGAGGCATAACTGAAAGCTGAACCAGATCCCCAGAGTAGAGACTTGAGAGCAGGATGACAAGAAGGAGCTGTGTTGATGGTGATATCTGTCCTTGTGCCACCATCATGCTCCAGCCACAATGCACTGAGCAGGTGGCCTTCATCCTGTTCCTTGGGAGCTGGTGATCAACTCATCTAAACAATGGTATTCACCATAAGTATTTCTTCCCTGGACCCCCTTCAGTATGCTTCGTCTGTGGGGGGGTCTTGTTCTGCATGTAAAGCAGAAAAGCATGGTTCCAGGACAGCTTCCTGGTATGAGGATTTAGCATAATCTCTCTTAATGTGCTGCTAATTAGGATATGGTTAAACAACATTAAGCAGATTATCAGAAGGCAAATTGTTAACTGTTTCTAAACAATAGATTTCCCAGCCTTTTCTGCCCCTGGCAGCTTCTTGGTGCTGCTGCAGATTTTAAAGCATTAGGCAGTGTAGTAACTTGGGGACATTTTCCATGATGCCTGCACACATACCTGATACTGTTGTTCATACTTGCTTTTGTTCATCAGACAACCATTTAATTAAGTGAGACAAAGAGGGCCCTGCTGATTCCCTTTCAAAGGACAGTATGTCAGAACATGTACTGTGGCTCTGCTGACACAGAGATGCTGAGCCAGCCCATAGCACGTGAGCTGTGAATGATTTGTGCTGTACTTGTGGCTGGGGATGCTGATTTAATGGCCTGCACCAGATAGGAAACACCTCACTGGAACATTAGACAAGAGCAAGTCAATGTCATCCTTTCAGTAAGATCTGCTCTGTAAACAAGCAAAGCCACATTTCAAACTGGCTGCTCAGATCCTGGTGCCATATGGCAAACCTGATTTTGCAAACTTCTGCTTGGCAAAAGGGGCCCCAGGCACGTAAGGTCTCTCAAGGACCATGGGGGAGTTGATGGGACTGAACATGTCTTACAGTGATCAGACCCTAAATGCAAAGCGTGAGGCGTGTCCAGTTGGCTAGGAGATTAGGAGCTTAGTTGTGCTAAGTAGTGCCTAGCACTTCCTGGTGGTTTGGGGCACTAACAGCTGCTCCATCATGTATTGTACATAGCAAATGGAAACACAGAAGCAGGGATGTGGAGCCCACCGTAACCATATACCGACAGTGCTTGCAGCGGCCACTACCACCAGTCCAGAGCATTTTACAGGCTGACAACTTCCCTCTGCTCTGAACAGCAGATAGAGCTTGTGCAGGTACACAGAGAAAATGGAGCTGACGAGGCCATGACAACCTGGAGTAATAAAACCACAAAGTTACCATGGCCTGTGCTCAGCCCTTATCCATGGCCTATTTGCTGGCCAGGTAAGAATCCCCTTGACATAACCCTGGTGGTAAGCAAAATCTGATGTAGTCGGTGCTGAAGGGGAAACCACATGTAAGGCTTTAGCACAGGGTTACTCCAGTGGGTGACAGCCGGGCCAGCAGCAAACTGGGATGGAGCATCCTCCTGTTGAAGGCGATGCTGGCAGCGAAGCCAGCACAGTGCCCTGAGACTGTAAGTAACTGCTGGAAGGCATTTCAGTCCTATGCACAGGTTTCCAACACTTGCAATGAGAAGCCAGGCGAGGTCACCCTTTCCAGACCCTCCTCTGAGCACAGGATGAGCGGTATTTATTTCATTTTAGTCTTTCTAACTGTCGATATTCCCGACAAAACCTCTTTCAAACGCTCGCCCTCAGCAAAGACGGCGGCCGTGCCCGTGGATGACCCGTTGTGCCCTCAGCAAAGATGGCGGCTCCGTGTAGCTGGTCTCGTTGAAAAACAGATGGCGGCTGGCTGCCGCCTCCGTGGCTTCCCTCATTCAAGATGGCGCCCAACTCTCTCTCCCGCTCTGCCCAGCTGGCGGTCCCATCCAATCCCCGCTGCTCTGCCCTCAGCCAACATGGCGCCTGCCTCCCGACGTCAGCCGTCGCCAGCAACAAACATGGCGGCCCCCTCTCCATTTACACTGTGCCCGCCCTATACGTCCTTCCGCGGCGGCTTCAGCGGCTTCACCTCTGCCCACGCAAAGATGGCGGAAGCGGTTGCGGCCGTTTGAATTCCAGCGAAGCCGCCAAAGCCGCGCACAAAGGAGCTGGAGGTGCGATCCGCGGGCTGGTGCTGCCGCCATGGACTCGCTGCCGGGAGAAGACCCGACGCTGCCGGTGGTGTTCGAGGACAGGTAGGCGGATGGGGGCTCGGCCTCCTGCCCCTCTCCCCGCCGGTGCGTGTGGCGGGGCCGGGCCTGCGGCCGTGGGTTCTGGCGGGGTTGGTGGGGAGCGACGCCCCCCGTGGCTTTCGGCTCTTCACGGGTGTCTCCTCTTCTCTTCATCCCCTCAGTGTCGGCATCTCGCAGCTGCCAGACATCTTTCGCGAAGACCCCCAGCGCGGCCCGGCCGGCGGCGAAGGTGAGGCCGATTGCGGGCGGGACCCCCACGCGGGGCGGAGGGCGGCGGTCAGAGCCCGTGGGGCCGGGCGCTGTGTGCGGGTCTGCGGGAAAAGGACAGAAAATCCCTGGAAGCGCTGCGGCTGTTTTAAGTGGGCTGGTTTTAAGGCTCTAAATCTCCATCAGCCGCTGCACTTAGTGCTGTCAGCTGCGTTGCCAGCGGCCGGGACGACTCCCAGGTTTAGATGAGGTGATCAGAGGTTTTACGGAACTTAAAACCCTGTGAGGGCCCGGCAGCGCGATGCTGCTGGTTCCTGTTCTGGGCTCAGCATCTCAGTTTCTATCTGCTCACACGTCGAGACCTTCCTGCCCAGTTCTGGGAGCTGAAGCTGTCAGTCAGTACATTTATCTAAATGATGACCGTGTTCAAGTGTGGAAGTTTGCTTGAAAAACTAACTTTACAGTAAAATGCCTGATTAGTAGCATTTTATAACCTGCTGCTTGTGGTGTTGACTGTTCTGTGTCAGTCTGAGGTGTGTGGGTTTGATTTCTCTCTATCCAGCAACCTAACTTGGCTGACTTCATTGCACAGAGAAGGAACTGAAATTGAGACAATTAGTTGTTTTGCCAGGAAGATCTATTTGTTTATGAAAGGAAACAAATCTAAACAACACACCCGTGCTGCAAAATACTGCTACTGAACACAGTGCTCTGTGTACTGTATTCAGAGCACTGCATGTGCTCTGTTCTCACAATTAATTGTAAATGAGAAAATCAAGATCTGAAAAGCATGGTCTGGTGTTTTTGGGTTATTTTCAAGACTGCTCTATGTACTTGAGCAATTTTGAAAGTGCTTTAAATGAGGTGTGAGACTTGGTTGGAGTTCTCAGCTACCTCTTGGTTATATTTCAGATGATGTAAGAGCTATGTGTTTTATACAGTCTCATTCTGATTTGAAGTTAGCTCTTGTGGATTTGACTGTAAACAAATTATGCAGTTCTGTTAAATGTGGCTGTTACAGAATGTGTGTGCAAAAAGAAGTTTAAATATCACACAGAGTCAGGAAGGATCACAGAATTACTGAGACTGGAAGAAACTTCTAAGAACATCAAGTCCAGCCTGTGGCCTAATATCACCACAATCAACTACACCACAGCATTAAGGACCACATCCAGTTTGTCCTTAAAAACCTCCAGTAATGGGGACTTCATCACTGCCCTGTGCAGTCCATTGCAGTGTCTGATCACCCTTTCTGTGAGGGCTTCCTAACATCCAACCTAACCCTCCCTTGGTGCAGCTTCCTGGATCATACTTTAGGAACACAGATAGTGGCTGTTTTCGCTGTCGTTTCCCTCAGGCTAAGGTAGAAGGCCTGTCTTGTGACTAGTGAGATACCATAAGATTTGAACTGCTTTCTCATAGTTTAATAGGACACAGCCTTAATATGGGAGCTTTCTGTAGTTGCTCTGAAGACTTCAGTGTCTTGAGAGTGCACCTCACACTGCTTAATTTCACTGCACATCTTGGTTTAAATCAGTGAAGTTGACATTTGGGAGCTTAAGTGATGGACAATTTAGAGTGATCAGAAAGGAATCTGGATAATAGCTACTCAGTAGTGCTAACCCTGATGTAAATAAGGGATAAAAGTGGTGTTGGATGTTTACTATGTTTAGGTTAGCATAAGCCTCTGCTGTTTCAGCATTGGAGCCTAGCTTAGAGATTCTGCTGTCTGAACTTGTTCTCTCTTCTTCAATGTCTAGTGTTGCCAGATGTGGCAGAAGAGACAGTCTCACCAACTAGAGCTCGGACCATGAAGGACTATGAAAATGTAAGCAGACTTTTAATATAAGACTTGACTACAGATTTATGGCCAAGATAGTTCTTAGCAGGCTGGCTTTGGTGTTAACCCACTGAGTCAAGTTTGTGTCGGTAGACATGGATCTGGCAGAGCTGTGACCAGCTTGGTGTCTGTGCTTAGAGCCTCCATTTCTTAAGTGTTGCTTTTAAAACCAGAGGCAAAAATATGTGTTGGGACTAGCCGACTGCCGCTCTTCGGTTGCGAAACAAAAATTGGCAACCTCTGCTCAAAAGTTTGTGCAGAACATAAGATCATGGTTTGCAAGTCTGCAATTGATTTAGCATGAAGGTTTTTTTCATTCAGAAAACAGGATTTGGCTTTCTGATTCACTGGCTGCTGTGTAATACCTTTTACCTTCATAATTATGTACCAGTGTGCTTGGAGTACTTGTTTGTAAAACGCTTTAAGTTCTATAAACTCAAGTTCTTTTGTTCAAAAGACTGTGGAGGGGAAAGCAAATAAAACTCTGAGATGACTGCTGCAGATAAGGACTGTTGCTTGCTGCCTTGGGGATGAGTTCCAGTGTCTGCAGCAACTGCTGCTGCCTTTTGTATCATCGTTGTAGGTTTCTTACGAGCATTCAGTTTCTTGTGGCCTTGTATCTGTCTGAGGAGAAAGCTGGGCTCTTTGCTTAGAATTTGAAGCTTGTTTTGCTAAGACTTGGTGAAGGATGTTTTTTAGTCTCTACCTGCTTCACTTCCTCTTTTTTTTTCATGTGTTTGTTGTGGTAGGAAGATGTGTGCTTAAAATCCTTTACTGTGCTGTGTGCTAAAGACCTCAGACTCACAGAATTATTGAAGCTGGAAAAGCTTTGTGAGCTCATCCAGCCCATGACCTACCATCACCACATCAACAAGACCAAGGCACTAAGTGCCCCAGCCAGTCTGTCTGTAAATGCCTCCAGGGATGTGGACTGCACCACTGTCCTAATGATGAGGAAGGGCTTCCTAACATCCAGCCTAACTCTCCCATAGCAGCTTCAGGCCCTGCCCTCTCATCCTGTCGCTAGTTGCCTGGGAGAAGAGCCTGACGCCTACCTGGCTGCAATCTCCTGTCAAGGAGTTATAAAGAAGGAGAAGGTCCCTCCGAGTCTCCTCCAGACTACACACCTCCAGCTCCCTCAGCCTCTCCTCATCAGACTTTCACTCCTGTCCCTTCCCCAGCCTCCCAATCTCTTTCTTGAACTGAGTGGTCCTGAACTGCCCCCAGTACTCAAGGTGAGGCCTCACCAGTGCCCAGTACAGGCACTCGGCCTAGAATAGACATTCTGCCAGAGATTTATTATCTGCAGTGTTTGTTCATAGGAAAAAGTTGTAGAAGGGAGGAAAAAATCTGTTACTGTTTGTAGAGGAGAAAGGGCCTCTTCATGGATCTTCCTGGTACAGACAGACCCCTTATGTTAAACTTCTCACTTTGGCTTTTGTGGATGCTGAAAGAGTATAATGAGGCTCACAAAACCAATCAGTTAAAGGGAGAAGAATCTGTTAAACACTGAGATCTTTCCATAGAAAGACATCAGACTTGAAAATTGCTGGTAACTGAAAGCTAAACTTGAGAAAGGGGTCCTTTAATTTCTTTGTCCTACTACCTACCAAGCACCTGGCACTACCTGTGGTTAGATGTGCTTTTGTACCCACATCTAAGGTTGTTCTTATCCACCTTTAAAACAAATCACCTGAGTTAGCAGGTGAAGGTAGTATCTCCAAGCAAGAGAAATCAGTGTGTGTATATATCTCACTGCATGAATGTGCTGATCTGTTATACAGGATCTGAGAAGGAAGTAATGAAAAGAGTGGTCTTACAGCTCGGAGAGAACAGAGTGGATGCAGTGACCCGTGAATTGGGCTAAGGGATGGATCCGTGTAGAAAAGGCCCTTTTATGTTTAGACCTAGAGAAGATGCTGAGCTAGGTAGTTCTGGAGGTGTAGATGTCCTTAGTATTTACAGTGTGTCCCACTTTATCTCAGTACGGGAGGGAGCCACCTTGTGATAGAAAAAGTGATTACATGGGCAAAGTGAAAGGCGTCTTTGACTGAGGACGTGGTTATGGGTTGTTAGATGTTTGTGACTAGAAAGGCTGATTGGTATCAAGTTAGAAAACTCTGAATAATAATGTTTGTAGGGGTTTTTTTTTTGTCTCCACAAACTCACTAAGTGTTTTGCAATCTTGCAAAATGGCCTCTGAAGGTAAAAACTGCAAAACCACAGCTCTGCTGACAGATGCCATTTCACATGAAAGTGTCTCTGTATGGCCTTGGAAAGTAGCTAAACTGAGCCAGGCCAAAGGTTTTTGCTACTGTCCTGTTCTGAGGAATATTCTATGTGGAGTCTCCAGTTCTGGGCCCCTCAGTTCAAGAAGGACACAGAACTGCTGGAGAGAGTCCAGCACAGAGCCATGAAGATGATGAAGGGAGTAGAACATCTCACTGATGAGGAAACGCTGAGGGAGCTGGGTCTCTTTAGTTTGGAGAAATGCAGACTGAGGGGTGACCTCATTGATGTTTATAAGCATGTGAAGGGTGGGTGCTGGGGGGATGGAGCCAGTGCTCTTCTCAGTGTCATGTAATGATAGGACACGGGGCAAAGGGTGTAAGCTGGAACATAGGAGGTTCTTCTTCATGGTGAGGGTGACAGCACTGGAACAGGCTGCCCAGGAGGGTTGTGGGGTCTCCTTCTCTGGACATATTTAAAACAGGATATGTTCCTGTGCGACTTGGTCTAGGTGGTCGTACTGTGGGGGGGGATTGAACTAGATGATCTTTCAAGGTCCCTTCCAATCCTTCATGTTCTGTGATTCTCTAGGAGATCCTGTTGTACCATCAGCTCACTCCCTTTTCTAGAGCTCAGCTGGAACATACTGCAAAGTGGAGTCAGCTTGGGCTCTATGCACAGGGAGAAGGGAAGTATTTTTAAAGCACGGCATCTTTTCAAACCTAATCAGCCAGAGCATTTTTAAGCCTCACCAATCAAGCTTGAGGAGATTTTAAAACTTAATGAGCAGTATTAAGTTTGTAAGAAGAAGGATACACAATAATGCAAGTGTGGGTATAGAAATATCTTCAAAATATTTAGGAGTACATCAATTTGCCTTGAAATGAGAGGTATTAGTGAAAAAATGTATCCTGCGTGATGCAAAGTCTTTGCTTTCTCTCTGGGTTCTGTCAGAGGAAACACAGACATCAGGAAGTTGCAGCACCCCTTTACATGAGTCTGGTGCTTTTTCAGCCTTGCAGAAGCCGTGCTCGCTGATATCACAATAAAATACTGTTCACTTCCCACAAAAGCAAATTACTGCTTTATTTTGTTGCTGCAATAACACCTTGGAGAGGCAGCGAGTAGGTCTGTGTATCTGAGTGTTGTGGCTTATGAAAGGTATCTGCTCCAGGCGGATTTGCTGTCATGCACATCTCAGTGCAAGAGCAGTAGAGCAGAGCCAGTGTGTGGGCCCAAGGGCATGGGGTGTGCTCAATGCCCACGGCAAGGCTACAACAGGCACAGGGACTCTTGCCAAGTGATTTGCCATGGCTGATGTGTCCTGAGAGGTTACTAAGGTGTATTCTAGACGTTTGCAAGCTCCAGACTCCTCCTTTTAATGCAGAGGTGATAATTGTCTCCTCAGTATCAGGTGTTGCCTCTGCTTGCTGCTAGATCAACATCTTCTGAATTCTTTCATCTCTGCCTCCTCTGAGCTACCAGCAGCATCCTCTGCCTGTCTGTGAAGAAGGTTCTTCTGGCAAATCTATTCCTTCTCTCATCCCCTTTGGAGGAGGATGCCTTGCTGACACACTTCTTCACATCTCAGACCCCTCCCTGCAGAGGGTGAGCTGGGAAAAGTCCTTCATCAAGGTTGGGGCTCCCCTGTTGCAATGCAAACCATGCCAGGAATCCATAAAGAGCAGAGCAACGTGTAGGAAGAGTACAGAGAGGTGAGGCTGCAGTGCAAAGTGTTACTGGGTCAGTGTCCACTGAGAAGCAAGACCCTTGAGTGGGTTTATTATGGGAGCACAATAATCCTGCCAAGTGGGTGGGATATGCTGCTGGGCTTGGTCCCCTCATCTTTTCCATCCCCACACAGATTGCCTGCTGAAGCCTTTGGTTCAGGCAGGACCCAGCTAGGGTTCCCTGGAGCTGCCGAGGGCTGACTTGAGATTGCGATCCTGGATTTAATCAGTGTTTTAATAGGCTTCAAGAAAATACTGTTGTTGGCACCAGGAGCAGGAGGAGCATGAGCAGCCCCAAATAGAATGAGCCCAAGAAAATCGCTTGTCTCGCTGGGGGCTTTTCTTTCAGTGTCTGGCAGCAGATGGCAGAGGTGTAAGACCTTGTGAAAAATAGGTGGAAGGCATCATTTCCAACAGAAAGTATCAGACAAACTCTATAAACAGGTCACAGGGAAAGGTGAGTGTGCTGAGCTGGTTTGCTTTCAAACACAGTTCCCATAAATAACAGCTTCCAGGCTTTTGATTTCAGTGTTCCTGTCAAAGACTAAATGATCTGAGACCCTGTAAACTTCACTCCCTAGACTTGCATATCTAATGTTCTGTAAGATGTAAAGTTTTCCCTGGTTCTTTCTGTTTACTTCTGCACATAAATAAGAAATCATACTGTTGTATCTGTCAAGACGTGGTCCTTGTGGGAAAGATCTCTGCGTGTGTGTGAGGCTGTGCTGAAGGAAAGGGAGGCAATCCCACCCAGCGCTTGCATGCTGGTTCTTATTTGCTTTAGAGAAGTTCAGTGTTTCTGTGCTCACGTTTCTCACTACCGTTCTGGGATGTAGAGCTAAGTAAACCTGTACCTCTGTTGTAGAAGCCCTACCCGCTTCTGCGCTCAGCATTGTCTTGCATGAGGTTTTCCATAATTAGCTTCCTTCGGCTGTAGTTATTCCTTTGGGTTTTTTTTTGTCATCCAACTGGCAATGAAGTCTCCCAACACTACTGTAAATTGACAAGTGGTTTTTTTACACCAGTGGTACAAAATCAGGTCAGTAATTGTGCCCGTAGATCTTCTTCTGTGAAGTAGTCACTTTTATTACCTGGCATTGGGTTTATATGGGGGAAATAGGTGATGGAGATTACATTTATTGCTTCTTGCAAATGTGTGGTGTGTCATCGTGCTGAGATTCACCTGTTTTAGCAAGCTCACCGCCAGTTTTGTTTAGATACCAGTCACTCACCTTGACTATCACAGAATCACAGAACATTAGGGATTGGAAGGGACCTCAAAAGATCATCTAGTCCAATCCCCCTGCCACAGC
>JAOXOE010000784.1:5008240-5067974 GCA_028565055.1 Phoeniculus purpureus | reverse complement strand
TTCCTCCTCACATCCAGTCTAAATCTACCCAGCTCCAGCTTTGCTCCATTGCCCCTAGTCCTGTCGCTACCTGATATTCTAAAAAGTCCCTCCCCAGCTTTTTTTCCTGTAGAACTTTTCATTGCTATAAGAAGTCTCCTTCTCTGGAGATGTTTAAAACCTGCCTGGACATGTTGCTGTGCAGCTAGGTCTAGGTGATCCTGCTGTGGCAGGGAGGTTGGACTAGATGATCCTTCGAAGTCCCTTCCAATCCCTAATGTTCTGTGATTCTGTGATTCAGGATATCCACGGCTCTTAATAAGAATTCAGTGTGTAACAGACTTCCAGGAACAAGGTTTGACACGTACCTACATATCGATCTGTTTAGTGATTCTCATGCAGAAAGAGTAGGAAGAAAAGATAAAACATGCATACATAAAACTCCTGGGATTTAAACTCGCAAGCATTTCTGAAGTCGACTATAGAACCCAAAAGATGGATTTGGGTATTTTATGTGAAACTGCTCTGAAAAATACAGATCTTCAGGCTGGAAAGAGCACAGCGGCATAACCTCTGTTATCTCTGAGGTAGCTCTGCTGTCTGCAGGTGCAGGCATCGTCCACAGTGAACTGAGGAATTTGTTGACCTTTTAGCTTCAGCTGTTACCTTGTCATAGACTTCACAAATATCTTCCCACGGTACATGCTTCTAGTAAATAATACTGAAAACATGATCCTTGAGGGCAAGATTACGAAGTTTAGAATTACTTGAATTCTATTACTTCTACTAGAGAGCATTCTAAAACTATAGGATTACTCCTGTGGAACAAGAGAGGTTTCACAATCAAACCATCAATTATTTAGCCGGTGCGTATTCTTCCTTGTTACATTATTTGTACTAAGATTTACTTTGCACAGTCTGCCAAAAGTTGCTTTTACTGTGTTTTTATGAGCTCAACTCTGACAAACCTATTTATTTATTAAAAATTATTTAATATAGTGAAAATAATGCAAGTCTTAGAGAAATCAGAACAAATGTGTTCTATTGGTTGGACTTGATGACCCCAGGGGCTTTTTCCCAACCTGAACGATTCTATGATTCTATTCCAATAACCAAAAAGACACTATAGGTGACAGCATTCTACTGTATTAAATATGAACTCACTGGGCACAGTACATTCCTACATAAACGTATACGGGAACGCAATTTGTTCCTTACTAACTGCACTGCCTAAGGCTCAGTAGAAGCACCTCCAAGATCAAGGATTAAAAGATGGCTCATCCTCTCCTCCTTCACCCCCACATGCAAGATCAGGCATTAATGATGAAGGGAATATAACACCTCTCTTACAAAGAGGTGTTCTACTCCCTTCATCATTAATCCTCTCATATGACAAGGTGCTCTACTCCATCTTATGAGGAAAAGCTGAGGGAGCTAGGCGTCTTTAGCTTAGAGAAATGGAGACTGAGGGGTGACCTCATTGATGTCAATAAATATGTGAAGGATGGAGCCAGGGTCTGCTCAGGGGCACCCAATGACAGGACAAGAGGCAATGGGTGTGAGTTGGAACACAGGAGGTTCCACATCAATATGAGATGGAACTTCTTCACAGTGAGGGTGACAGAGCACTGGAAGGGGCTGCCCAAACTGGTTGTGGAGTCTCCTTCTCTGGAGATGTTTAAAACCCGCCTGGACATGTTCCTGTGCAACTGGATCTAGGTGATTCTGCTGTGGCAGAGGGATTGGACCAGATGATTTTTGAGCTCCCTTCCAAGCCCTAATGTTCTATGGTTCTGTGATTAAAAGATGACTCTTCCTCTCCTCCTTCACCTCAGTGTACCACTAGTTTGCTTAGTATTTATTTTTTACACACGAAATTGAAAATGTAGTCCTTGCTCACTGATAAATTATGTGCTTGGCCCATCCCAAATACTCCCGTCTGCTTCAGCTAAACAATTCAGTTCTTTCAGTCAGGTTATTCAGAGAGGATCTAAAGGAGACCAATGAGTCAAAGCCTTTCAAAGATATTTTGAAAGACCATCAAGCTATGGAATATCAAGAATCTTCAGAGTAGGCATCAGGAAATAACTACTCTGTTACTATCCTGTGACTAACGTCATTCCAAATAATGACATGTGGCATCAGTGGTAGTTGAAGCAATGTTATATGTCAAGGTCCAGATGAAGTTTCTGAAGAGATTATAATAAATCTGGCCACACCTACAGAAGAAACTACCTCTCAAAAGATCACCTCAACATTCCAATGGTATTAAATAATCCTAAAAACCTAAGAATCACATTCTTCAGCCATATAAGAGTCGAGTTAAATGTTGCAAAAGATATGAGCAAATAGGAAAATAAGGGGAAAAGGAAGACCATGGAAATGAAGACAGAGAGAAGATTGCAGAATCATAGAACATTAGAGATTGGAAGGGACTTAGAAAGATCATCTAGTCCAATCCCCTGCCACAACAGCATCACCTAGACCAAGTCGCACAGGAATATATCCAGGCAGGATTTAAAAATCCCTAGAGAAGGAGACTCCACATCCCTGGGCAGCCTCTTCCAGTGCCCTGTCACCCTCACTGGGAAGAAGTTTCTTCTCATATTGATGTGGAACCTCCTACGTTCCAGCTCACACTCATTTTCCCTTGTCCTATCATTAGATGACACTGAGAAGAGCCTGGCTCCATCCTCCTGACGCCCACCCTTCACATATTTATAAACATTCATGAGGTCACCCCTCAGCCTCCATTTCTCCACGCTCAAGAACCCAGGTCCCTCAGCGTTTCCACATCAAGGAGATGTTCTACTCCCTTCATCATCTTTGTGGCTCCGCGGTGGACTCTCTCCAGAAGTTCCATGTCCTTCTTGAACTGAGGGGCCCAGAACTGAATCTTCCAGATGTGGTCTCACCAGGGCAGAGATGAAGGATAGTATAGGTATAAGGCAAGAAAAGAGAGATGCCTTCCTTCTGATCCTATGGTTGTTCTTCCTTTGCTGAGGACTAGAATAAGATGGATGACAGCAGGAGGTTGATAGCAGTGGAAATTCCTCTAACGAACTGAGAAACAAAATATAGAGATGTGCATACAAGGAATAGGATAACCTTTCTCCCAAGTTCTAGGAGAATTGAGTTGTGAATTTGCAGGCTGTGATGAGTAGTTTTTGATACACTTCTTTTTGTTTGAACACGCTGTGTTTGTTAAATCTATCTTTAATAGACAATAAACAGAAGTGCTGAAGGTGGGAAGAAAGGGAAAGGGATCTAAACACCCAGTCAGAGCACAGAATCACAGAACATTAGGGATTGGAAGGGACCTTGAAAGACCATCTAGTACAAACCCCTTTGCCACAGCAGGACAACCTAGACCAAGTTGCACAGGAACATATCTAGGTGAGTTCTAAACATCTCGAGCATTTTGGAGGACGGGCTGATTAAAGGCTTGGGTAGTAATGGAATAAAACACAAAACAGAAGTAAACCATAAACAAGCTTTATATCAATCTCTGATAAAACAATTTATTCTCCGGGTTAGCCTAGCATGGTTCTAAGGGAAGGTCTCAGCTGTGATGCTGAAGAGGTGGGACACTTGTTCATAGCTGGAATAATAAAAAATTAAGAACACTAACTCAAAATTCTGTGTCGTGATCCCGAACTAACCTTCTCTTCTCCATGTCATAGCACATTCTGAAGCACATTTTGGTTTCCCCTGAAGACACAAAGTCTTCATCTAGAGCCCAGCAAGCCAAACACTGATTCCATACAGTAAGGTCACAGTATATGTGAGGGACACGATTTTGATCCATTGCCTAGTTGAAGCCAGGAGAGGTCAACTTGAGAAACACAGGACGAATCATAGAATCATTCAGGTTGGAAAAGACCCTTGGGATCATTGTGTCGAAACATCAACCCTACTCTACAGGGTCACTCCTAAACCAGATCCCCCAACACTACATTTAAGTGACTTTTAAACTCACCCAGGCATGGGGACTCAACACCACCCTGGGCAGCGCATTCCAGTACCTGACCACTCTCTCACTGAAGAATTTCTTGCTGACATCCAGAATCAGTAGGATTGGCTTAAGTTTTCCACTGAGCATTGGAGCAAAATTCGGATGAAGACTCAAGAGTTTTTAAAGAGTGTTTCTGTAAAGAGTGAGTGTATTCTGCAGGTTTTTTACACTAAATAAATATGCGCTAAATATTTTGAGTATTTTTTATGCGCTAAATAAATGGAACCCCCTACAAAAGAAAAGTCATCCTGGCTGTTTTTACTGAAGGTGAGGCAGCGTACACACTGGTGTCACATGGGGAGGTCAAGAAGGGAAACAAAAGGCCTGAGAAAGAGTCCAAATATGAGATTAAATGAGTGTAAAATGCCAGAGAGTGACCAAAGATGGGGGAGTCGACACACAAAGCAAATGAGAAGAAACAAGCAGGTGTGTTGAAGCAGCACATCTCCGACCCAGCAGCTACAAGCTGGTTACCGCCACTCATCTTCACGCTGCTCATCACCAATCTCTAGAGCCCATGGTCACGGCGCAGCAGTGCAAGTGTAAAGCCTGGTGCACTTTTCACTGCCTGTCCTTGTCTACTCCCCGCGATTACAAATACCCAGCCAAGTAGAACATTCAAAAACTGGCAAGCCTAGCGCTTTGCATTGAGTACAGCATTACAGCTATCAATGGTTGCCAGAGAGAAGTCTATTCACAGCAGAGATGTCAGCACCCAGCAGCATCTTTGGCTTAACACAATGGGAGAGAGATACATGTCCCCTTTCATATGTAAAGAGGAGATTCTCTGTAGTACACAGGAACAGCACTGAGCAAGAAGTTCCACAAAGCCATTGCTCTTGCTGCACCTGTTGTAGAAAACACAACAAAAACCTGAATCTTTTTACCATTTTTATTGTAGGCCTTCTCAGACCCACTGAAATTTTCAACATTATTGGAGAACAACCTAGGAAAGTAGCAGGAATTCCAACAACACCCCACTTTGTTTTACTGAACTTGTCCTTTCTATGTTGTCGTTTCCTCAGACTAAGAAAGAAATATTTTACTTCAGACTTGGCTTTTCTCTGCCTCCAAGTTCCCACAGTTCACGCACATGCAATGAGGACACAACAGCCGTGTCTGCAGAACCCAGCACTTGGGTAGTGGGTATTACCCAAGTCTGCACTGTTGTCTGTAGATCTTTGGGGTTTTTTTTTGTGTAGACGAGGGATAATTAAGTCAGTTGCTGTAATAACAAGCAGACAAAGTGTTCCAAAAATAGTACTTAAAAATACTCTCTCTTCTTATACCCTTTGTTTTCCTTTAGACTGCTTCAAGGTGGACAAAGCGTGAGAATTATAGTGAGCAACAACTTGTCTGCGCATCTGGACTGAACCAGCATTTGCAGGACACGGGGCAGGAGTCTCTCACCAATTACCATGCACTTTATTCCGTGTCACTGGATGCCTTTGCTTCCAATTCCCTCTCTAGGGTTTCCTGTCTTCCTTGTGACTATAAAGACATTCTGGGTACCTGCCCATCATCCCCTTTCTTATTTAGTAACATCAGGAAGTGCTGGCCAAAGCGCAAACTCCTTTGTGATGAAAATCCCTTGACCAGCTTTCACCGGCCTGAAGTTTTGGGGTTCAGCTGTTTATTTATCTACTCATCGCGGCTGCCGTGTCAGAACACAGGGCAATCCCAGGTGCTAAGAAGATTTATCTGAATTTGAGATTAATGTCACTGACATCAGCCTGTGGTTCTCCAGACTGTTCCCTGGACAAAGGCACCCACCCTTCAACACAGATATCTCACCCTAAGGAAGAAAAGATGCTTCATCTACCCACTGTTGTATTTATATTTACCAGTCAGAAGGGTAAGTCTAGCACCACAGCCAATAGATCCAGTACTGAGAGCAGTAAATCTGCAAGCTGAGGCCAAGACAGACTCCTGATGAGAAATCCAAATCGTCTCATCCTGTTATTGGAGGTCACCGAGAGGTAAAAGGTGTCACAAGCCCAGAACACACCTTGCAAGTTTTCTGGCAGCTTGTTTTCACTTCCTTAGACGAATCTGAGTGGATCTAAATGATATCTTTAAAGTTCTAAAGCATGTAATCATCACTGGAGAACCAAGTGTTATCTCTTAAGCCAGGTAATACCAAAGGCTTTCTGAGGTAACCGCCGACGTTCATTCAGGGCAGGGAATAAAGGGAAAAACTCTCAGGCAGTGCTGAATCCACCACTTCTGTTTGCCAGCAGCAAGCAGAGGGAACACAGGACCCTTCCACAAACATTTGCACTTACCTTATAATTTGCTGGTCAAACAAAGAACCAGACACTTACTTCTGACTAGCTGTAAGGTCCAGATTATTTTCACCCAGAGCACCTCCAGTGAGACAATCCACAGAATCACAGAACATTAAGGATTGGATTTGGAGTTATTAAGATTATTTTGTATTTTAGAACAGGGATCCAGCTCTGACAACAACAAACTTTGTCTGAAACCTGCTTCTCAAGGAAACACACCAGTAGGAATCTGAATTTCCTCTAATTTGAACAAACAAAGCTACACTGACTTCAGCTGCAGAGCTTGTAATTCATCTCATGCAATTGACAAGACTCTGGTCATGCATTGCGCTAATTATATACTGCAAAAAACCTAAGGGACAATGTTGGAATGGATCCACTTAGCATCTAGCACAGGTTGAAGCACAAAACAAAAAAACCTAGCTTTCAGCTCCACGCTGGAAATCCTTTTCCACCTGTAGAGCTCCCAGGAAAAATCAGGCACCTTTCAATAACAGAAATTAATTGACGGCGTTTTCCAGAACTAGGGTCTACCGTTTAACTTGGGTAATCTGCTCTGAGTAGGGCTTGAGACTATGTGAGCTCTCATACTCTCTCTTTCAAAGGGTTTCTCACACAAAAAAAATTCAAAGAGATTAAAAAAAAACCAAAGAAACAAACCCAAAATCAACCAACCCAGTCACGAAGTATCAGGCAGATGATACAGAACGAGAAATCCAAGCAAGGGAGGTCTGAACGATTCAGTGAGCAGCATCCTTCAGTAAAGGCCTGAAGGTTCATCATAATTTAAACTTGTACCTCTACTTCAGAGGTTTCTTGCACATCTTCAACAATTTTACTAAGCATATTCTTAAAAACAACATGAGCTGAGGGCTAAACTACTCTAGCTTCAAATACCTAGACCTTGTCCTGAAGGAACAGCGTGTATCAGAAATAGTAATTACAGACTTTTTCTCTATAGTGGGTATTTTTTATCTCACAACCAGAAGTATAACAACTTGTTTTGCAGCAGCACATCACAATCTTGAAAGACAAAACAAATCTAAAGGGTAGAGGAGAGGATGTTACAGCCTCACGGTGGGGATTAGACGGCATTATTTCAGGTACAGAGACAGCAGAATTATTGGTCTCCACAGCAGATTCTCACAAGTCAATCCACATGTAGGAGCTAAATAGAATTTTACTGATTGCCTTATTAATAATTTTTAATACTGGTGTCAGTGAGTTGCTGGTGAGTAGATAGAAGTATTTATAAACATGAAAATGTTTAACAAACATGAAAATGTTGCTTCGGCAGACTAAACTTAAGCCGAGTATCAAACCAAGCTTGATTTCCAGATCTAAATTCATCCATTTGGGCTAGATTCTAGTGAAGGATGTTGGTTTTATTACAGATCTTACCCCTTACCCCCCCAAATACTTCTTCTGTGGAAGTAAAAATTTATCTTCATCATTTGCATGGGAGTCTCCACTACGAATTAATCTCTGAAGTCTGGGCAATGTGTTTTTAAATAAAACACATGATAAAGTATTTGTGTGGGTGAAGAGAACTCCCCTATGGAAATTGGTTTGGGTTCAAAGACTTCTCACACTACCTTTACCGCGTATTGTGCTTCCCCTGGCTTTCTAAACCCTTTAACCTATGTTGCAATTTAATAATCACTATTTAATAATTATAATGATTCCCTTATTAACCGGGTATTTCTTTGCGCTCTTCTAAGGCACCCTGTAGCTCAAGACAAGGAAATCTCTTTGTTGATTAGTTATTTAAGACCAGCAACAATAACTATGCTGAGAAGAAAGGTGCTTTGAGAGGATTACACAGAGCTAGTTCTCAACAGCACCAAGCGGAGAGCAGCAAATTACAAACCCAAGTACTTCATCGCATGTAACCAAATTGGCTGGTTGAAATGCTAATTGCCTTTCAGCGAAGCTAAAGGCAGACAGGGGACCCTGTGCTTCAGAGAATGACATGCATTTTTTACCCCACTTCTGCACCATTGTCTTGCTGAGAATTATTCTAAATCTATTCATAAAGGTAGCTCCTTTCCTAACCTTTAAAATGTGGGAAATTTCTAAGGCTCTGACCAATACCTCGGATCTGTTGGTCTGCCAAACCCATAACAGATGGCTGAATTAAGGCCATGTTAAATCCTTAATGAAGCAAAGCTTGAAACCATTCAGAGCAGTAACACATTGGGCCGGTCCAGGACAAGTGACTGTAGAGAAGGAAGTTTTGTTTGCCATCTGAAAATGAGAATCAAGGCTAATAAATCCATAGAAAATGAGATAAACGATCAACACTCCCTCCGTATATAAAGAGATATTGCTATAACACAGAGGAAATTTTTACTTCGACTTGCTAATTCCCCAGACGCAAAAGCTGTGTCTGAATGAACACAAAAACCATCTTCTCTGATGCTTAATTTTGCCAGAGATATTAAGTCAGATAAGCTCATTTAATGAGTACAATCAGATCCTAACA
Source organism: Phoeniculus purpureus (assembly GCA_028565055.1). Taxonomy (NCBI): domain Eukaryota; kingdom Metazoa; phylum Chordata; class Aves; order Bucerotiformes; family Phoeniculidae; genus Phoeniculus; species Phoeniculus purpureus. Next base: position 5,059,207 of record JAOXOE010000784.1, on the reverse strand, counting down.
GCAAACCTGGGTCTGGACTTACAAATTATTTCAGAATTTTAAAAACTTTAACTAGATTTATAGGAAATTTTCACAAGTCAACCTATGGAACAGTGCTTTTTATATTTTTAAGGGTTTTTTTAGAAATTCTGAGTTCCAAATTCTTTCTGCAAACAGCCACAGGTTCTCATGGATGGAGAAAAGCCAGTCTTGAAAATATGGATTGACAAAATATTTCTCATTGAGATTAGTCACTCAAAGAGTGATATAGTGTTCATAGCAATCGTATCATTTGTGATTCAGTCACTATTTTCAGGGCAAAATAAGTTTTATTGGGTCAATCTGGAATAAGATTAACGGCCTCTCCATCTTTTTCTTCCTAGGAAACAGTAATAGAGTTCCTATGAGATGGACAGAACTCTTGAATTTCCTGAACCATGACAAATGCCAACAAGAGACAGCAAAGCTTCAACTGGATGATGGAGACGCTCTATAGCATCTCAGTCTGAATATACCTGAGAAGAAGCACTCAGATACACGGCATTCTAATTTCTAATGAAGAAAATTGCTATATGCACCATTATATACCCAAACTAGCCAGCCTTGGGGAGCTGTAAGGCAAAAATAAACCCTACAAGTAAGTAAAAACAATCACACAAGCATTACAGTCGTAAAAATAGTTATTGATGTGTTTATAGCTTTAGGAGGTCAAGACCTAATACTCTCTGAACAAAGAATTTTAATGTGTTCTTTGTATTTTCTCTTCACTTACCTCCATTTTTGTATTTCTTAGTGAACAACTAAACTGACTCAATACCAAAAACACTATGGAAGAGGCTGGCCATGAGAGGAAAAAAGTACCAGTGAATAGGATAACTCAGCAATAAAACAAAGCTAAACTGCATGAGATACTCTATCTCAAATAATAGCAATAGTTTGATACAGTTACTAGCCTAAAAAAAAGCTTAAAGTTCCTTAAATGTAATTGAAACAAATTGTTAATTGTCTCCTCCACAGAATCACAGAACATTAGGGATTGGAAGGGACCTCGAAAGATCATCTACTCCAATCCCCCTGCCACAGCAGGATCCCCTAGATCTTGATAGTGCAGTGAAAAGACACATTTGCCCACCAAAATTTCAATAGAATATTCTGAAATTAAAGTTTTTAAGCTTACAGGCATTGCTACGTACTTCTGAAAATACAATAGTTAACAATCACCTCATTGTTAGTGTGTTGTAATTCTGAATCACAGAATCACAGAACATTAGGGATTGGAAGGGACCTTGAAAGGTCAACTAGTCCAATCTCCCCGCCACAGCAGGGCTCCCCTAGATCCAGTCACACAGGAACATGTCCAGGCGGGTTTTAATAATTGTGGTCGTTGTAGCAATATCAAAAGTGCTCCATAAGTCCTCATTAATTTTTGCCTAAATTGCTGTAAATTTTTTGTACCCCCTAAATGAGACCCTCACTGTTATTCTTCTTCAATGCTGAACACTAAAGTTTTATATTTTCAATAGTTTTCCCAATAGCTCCCTTTTACTTGTCATATTCACATGTTCAGTAAAATCTGAGTCTAAGCATCAGCAGACTGAAGCAGTCTTGTGTTAAAACAGAATCCCCAAATCAAATTTAAAAGAACTCTGTGAGACAATGTAAGTGCAAATAACAAAATTCTTACGTGTCTTCCAGGGTTTAGCTTATGATTTAGGCCTGATTCTGAAAATTTCATTCAACTAAAGCTCAAAGCAAATTCCGGGGTAAGTAGGTTTGAACACAAGGATCAACCTCATTCACTACCATCAGCTCTTCAGAACTCACCCAGTATTATTTTTTCAGCCTCAAAATTGCTGACAGCACAAATAAACTGCCCAGCACTAATCCTCACAAAGCAAATATCACTTTCCCCATTGATTTCCATGTGGCCGGGACACACACCACAATTACAAGCTAATAAGCATGTGCTGCCATTATCGATGTTAATTAGTTCACTCAGATGCAAATTTAGTAAATACCATTGATTTCTTGGTGTAAAGCTATTAAAACACAAAAAGTGTATTAGAGAGCTGGTAAAGCACCAAAAAAAGTGCGCTGCAAATCAATAGCCACACAAATATGGGTGATATCAGCAAACTACACATTAAACACCCCCAAAACTGTTGGTTTTTTTATATTATCAACTATTTCCAAGTCTAACCCTAATTATTTAGTCAGGAATAATTTAGTCTGCTTTCCACATGGAAACACTGACTGCATTTAGTGGGAGAAAGCTTGTTTTAGTTTTAAGGGGCAGATAAGGCTAAATGTATCGCGCTCTACCTGCAGTTATGAAACTGCCCGTACGGCAGATACTCAAAACACTTGGTAGTTTTTAATTGAAAGGCTAATCCTCGGAGATGTGTGTGAAGTATTAACATTAAAAAAAACCAAAACAACCCACTTTCAGCTTCTCCGTGGTGAACAAATATTTTTGAACCCCATGTTATTTCACATCTGCACTACAAGGCAATTATAGACTCATTAAAAAACAATGATTGATGTTTGGCAGGCGGTTCCGTATACATTTGATCCCAACTTTATCTGGGCTAGCCAGAGTGAATTATGCAATGTCTCATACAGAATCAGCATATCAAAAGCAAGAAGCTGGAGCAGCGTTTCCCATTGTGATCGCTTACACGTCACATTTCAACTATTAACTGCTGAAAACTCAGTCCTTATCAAACAGCAATTTGAAAAATTCATTCTTACTTGTAACCCGCTCTCCCTCGCAAAGCACAATGCACAGGCAGCTCCTCTGCTTACTCCGTAATTCACAGTCAAATTAATGCTTCGTGCCTTTTTGAGAGTTAAAAACCGCCTGCTAGGACATTTCAGGCTGAGTTTCATCCTGATACGATCCCCCAAGAATAGGATTTTCCATCGGAAAGGCTATTGTCTCCACCTGCCCTGCTCTGCAGAGCAGAAAGAGGAGCTGCTGGAACAACAGAAACCTTAGCAGACTCTGACTATCCAGCAGCCACTCAGGGGTGAGCCACACGCTCGCCGTCTGCTGCTGGTTAAACCAGGTCCCTGCTGCAACAGGTACTGCTGGCAACACCCTTGACCCACAGAGCCACCATCTCTGCAGCTGATACAGGATGCTACCCAAGCAACTACCACCTCACACGGAGAGACGACAAACCTACCTAGACCCGAGGACATGGACATCCGTGTCTTCTGGACTCAGCCAGCCGCCTGCACACTCTCTGTCACTCACGCATTATGCATTCCCCTCTCCTACTCCTCCCTCCGCTCCACACAGCGTCCAGCACTCTCCTCCCTCTCTTGACTCCTGCTGCCTTCCCACTGCTGTGGAGATAAAAGGGGGTGGGATGGAAGAGGACAACATTTTTCACAAACCCCAATGACTGCTCCTGCACCACTCTGGTGGACACCAAGCTGCCCCTCCAGTCACTGCCTCAGCCACTTCCACCTAGGTAGGGGCTGAGCTGGTTTATCACCAGAGGCAGAAAAACTGGCAGGTTTTGTTGCTGGATTACGATAGATTTGAGATTCAAGTCCTTGGCAGCTGCAGGGCATGCAGCTCATCTTAATTCATCACTATTCAGTGCTGGGCAAGGAGAAACACCATTTCCAACCCCTGATTCTCCACTCAGTTAACTATTTATCTGATACCAGGTTGGCATTTTATGGTCATCACCACTCCAAGCAAATCCTGAGCCACAGTAGAGGTACAAAGACGCAAAGGCAGAGCTCAGGTGCTGCCCGTGCTGCCTCCTCAGGTCCTCAATCCTTCCATATGAAGGTAAACCAGTGTCAAAATTCATACTCATCCAATAAATATCGAGGAATCTAAGCCCTCAAACCTAGATAATGCTGAATTTTGATGGAATCTCAGCTGTGAGACAGCTACGATATCTTAAAAAGTGGAAATGCTACTGCAGCAGATGCAGCACAAGTTCCAGGGGCTGCATCTAGTCAGATCCACTAACAGTCCCTGCACCTCACACACTGAAACCTTTCACAGAATCACATAATATTAGGTATTGGAAGGGACCTTGAAATCCAGTCCAATTCCCCTGCCACAGCAAGATTCCTCAGATCAAATCGTGCAGGAACTTACCCAGGCTGATTTTAAATGTCTTCAGAGAAGACTCCACAACCCCTCTGGGCAAACCCTTCCAGTGCTCTGTCACCCTCACCATGAAGAAGTTCCTTCTCATATTGATCACAGAATCACAGAACATCAGGGATTGGAAGGGACCTTGAAACATCATCTAGTCCAATCCCCTTGCCACAGCAGCACCACCCAGACCAAGTCACACAGGAACAAATCCAGGCAGGTTTTGAATGTCTCCAGAGAATGAAACTCCACAACCCCCCTGGGCAGCCCCTTCCAGTGCTCTGTCACCCTCACCGTGAAGAAGTTCCTTCTCACATTCATATGGAACATCTTATGTTCCAACTTACACCCATTGCCCCTTGTCCTATCATTAGATGACACTGAGAAGAGCCTGGCTCCATCCTTCTGACACTCTCACCCTTCACATACTTATAAACATTAATGAGATCACCCCTCAGTCTCTTTTTTTTCCAAGCTCAAGAGACCCAGCTCCCTCAGCCTTTCCTTATGAGGGAGATGCATTTCTAAGCAACCTGATTTAGCTGAAGACGTTCCTGCTCTCTGCAGGGGGTTGGATTAGATGAGTTTTAAAGGTCCTTCCAACAGAAACCATTCTATGAATCTATAATAATATCTCAAGTTGGAAAGGACCCATAAGGAACATTAACTCTGCTCCATTCAGGACTACCTAAAATTAAATCATGTCACCAAAAGTGTAATCCAGAAAGCGTGTCTTCCCCTTTCCCAAACTGTTCTAGTCATGATCCAGTATTCAAGTAAAGTGAGTTGCAGTGAATGTGTGTATGCAAGCTGACAAATCATGTGGGTAGGTTCTCACCCTCGTGGGAAATCTAGGGAAGCTGAGTAGCTCTGCATTCACAATATTCAGGGTTCATTTTCAAAAAGGTTGTACAATTGCTCAGAAAAATAGGAACAGAGAGAGAGGTGGTGTGTGTATTTCTGTACACCTTTCTGCTTTCAGGAAGTCCTGTAGGCAGCACGGGGGAGGGAAAAGAAAGGAGAATTACAATAACCAGGCTGGCTGGGGAGAAATGCACAAAAAAAGGGATGCATGCAGGGGAAGAGAGACAGTGAAGCAGATACACAAGTTAAAGAAATTGGGTTAGAGAAAGGCTAACATGTGCAAGCTAAGGAGAGAAGGCAAATGTGATTACCCAAAAGTAGAAATGTGGAAAAAGCACTCTGTGAGTCATGGAGGCATAAAAAAATGTTAAGTAAAGATGCACCTGCAGAGACAACCACACACACGCTACCAGGAGGGACATGTTACCTGTAGACAGAGATTAAAAACACCTCAAAGGTATGAAAAGGCTTCTTTGCCTGTCTGTCTTACAGAAAGATTAGGACAAAAGACCTGAAAGATGCTAATGAGATGATGGTGACTAGAAGTCAGAAATACCGCCAGGCTTAGACAACGTGTTTATATCATTGACATTAGTATCTAGAAAGTGGCTATGAAAGTGATAGAGAATACGTGTACTACCCTGTAAGATGCCTGCTTGACGCCACTCACTGTCCTGGGTGGTGTGCTGTTATCTAATTCCAGAGGTGGCTGTGGTGAGTACAGCTTTATATTTCTAATATACACGATGCTACAGGGAAATAAAGCAGCCATCGCCGAGATGCATAGCTGCAGATGGCAGAAGTTTTAGTGCCACCCTTTAAGTGACTGTAAAACCAGCAGGAACTAGCTGTTGTACAAATAAATGCTGCAGCAGAGGATCTCGTGGGGCTCTGTGGATCCGTGTCAGACCTTTCCCCTCTGGGCAATGTGGTTCAATACTAGTTCAAGTGGGCAAGAACAAACGAGTCTCCCTTTCAAAAGCTCTGTGGCCTGTGTGACTTAAATCAGGAGTTTCAGCCTCATCACTGAAAATGTGACACCACAGTCAGGAAGCAGCAATGTTATAGCTAAGCTGCCATTGGAGCATGCTGCCCACATGCTCTGAGAATGAAAACCTAAAGGGGTTTATGAAAGGGGTTGTGGCTGAGACCTCAAGGCCAGATGCTGACACATCTGCATGTTATGTGATTTGCACTGAAAAAGCATCAATTACTCATGGAACTGAGGTCACAAAGCACGTGCAAAAGAGTCTCTCCCTTAAGGAGAGAAATCCTTACCGCATAGTCTATTACTGTGAATATTACTGTGAATATTACTAATGAAACCATTCCCATTGCTATTAAGTGGAATCAAAAGGTGGATTATAATATTAGCAGAAATTAAATGACTTACTGGGGTTTTTTTCCCATGAATTTTTATGATTTGCACAGCCTGACTGCAGTGGTTTAACTGGCTGAAAGGATGGTAATTCAATGCATTGAAGGTAAATCCTTGATATCTATGTGGTACCATAGGTGTGTTGCTTCCCGTGTTGACATTTTCACCCCAAAGAGTTTAAATAAGGTGCAACATGCCTCGTGGCACTTAAGAGCAGTGTTGGCTGATGGAGGATGGTGAGGGTTCACAGTGAGCAGAGGAAGAATGACTCTCTTTCAGGCCATGTTTATTGCATACATTCACTGTCATTTGGCTTTGATCGTTCCAATTAAAACAAAAGGACAAGGACAGTTCTGTCCCCAAACCCTGCTTGCATGACTGCTTGAGAGACAAGGCAAACCTGTGGTCGCTTTGTGCATATATTTACACTGCTGCTCCTCTGTTAACATTCCTCATCTGAATGATTGAGTGGATTTAGTGTAATCATTGTATGTATCAAGAGGAAAAGGGATTTGCTAATGTTTTATTTGTGCTGCAGAGCTGGCCCTGGACAGAGAAGCAAAGTCAAAGCTTGGTCGTGATCTTGAATTACCGAAGAAGTAGAGTTTAGGAGAAGAGTGTCTACATGGAAGAAATTTGCCTCATAGCCATTGAAACTGGGAACAAATGAGAGATTCCTGTTGTAAGAAACACAGCAACAAAACCATCAGCCAGCAATAAAAAGGAGCTTTATTTAATCGGTACAGACTACTGTTAAAATCATACACAGAGGGAGTTATGTTTCAAGAGAGAAACACTAACACATCCTGCGTGGGCTCCTGAGAGAGAAGGTTGCTGTGCTGCCCTGTGTCCCCCTGGGAATATCTTATGCTCTTAATTTTTCTTACATCAGAGCAACCAAGCATCTTTATTTGTATCTGAAACTATTGGTCAGATTTGCATCACACTTTAGGAAGTGGGATCTCTTTTTCCACTGGAAGTTAATACAAAATGCATAAACGTTCTGCCATCGTGTGTGCAAGGACCAAACCCAGCAAACACTGCAAATGCAGGATAAAACTGAACTAGCTGAGCAAAAGAAACCAAAAAAGCCCAGAACAGTAACAAACCAAACAAAAGAGCAAGAAAATAAAACTAAATACAGATTCATGACTTTTGTTGGAGGTTACTACAGATACAGATTTAACAGAAGTCTCCTGAAATTCTTCAAGTTCTTCATCTTTGCAGCCAGGCCAAAAGGGAGGTTGGGCACCATCCTGTACTTTGGGGGAAGCTGATAAAATATCTGAAATAATTTTCAGATTGAAGTCTCTTGTGACCTGCATCTGACTTCTATAATGAGAAAGTTTGAGACTCACGCTACAGACTTTAAAAAGGGAAAGTATAGGAGCCTTAAGTGTTTGTGGAGGCTAAGAAACACTGATCAGTATGTGCCCAAGAAGTAAAATTATTTGAAGAAGAAACCAGAACACTGCACGTTACAAGAATAAATAGTAGGCTAAAAGATATATTAGGCAACAGGCTGTTCCAATGGATTTAGAAGTGAGGTCTTCACTAGAAACATGCCAAATATTGCACTTTTTTCCCATAGAGATATAAACAGATGTTGAGAGAAAGTCTGGTTTGTGTTTCGCCGTTGTTGACTGCTTAAAAGGTGACAATACACCAAAGCCACTGAAGTTCTATGACTCCGTGAAGTTCGTGTTGTCTTACGGATTACTTTTGGTTTGTTACTGAACACTTACAGTAAGACTGGGGCTTAAGTCAACTGGGATAATGTGGTACCCATGCTGAGGGGGAATGAAAGTCCTCTTAACTTCAGAAGGTCTACAATTTGATCTTTGGGGAAAAAAGGGGTTGATTTGGAGCTCAGGGAGAAGGGGAAAAAAATCAGAGGTTCAATTTAGTTGAAAAAGGGAGAGGAGAATACCATTGCTTAAAGTGCATTGTTTAAAAATTCTTACTGCAGCTCAGGAGCGTGACTGATGAGTCACAAGAAGGATATTGTGTCTAGCATGGAAGTCGGATTTAAAAGTGCTCTCATCGCCCTGAAATGCATTATCAGGTTGCATCAGGGCAAGCATCATTTAGACATTAGGAAAAACCTTGTTGGAAGGATCATCAGGCATTGGAGCAGGGCACACAAGATGGGCATCCATGGATGTGTTTGAGAATCATGTAGATATGGAGCTTAGGGACGTGGTGGGCTTGTTATTTGGGTTACTTTATAGTCCTGAAGGTTTTTTGCAGACAGAACTATTCTGTGATTCTATACTACGCTTAATTCTCCGATGTGATTATATCTGTCTGTCTGTATGACTGTCTATCTATGTCTCTATCTGTCTGTCTGTTGTCTGTCTATCGATGTGTTCATACCATGGACAACATCGTGATGTGTCTATACGTTTACGTGCACATGCACATATTTTGTTGATTGCTTGCTGTTAGTGGAGAATTTCTGCTTTCCCTATTTCTATGCTAAACCTATGGAGGAGAGAACGAACAAATATCAATAGTTTGTTCATTTCTCAGTCCAAGTAAGCAAGAAAGATACTTGGATTAAATTTCTCCTGCAGATGTCAATGTTACTGTGATCCCGCATCACATGTGTTTATCAACACCTACTATTTACATTGACTTAATGTTTGTTAACATATTTACATTACATAATTCCTGACTCGTTTGTAATAAAAAATAATTCTAAAAAGATGTATTTGTACAGCACATAACAAGTTTCCGGCATTTTTCCAGCCATTTTCCAAGTATTGTTGACAACTTCAACATTATTGTCTGTATTATTCAAGCTAGCACTAATATTTGCTAAATAGTAAGTGTAAAAGCAAGTATATTTGAAACTTCAGTAGAGTTGTGAATCGTGAAGCACTAGCCTTGTGTACTAATTTTATGAGTCATGAAGTGTCATATTTAAATACTACTATGTTCTTTGTGTGGGGTTAAAGAATGTTTCCTTCTGTGATTTTCACTTCTCCTCTGCTTTTGGTTTCACAGAATCACAGAAACAGAAACATCACAGAAACATCATGGCTGGAAAGGACCTCTGGGTTCATCAAATCCAGCCCTTACCCCAACACCATGGCTTCAACTGCTCTAGCTACTCAGCTTTTAAACACCTCCACGGCTGGGGACTCCACCACCTCCCTGGGCAGCCTGTTCCAATGCCCACTCTCTCAGCAAAGAACTTCTTCCTGAGATCCAATCAACCTCCCCTGACACAACTTGAGGCCATTTCCTATCATCCTATCATTAGGAATTTGGGAGAAGAGACCAACATCAGCCTTGCTACAACTTTGAGGTAGCAGTGTCCTTCTGATGCTGCGGCACTCAAAACTGGACCCAATACTCAAGGTGCGGTCTCACAAGTGCAGAGCACAGGGGCACCATCACCTCCCTACTGCTGCTGGCTGCCCCATTCCTGATCCAGGCCAGGATGCCGTTGACCTTCCTGGTCACCTGGGAACACTGCTGACTCATGTTCTACTGGCTGTCAGCCAACAGCCCCAGGTAGCTCTCCAGGCACTCTTCCCCCACCCTGTAGCACCACTCAGTGTTGTGCATTGGACTTTGTTAAGCCTCAGCCCATCCTGCATCAACAGCTGTCCCTTATTTTTAAAGCAGGATAGAACTGTCTAATTTGATCATTTCCCACAGCACCAGCTCTGGTGTAAACCCCAGGTCAACCCCACAGGTAGTAGCTCCAGAAGGAACTCATGGTGGTTCCAGCCACTCCCTGCATGTCTCCAGACAATGCTCCATACGTAAATTATGCAGTTTTATTACCTCTGCTGAGGAATGTTCTTACACGCAGTGTTCTACCAACACAAAAGCAGTCCCTGAAAGAAAAAACAAGGAGAACATTTCCTGTGTCATGGGTTTGTGCTGCAAAATGCCCATTAAAAATGCAAGCAAGCAAGCAACTACACTCCAATGATTTTGGTGCACTTTTCAAGATCATTCAGATTTTTCACTTATAATTTAATTACTCCTGTTTCTGACCACACTGAGTGACATAGTTCCACAATGGAGAAAGATTTCACTGTTTCCCACAAACACAGATGTTGAAATCTCAGCAGTTCCCATAGATGAAAACTGTATTTTCCAGCTTCTTGAATTAGACTGTATCATCTGGGCAAACTAGTTCAAGATGTTCCTGCTCACCGTAGGGAGATTGGATTAGATGACCTTTAAGTGTCCTTTCCAACACAAAACTTTTTATGATTCTTTGATTGTATTTTCATGAATATTCTCATGTAACCTCTTCCATTGCTGCTTCTAAAAATTGTCACTGAATGCAGATCAAAACATCAGGAGCTGAGAAGTCACTCTGCTTATTCCTTGAAATCAAGTCTCCAGTTACTACTTGTGTATTTCCCATCCACTTCCTTCGGAGAGATTACGAGAAGGCGGCACAAAGTGGCCTTCCTGTGGTTTTCCCATACCTGTAGTACTTTGTAGTTGTCCATCTTTCTCTTAGAAGTTTTCAGAGTTTTCCACCGAAGCAGATCTGCCCATTAGGCTCGTCACTTTTCCAAGCCATTGCTGTATGTGGGGGGTACCAGAGAGTTAGTGATAAATGCAAGGCTGTGGTTGCTGTAGTGTATTTCTCTCTTCTACCAGCACACAAACAAGTCTGGAAAACTTCTAGAAGTATTTGTAGGGAAAGAGATGGGTTATGTGTAGGGAGGTGATTACCATGCAATCTCTGCTTTGGAGGAAGGGCAGGGGAATCTGTGCAGTATAATATGTAATGCTCTCTGTATGGCAGCTTCATGCCAAGAAACACTTTGAGATGTTAGATTTAACCTGTCATCAAGGTGTTGTGACAAATTCCACGTTTCATGCTGGATTCCAAGAAAGGTAGGAGTTATCTTCATCGGCCATTCAAGTGAGTGTGCAGCAGTGACTCAGGAAACAAAGACAATTGGATGCAAACGATCTACAGGCACAATGTTTTGTCATTCTTAAAATGGAATAAAAGTGACAAGAAGGGTTTTTTCCTGAATGAAAATAGAGCTGTTTGTTTGATGGCAATGAAGAGATATGGAACTACTTCTTGGCTGCCTTTTGCAATTTGTAGTACTTGAAAAGTCTTAAAGGAGATTTGATGATGACAAAGAGATATTTCTAAAATGTCAAGTCATTCTAAACAGGAATTTTCATTTATTTATGGACTTCATCAGATAGCTCAACTTTTACAGAGCTTCCTGTAGACAGTGTTTGCCTTTACATCCGGAATTTTCAAAATTTCAAAGGCAGTGACATCATCCTGCACTGAGATAATGCAGCAGTGGTACATTTAAAAAATAAATCCAATCAAAGGAATGGTTTGCCATTTTGGTGAGTGCATTTTTCACATCTGAAACCACTCTCAAGATGGAATTGTTTCCTAGAAAAGAAAGTTGCCACTTCTCAGAGAAATTCTGGAATCCAACACTGTTGAATACAGATAAGCTGATAACGTTACCATAATAAATACGTTCTCTTTAATGTTAGCTGGATGGTCACTAAATACATACAATGTGTAGTGTAAAAGTAAAATCAGGAAATAAAAGTCTTTCATTTTTCCTCAGTTTCCTGTCATTTCAGTGACAGAAAATTTCTGCTTGTCAAGTTTGGAAATTTAAAAAAAATTGTTAGCTTACAAGAGGGGTCTTGTGTGTTGGAGTAACCATAAGCCTTCTTCTGATACTCTGTAATGTTCCAGCATACATTAAAACTTTTGTGTCTCATCTTTATGTTCATCCTAAATCTGTGCAGAAATCATAAACTGCAGAACTTTTAATTGGAAAAGATTGTTTTGGTTTTGCACGAAAGAAGAATTTGATGTTTTCAGCAAGAAAAGCTGTAATGTGCCAGAGCAGCACGACTGTGCTCTTAGGGGGTTGCACACAATCTTTTAAAACATATTGAGGTAGTCACTGTAGAATACAGACAGCATGGGATTGCTTCTTTTGATGTAGGCTGGGCCTTTTGTGTGTAGTGCGCTGTCGAGACGTGCTAAGTACATTAGAGAGGGATGGGACCCTGTGTCACCAAGAGTAATCTTATTTTTACTTTGTGTTGTTCCAAGTGAATAACTAATTTCTCTAGAATTAAGGTTTGGGTTCAGGGGTTTTTTTTTTTGCAAACTTTCCTTCTTGTGGGAAAAAATGTTTTGATGAAATGATCTTGACTGGATGACTTGACACGGTCTACCCTATGTGGGGGTGTCAGGTCACAGGCTGAACTTGATGACATCAGAGCTCTTTCACAGCCTCAATAATTCTGTGATACTGTGACCAGCATTTTATTGCTCTCACAAGGCCAGGGAACACTTCCAATGCATAAGGGAGTGAGAATGGGTCCTGTGATGAATCTAGCACAATTATTTTCTATAATCTTATCTGGGATAGTTCAGAAATGGTGTGATTATGAATATATCCAACAATGAGAAAGTATACGTCTAGATCTTCATTTGACTGGAAGGAAACTGGGTTACAACAGAACTTCTCTGAAATTATTTTCTGGGATACTGCCTGCTTTTTCGTGCGCTTCTTTGGGACACAAAAGTAGTCATTGAGTTGCTGTGATCTGGCCTTTATGTATTTTCCTTTCAAACTTCCCACTAACCTTTTACAAGACTATTATTTTCCCACTAGTACAAACATTGAGCTTCTCAGAATATCAAGTTTTTCTCTCTATTAATTATTAATACCAGAGTCACTTTACTTTGGGGATTATTTGTATATTAATGCATTCTGTTCACCCAAATTCATCCCTGACATAGCAAAATTTATGTCATGGGCCATTAAATTTCATATTCTAGCTCTGGGCTCATTCATTTAGACTGTCAGGTGTAGCCTGTTAAGGGAATTTTTTACAGAATCGGTTTATAAAATATCAACTTCCCTTCGTATCTTGATGTGGTTCATCTTTTCATTTCAGTTGCCTGTCCTGGCTTTGATCAAATCTTTATTAAGAGCAGAAAACAAATGCAGAGACAAAACATAGTTATGCTTAAGTTTGAGTCTTCTTTTTCTTCCTATAAAATACTCTATTTGGAACATCGATTACCAGTATCTAACCCACTTTAATTGTAAATGTGTAATTCACATCATTGACTGATGAATCTCTACCACTGCAAAGTATCTGCTAACTGTATTTCTTCTTCTATTCCATTTCTTGTGGCAGCTTAAATCGTTGCCTTAAATGGTCAATGTTCAGTGCCTTTAAAATTGAATATTATGCTGGGGTTGAATGTAAATCAATATTCACTCAGTGCAAACAAAGGCTGCTTCTGGTAAGGTACACAGAGACTGTATCAACAGCTTCCCAGAGGCAGAGCTGGGTGTGCTTCCTTCTGCACTAAGCTGCTTGGAGCAATGAAGAGTAGATACTGAGAAAGTGAAAATAGAGAATGAGGAAGGCTAAGTAAGAAACAAGTAAGAATTTCTCACTGTGAGTTGAAAGCAGAAGGATGCTCAAATTTCTGTCACTTGCAGTGTTCAGGCTTCTTTTTCTTTTTTAGTAGAATTGCAGCGTACCAAATGTTAAAATAAAAAAAAAATAAGAGAATAATAGTTTTCCAACATCAGAATTGTTTAATTTTTAAATCAGTTCTAAGAAAAAACAGCAAAATAACCAAAGGGAAGACACTTGGTTATTTACACGTAGCTACTACCATTACTATCACTTTGCCATTCAGTGAACGTTTGCTCTAACAAGAGGAATGGAAAGCTTAAATAAAACCCCAACAGACCTTTATTCCCTTCAGAAATGTGGAGAAATGCTGGAGCAAAATCTAGGACCCAAAAAGAGCCAACCACAATAAAATGAGACCATGTCTACATTTCCTGTAAATTTCAGACCTTAATGTGCCATTTCCTGAAGCACTGACTACAAACATAGATGGCAAACAATTCCTTGCAGTCCCTCTTATTTCATCTGACTTCGAGTTCCAGTTTACTCCTGTTTTACAAGGAGACTCCTTTACTGCCAGGCTGCATCCTGGGCCACCTCTAAGCTGTAGCTTGACATGGCCTTCTCCATGGTGCTCTAAGCCCAAGGGCACAGGAGAACAGAATACAGCACCTAAATCTGTTTTCTTTCCAAAACTGGCTTCTTTGATGCTGCTGCTGTGAGATGAGTAAACAGCAGCTGGGGATTCCACAGAAAACCCAGAGGTCAAATTTCAGCATCTGAACACAGGTGCTAAATTCAGGCAGCTACTTCAGCCTCCACTACATAGTTAGTCAAGTAGGGCTTGATCTTTATGTGCAGCCTTTGTGCAACAGGTCAGACAGTCTTAGGTAGGGGAGGGACCTCTATAAATTGGAGTATCAGCAGGATGACAACATTACACTCTACTGTCTGTTTTCTAACCAGTAGCTCTTTGTATGTGTGTTGAACAGAAGGAAGTATGGTACCATTGTGAACGATGTACTGAGATGAAGACAAATTGTAAGAACTGGCCTTTGAGGATAAGACAAAAAGGGCTCCAACCCGTGCAGACAGCTGCAGCCCTTTCTGTTCCACCCTCTTGGTCAACAAGATTTATAAAGCACGAGTTCAGCAAGCAGTGACAATTAGTGCAAATGAGTTTCACAAAATAAATCTGTGTTATAAAATATTCTTTGATAACTTTTTTCATGCTGTTGAGAATTCTGAGTTGGTCTTTGGTTTTATTTTATGGCAAAGTAGAGGAACAGGTTTTTTCCTCTATATCTCCCATTTGTATTTAAACTTAGAATAGCAACAACACGCAAGATACGTTGTAAGGACTAACAGATGCATATAACAAACAAAGCATTCCCGAATATTCTTGCAGGAAACATTCAAGTTTCACGAACCTGCTGAAATAACTGTCAGGTCTTTGCATACACTCAACAATATATCAGGTAGGAATCACGGAGACATTATTAAGAGAAAAGAAAATGCTGTGAAGGAATTCCTCCCTGGTCTCTGAAGTGAATCGGAAAATTTCCTGCAGTTTTTGATTCAAAAAACCAGTTTATTTACAAAAACTCTTCCAGAATATTCTTCAGTGGCATTTATGAGGAGTGTTGGCTGTGTAACGTTTCCCCTTTTTTTAAGACATCCAAAATGGCAAAGTCTTGATTTCCCTTCTGGCATTTGGGCACTACTTTAATACAGAGAACAAATCGTGTAAGGAAGGAAAATTACACTTTGGGTAACCTTTTCTGCAAATGCCGAAAAGTGCCCAAATGAATCATCAAGGTCAGCACCCCCATATTTGTTTCCTTACTAAACCAATATAAAACTTAACATTTGTTTCTTACTATCATCCTTTTTCCACAACATATTTTGTTGTGGAACAGACTTTGTCACTTTGGACTTTGTAACTACATGAAGCTGTCTGAGCTCCCAATGTTTTTCACATGTACGCATTCGCAGCATCGCAGAATGTTGGGGATTGGAAGGGACCTTGAAAGACCATCTACATTTTCCTGACTGATTACGAGCAGCTGCTGGGTTTATTTTAAATATTGTAATTTTTATTTCAAGATTTTGATGTGTTTATTATAAATAAAGAACAATAACAGGTAATAATAATTGTGTGCTGCGAAGATACAGTTGGGCCAGGTGGCTTCCTGTGACTCAGTGACCTTTCAGTACTGGACGTCACCACTGCCGCTAGTTGTATTAAACCTTTGCAGCTGGGTTGCAACAATGACAGGAATCATGGACTTGCAGAACGTTAGGGATTGGAAGTGACCTCGAAAGATCATCCAGTCCAATCCCTCTGCCACAGTAGGATCACCTAGATGTCACACAGGAACATGTCCAGGGGGATTTTAAACATCTCCAGAGAACAAAACTCCACAACACCCCTGGGCAGCCCCTTCCAGTGCTCTGTCACCCTCACTGTGAAGAAGTTCTTTCTCATATTGATGTGGAATCTCCTGTGTTCCAGCTCACACCCATTGCCCCTTGTCTTATCATTGGATGCCACTGAGCAGAGCCTGGCTCCATCCTCCTGACAGCCACCCTATCCATACTTATAAACATGAATGAAGTCACTCTTCAGTCTTCTTTTTTCCAAGCTCAAGAGACTTAGCTCCCTCAGCCTTTCCTGATCAAGGAGATGCTCCACTTCATCATCTTTGTGACTCTGTGCTGGACTCTCTCAAGCAGTTCAGTGTCCTTCTTGAACTGAGGGGCTCAGAACTGAACACAATAGTCTAGATATGGTCTCACCAGGTCTTGGTAGTGTTTCCTTGTAAAAGATACTAGAATAACAAAGGTAACATACTCAAAGGTAAAGTGCTCAGCATAGCTGTATATTGAGTAAGTTTCTAGCTGTGGACAAGTCTCTTGAAAAGTTTTTTTAATCTCTTGAAAAGTGACCCAAGAATGCGGAGTTATAGCATTCAGTCTGAGGGGCAAACAAGGTGCACAGTGGGTGCCGTAGGTGTTGGCACCATTTTGTGCACACTCAATGTGAGGGACTCTCAGGAGAAAATGGTGTCATATGTATATAGAGATTAAATGGTGGAAAGTTTCCCTTTAGCAGAGTAATACTATTGAAAAGGTGGAAGCATTTATTTTCCGAGAGACCAGAGCTTGCCTTTTCAGTGCCTTCATATTTTATGCCACAGTATTAGGAAGCTTCTGTTCATGATGTCAAAATTAATATGTTCAAGTGCAATTCAAGTGAGTCTCATCTAAGGGCAAATCATTCAGAATTTAGAAATAAAGGCAATCACACTTTTGACCCATTCCTCTAGTAGGACTTTCTAGTTCCTAAGAGCTACAATCAACACACTCACTTATGCCCAACATCAGTATGTTTTGTTTCAGTGTGTTTTTCTCCTGTGTTTGTATTTTGAGACTAGCATGGCAATAAAGTGCTGGTTTACTCTATGCTACTTGGCATTTTTGTGTGCAGCATGCTATATGGGAGGTGTTCCTGCAGTTTCGACTTGAGTTTGAAGAGGATGGGATGTTGGCTACCAAGGTCAATAACCACCCACTGCAACTGTCACACTGCAAACATCTAGAAACTGCAGGACTGCAATGTTCAGGACCAAGTGGGGATCAAGAGTTTCTCGTCTGAATTGTGTGTTTTATTGACACACAGGATGGGTGGCATTCAGCTTTGGATTGCAGGAGTAGGGTTTGCTTTAAGACATTTAAAAAACTAGACCTCTAGCCCTGTCTAAGACAGGTGTGGTGTTTTTCATAAAATCATGAAGACAAGTGTACTCTGGAGAGCTATTCTGCTCACCCTGAAATAAGCCTTTGTACGTGGTTAGCTGATTCTTAGCCCCTCAGTCATGGGAATGGATACTTGAACTATTTCTCTTCAAGAAACAGCATCAACCTCTTCAAGAACAATTCAAAGGGTGATCAAAGGCAAGACATTTTTATTTCTTGTCAATAAGTAGAATTCCTCTCTACAAATTTGGGGTTTATGTGAGCAAACAGTAATGGGCTTCTTGTCAGCCAGCTGATAACACGGGGGGTTGGACTTGGTGTTCTTCTGAGGTCCCTTCCAACTCCAACAATTCTGTGATTCTGTGATTTTGTGAACCACCAGAAATGAGAAAAAGAAACTGCTATTCCAGCACAATCAAGTTCCTCTTCAACTTGTGCTGTGTTATTATCCTCCAATTAATTTCAAATCAATAACATTTATCTTATATAATGGTGAGTGAGGAGAAGAGAGACATGACTAATTTAAAAAGAAAACAAAACTCCATCTTTCTCAATAAATTTTCATCTTAAACGCCTAGATGCTGCCAATGATTGGCAATGACTCAAGGGAGATTTCTAGTTTGGCTTATTTCTGTATGGAGAGAAACTTGCCTCGTTTCTCAGGATATTTATCTAGTAAATTAGAATGAACAAACAGTAGACCAGAGACCTGTGGCTTTTGGATTAATTTAAAGCATTGGGCAATATCTGGTACTAAGGAATAGTGTGAGGCCAGGGGTCTCTGTGTATTTGGAAGACAATGAGAATCTGAAACATCCTGTGGACTGGAGATTAACCTCTCACAGTCATAGATCCATGGAGTCTCCACATTTATGTCTGTGCTGCTCTGAAACAGGAGACACTTAGTCGTGTCGTATCCTGCCTCATTCCTGTCTTTATCCAAGTGACTGGAACCTGACTTTTAATTTCCAGTAGCACTTTAGGCGTGATTGGACATGAATACGCCTGGGACTCGCACTGGCTGACTGAGAAAGCCCGGTTTAGACTATCTCATCCTGCTAAACTTTCTTAGTCTCCAACACAGTGGTAAAAGAATGTGTATTTGAAACAGTCTTGAACTCGTTCTAGCTTCTGTATAGGGACTGGCTGTCATCTATGAAGACACATTCTGCCATCGACAGAAAATATTCTAGGGTTTGTTGATTGCAATTTAGTTATCAATAAAGTCTGTCCCTTTATGTCAGATTTGGGTAACACTGAATATAATTTTCAGATGTGAATGTTGTGGTGATTACGAAGAGGAAAAGTCCAAAAAGCTAAAGAAAAGGTCTAAAGCCTTTCTTGCTCGGTAAGTAAAGCTAATGAAATTTTTTATAAACTGTATGGTATTCGTGCAATATTTTTCCACTGAGCAAGTCTGGAGTGGCTCTGCTGATCTCATGACAAACAAGGAGAGTAATATAAAATGTAAATTAAAAAGACCCTATTAAAGAAGTTCAACTCCCCAAATGGTAATTACTGCAAAAAGAAAATTAAAACTTTAACAAGAGTGCAATAAAAGAAGGCATTTAAATATTTTATCTGTATTCAGATATACCACTTAATTTGCACCGAGCCAGTTAGGTAGCTAACAAGATAAACACTTTTGATGACAGAATATTAATGTAGTGGCAAGGAAAAGTCTATTTTATTTGGTATTTTATATGTGTTATATGACAATTTAATCAAAGAGTTAAGTAATCCAGGCAAATAATTTCCTAGTGAAATAAATGAAAAGTGATTAGCTTTCTTTCTTTAGAGGATCGATGCTGAGTGACACCTAATTTATGCTTTATGACTCTACTGTCTTAAATTTTATGTCAAAATTGATGGGACGAAAAAGATTTCCAAGGGCTATTTTTTTCCACCACCACACAGGCAATGGTAAGTCAACTAATTCTTGCTGGAAATGAGATCAAATGGAGAGACAATGTACCTGTAAGGATATTAAAGGTTTTCAGTCCAGATCAACTCAGTTAGGAGTTCTGGATCATTTTGACCGATATGTTAGTCCTGCTGTGCAATCTGTTTCCTTCCAGTGCAGTTAAAGGGAAAAATTCTTAGACCATGTCGCGTGATGCTGAAGCCGTTTATTTGAATCAATTACATACAAACAGTTTCGTTTCTACCAAATTCTGTTAGAATATTGACAGTCATAATTGCGCTACATTCTATTAATTTCTGCTAGTTTCTTTTAAAGCTTTAGTTCTGTGAAACCACACATATTTTCAGGATTGGACTCCCTGGTTTGGCTTGAGGCAACCCTATGGTTAGTTGACCTTGGCTGGCTAGTAAAGTCACCCAGTTACTTTCTTTCCTACACAGCATAGGGGTAGAAAATTATATGGAAAAGCTCATAGAGCTCACGGAAAAGCAGGGAAGAGGGCAGGGGCACAGTTTAGCACTGGTTAAGCAAAGCAGGATTACATGTGGGAAACTCATTCCAATTCCAATAAAAAATAATTTGAGTAGTGGGAAACAAAAAGCAAACATTAAACCAACATCTTTCTTCTCCCCTTCTTCCCAGAGCCAGCTTCACCTCTTCACTCTTGACACTAAGGGTATTCAAGCTTAGCAAGAATAATAGATGGCAGAATTTAAGTGAAGAGTAAAGTCCCAAAGAAAAATGTATGTGATAAAGTCCCTTTTACTCCACAAAAATTTTTCACAACACACTGGCAGGTACAGCAGGACTGGTGAATTTTTATAACACATGTGTCATTGATGAGTCAATCAGAAGTGACGGAACAATAAGACTTGTTGGCTGAAGGATGCTCTTTAAGCACATAGGAAGCTACGTAGCCAGGTATTGATGAAATACACCTGAGGCTGCAAAGCAATGGTGGTACGAGAGTTAAGCATGACAAAACTCAGTGGTTTCATCTGTCGGCACTGACAGGAGACAGGGAAACATGAGGAATAAAGGAGATTGTGTATGAAAGTTAATCTTTCTATGGTACCTCTGTCACTTAGAATATGATGATCACCTCACATTACTCTTATATTCTCAGTCTATGCAAGAAGTCAGGAGAATAAACAGCTACAAATTTAAAAGCTGAAGTAACTAAGCAGTGACTCACACAAAGTCTGGTAAACATAAGGAGTGAGTACAGCAAAGTGTATAGCATAGGCTTCTTTCTGTTGACTAAAGATTAAAAATAGGACTGAGGAAGTAATTTGTAACAAGTGATTTTTGAATAATTTTCTTCTGGCAAAAAAAAAAGCACTTGACAAGTTTTCTAGATCACTTGTTAGTTTTCCAGAAAAAATATTGCCTTTACTTCACGGGTAGGTGCTTCATATGTAGTTGCTAGATCTTGCTGTCTTTGCTGAGAAGCTCAGTGGTGCTATTGGATGCTACTTTCGTAATTCCCTTGTTTTTAATAACAGTCCAGGTGAGTCAGAAATCACCCTTTGCAATCTGATTTCCCCACAGCTCTTGTATCTGACTGCTAGGTTTGTACAGCTTGCATTATCTTTTGTTAGGCAGGAATTTCATAGGATTTAGCCACTTTTCTAGGACTACCTGAACCTGAACCTTCTTTCCTTTGGAAGACAAAGCTTTCATCCATTCTTCAACAAGAAAGTTGTTTCCAAAGTGCTTCAGTGTATGTGATAAGGCAGTTTGTTGCTGCTGATTGTGAATAACCCATTGCTTTCTAGATCAGAAGTGTTCAGGTCAAACAGCAGCTCAAAGACGTTTGGAAATGGAGTCAGAGGAGGAGGTGGTAGTGCACCATTTGCATGATGTCAGCTCACGTGTTCAGAAAGCACGACACCCCTCCAACCACCAAAACATATTCTAACAAATACAGCAAAATAACAAGGCATAGATTTAGAAACACCGCAGCCAAAATTGCATGTACAAAGCCATGCACTGAGACAAGGAGTGTGGCCTATGGAGTCTTTTCTGTTTGATTGCTGTGCAGTGTAAGTAGTCACAAATGACTGCATGCAGGATGCAGCATGGAATAGGAGTCCTTGCAACTGTCTTAAACGTAGAGGGAAGCAGTGTGGTGACTGGACCTAAGTTTCTTGCTTACTGCACCAAGTCCTTAACCATCAGACACTTGCATGTGTCTGCAAAAGATGAAGATGAAATATATGTTTCCTGATCTTGGAAAGAAAAGATTTTCACACCTAACCTAGATTTGAAGGTAGCACATAGGTAAAGCTATATTTGATAGCTTTTTGATGAGCTGTTTATATTGTCTCATCACCCTGCAAGGTGGAGTCTGCAAAATCTAGGCACTCAGCAGGGCAGACCAACACCAAGTTGTCTTAGTGCCTGTGATTTTATCAATTAATGGGAATGTTGCCACAGACTTCAAAGGAAATAGATCTGAGCCCTGCTTCTGTGTGTTGGAATCACTTCCCCTAACTCTGTGGCCTTAGGTTGTAAGTAGACATTAAAAAAAAGAAAGAAAAAAGAGAAAAACATCCCAATTTATCTCCAAGATAGTTTTAAACTATTGCACTAAAAGGCACCAGTTCACTTAGGTACATATTACCTGTATTTGCTCATCAAAACCTAAACACTCGATTTAGTTCCTCATTCAAATAAGCTTTATTCTTTTTAAAAATAATACTCATTTTTCCATAACACAGAATCACAGAATCTTAGGGATTTTGAATAAGGCACCTCAAAAGATCATCTAGTACAATCCCTCTGCCACAGCAGGATCATCTAGATCAAGTTGCAAACGAACATAATCAGGTGGATTTTAAAGGGCTCCAGAGAAGACTCCACAACCCCCCTGGGCAGCCCATTCCATCACTTTCACTGTCAAGAAGTTATTTCTCATATTTATGTGGAACCTCCTATGTTCCATCTTACAGCCATTGCCCCTTATCCTATCATTAGATGACACTGAGCAGAGCCTGGCTCCATCCTCCTGACACCTGCCTTTAACATATTTATAAACATGAAAGGGGTCACCCCTCAGTCTCCTTTTTTTCAAACTAAAGAGATCCAGCTCCCTCAGCCTTTCCTCATCAGAGATGTTCCACTCCCTTCATCATCTTTGTGGCTCTGTACTGGACTCCCTCCAGCAGCTCTGTGTCCTTCTGGAGCTGATGTCCCAGAACTGGGCACAATATTCCAGATGTGGTCTCACCAGGGCAGAGTAGAGGGGGAGGAGAACCTCTCTCCATCTACTAACCACCCCCACCCCAGGATGCCATTGGCCTTCTTGGCCACCAGGAGCCCATTCCTTGCTTGTGCTCATCCTGCTGTCCACCAGAACCCCCACGTCCCTTTCTCCTACGCTGCTCTTTATTTTGTTGTTGATTTTAAAAATTTCCTACCTGCAAGTTTCAATGTACAAAGTCTTGTCAGGTACAGTTTACACCACTGCATGCAGTCTTTACGCAGACACAGAAGAAGACAGAAGTACTGGGATGGATTGCCCAGGGAGGTGGTGGTATCACCACCCCTGGAGGTGTTTAAGGAACAAGTGGATGCGGCGCTGAGGGATCTGGTCTAGCAGTTAGATAATAGGATAAAGGTTGGACTCGATGACCCTGGAGGTCTTTTCCAGCCACGATGATTCTGATTCTGAACTACATATGTCTCCTGATATATTGAATTTCTGTACAACCTCCAAAACCACAATAACAAATGAATTTTTTCTGTTTCCACTGACCACCAGAAGGATTCAGGAAGTATCACATAATGTAGTGACTAAATTCAGTCCTTCCTTCCTGCCAAATGAAGACAGAGCAGCTTGCCCCAAGGGTACTTGGAATTACGCATTTCCAAGCTTTCGAGCTGAATAAAGATTTCAGGCCATTAAATAACCAGCTCCTTCTCCCTACATTTGAGTGAAAAGTAAAGGTCTTTGTGTCTTACAAATGTGAAACCAATGTATTAATTCAATGCATTGATGAGAGGATAAAACCAATGAGAACAAATCCTCACCCTGTTTCCTTCACCCTTGTGCAAGGAATCAATAGTTTGGCATTGTGGTTTGATGATAAAGATAACTGGAATAGTTTCATCAATGTAATGACAAGCTTGTGTTGAAAAATCTCCGCAGATCACAGATCCATGTGGAGACATGAGACACCTTTAAATCTCTAACAGCTCAGCAGCCTACACAGGCTGATAGTGGCTGGGCAGCATGCTGGGCTGAACCTGAGCTGCTAGTGCATTCCTGAGGGACCTGACAGCCCAGTGTCTGTGGCATGACTATTACCTCGTGTGTGAAAACATTTTTAATAACTTGGGTTGCCTAATTCACCGCTCTGTTAGTGTAATCTGGAAGGCATGGCAGTGACCATTAGGATTCTCAAGCCAGATGATGCACTCTAAATCAAATGTGCTCAGTAATGTGCTCAAGGGTCTTTCATGCTCAAAAACGGGGAATATATGCTGATGAAAAACTGTGCTCCTGCCTGTTGTATTTTTCCTAGCCCTGGCTACTCCATAAAATATGTCAGGGCAAAATGTCACTCTTAGGCACTGTGCTGCAGGATGAGCCACTGTCCCTTCAGAACCTTGGGACTGATTGTCCTTGTCATCATTCCTGGCACAATACAGCAGCAGAATAGTCAGTCCTGAGCTGCTGTGTGAGCAATGTGGGGATGCTCCTCATGGTATTAGTTCTGAGTCTCTGACGCTGTAACCCTTCCTGGGCAAACACCTGGATTTCCTGAAAGTGGTCAATGGAGGAAATCCCAGGAAACCAGAATTTTCTTCCATCTTTCTGGCATCCTTGTATTGTGATGAGTGCTGTTTGTCACCTGGGCTTCCTGGGGTCCTTTTTCCCACTCTGACCTAATGTGAGTTTTAGTGAGGCTGCATCAGGGGAAGTTTAGGTTGGACATCAGGAAAAAGTACTTAGACTCCCCAGTGACGGGGTCGAATCACCATCCCTGGACGTGTTGAAATGTTTTGTAGATCTGGAGCTTAGGGTCAGGGGTTAGCAGTGGGCTTCAGACCGTTAGGCTAATGGTTGGACTTGATGATTCTGAAAGACTTTTCCAATTGCAATGATTCTGTGGTTCTATGACATATCAGAAATTAAGACGTAAGGAAGTGAGGTATGCATGTCAATACACTGCCATTTTAGAGAAAATATTGGGTATTTTAGGATCTGCAGTGCCATTTACCTATGGTAAATAGTGGGAATGAATTCTTAACAGCACATGTCACTCTAACAGTAATTATGAGTTATTTTCACAGGAATGTTATAACATTACCTACCTGAAGGGCCTTTGTAAGAGTTTTGTCATCCTCAGTAGCAGCAGTATGAGCAAGAATAAGTGCTTATTACTTCAGCAATTTCATCTATAAAGCTAAGAAATGAACCTTATCCTCACGCTGTAGTTCCATAATGTCTAATAAAACAGCCCCTGAGCTCATTTGGGGTTTCTGGTGTATAATTTGTGACTTTTTTTTTTTCACTTGGAGAGTCAGATTAGAAACACGGAGTAAAACCAGAGTCACTGTAGTAATAGAGATTCTGCAGTGATACCTTCACCCTTGTGTGACTTCTGCAAGAAAAATGTGAATGAAAGGCAGAAAAACACGCAACTGCAGTTGACTTAGGAAGCCTGACTCAAGGAGAGGAGAAAAACTATGCAAAAAAGGTGTTATGTTCTCTGACACTCTTCATTTTTTAGTTAGATGCTGTTTGCAAAGTGTTTTCTTATGCTTGGATGATCAGCGCTAAATAAATTGAAGTGAAAATGTGCTGGGTAAGTGTTATTAGTAAAAATATGGATTGCTAGCTCAAGTGATGTTTCATGATACAACACAAAAAATAAATGAAGTAAACCAAAACTCTTGAGATAGAAACTGTTTTGCATTGAAAAGTCAATGAGTATTGATTTTAATATGAACAATGCTTGGTTTATATTGCTGGCTATATAAAAGATTTTGGTAGTTTCAAAGGAGTAATGTGACAAATAGAATTGCAGAGGATTTTTCTCATTGGAATAACAAATGTAATAAAACTGTAATAAAGCACAGAGCTTTCAAATGTACAAGGTTTTTTATCTATTAAAATGCATAGATCAAAATTTTGATTCTGCTTATGCTGCATTTAATTGCAAATTAAACCGCGTCAAAGAGACTACTATGAAATGAGATTGAGCGGATGGACTATCTTCTTCAATGTCAATGACTGACTCTTTCAGCCATTCTGAGAACACATTTCCAGAAATTAGAAGAATCTGGACTCATCAAGACCTGGAATTTGGGCACAGCTCCTCTCTGCCTTTTTTTTAAAGGGAAATACTTCATTTTTTCTGGTTGAAATGGATATAATTACTATTTCTCTACCTCACAGCCTTTTGTGATGCTATAAGAAGAACCATATTAAAAGCAGTCTGTGAATCTGAGTAAATAATTACGTACATTTAATGGGTGTGGGAGAGTGTTCGAAAGCTCTTACTCTCTCATGTGTGCCATATACTCTGGTGGGATTCTTGCTCTGCGGACAACCTTTCGTTCTCATCACGTTGTGCTAATGTTGCACATATGCACAGACATGTGCATGGAGTTGTCCACACAGATCACTAAGAAATTGTTGCTAGAATCTTCCCTGTGCAGAGATAAGCTTTGCTGTTTATCCTGTTTAAAATGCACTTTATTCAAAGCCCAACTGGGGAATTGTGTGTTTGTAAGTAAAAGGAGATTAGCATAATTTAATCAGCCTGTATCTGCTGAACGCTTTTGTCATCTCCTCAAAGACTTAATAGTGCACTTCTTCCACCTGACCTTTGCTCACTCTGATAATAATCTCAGAGAATATTCTAGATACATTTCTATACAAGACTTGCTAGGAATCAAACAACTTTTAAGAACTGGGAACAGAAAAAAAAAACCAACTCATTGAAAAATCATAGAATTACACAATCAATTAGGTTGGAAAAGACCTTTGAGATCATCAAGTCCAGGCACATACCCTGCTCTAGTAAATCCACCCAACATTACAGAATCACAGAACATTAGGGACTGAAGGGACCTCAAAAGATCATCTAGTCCAATTCCCCTGCCAAAGCAGGATTAAGCCTGTTCCCTAGCACCACATCGACGTGACTTTTGAGCATGTCCAGGGACGGTGACTTCATGACTTCCCTGGGCAGCCTGTTCCAAGCCCTGACAACATTTTCAGGGAAAAAAAAAATCTTTCCTGCTCAAATGTAGAAGTCTTCTCAGTTTTTGCATTTTGTATTACAACCATTAGTACTGAATGGTAGCAGTTCTTAAAAAGAAAGGACAACTAGGATAGATTTCAGTAGTAAAAAGAAGTTTAGATTTGATAGGATCTATTCTGATGCTCAGTGAAAACGACAGAATGATTGGTTTTATTGTGATGCACATAGAGAAGATAATCTGAGTAATTGATAACAAAACCCTTCTTTTTTTTTTCCCCACTAAGTAATGAGCTTGGGTTTGATTAAAACCTCAGGTTGCATCATACTGAGACTGCAGCATGGACCACTTGTGAGTGGAGTAAGAAAAAGGGACAATGAGAACACAAAAATGTTCCAGTAACTGCTAGAATATTTCCCCAACACCACGACTAGTGATTCAGAGAATTCCTTACGCACAAGAGTGTCCGTCGTGTTTAATACAATGTGATAGACATTTGTCTCATTAATTTGTGTCCAAAAGTTCATTATTATAGAAATCAATTC
Source organism: Phoeniculus purpureus (assembly GCA_028565055.1). Lineage (NCBI taxonomy): Eukaryota > Metazoa > Chordata > Aves > Bucerotiformes > Phoeniculidae > Phoeniculus > Phoeniculus purpureus. The sequence continues at coordinate 5,031,998 of JAOXOE010000784.1, read as the reverse complement.
ATGCCAAAGTTTGGCTACCTCAAATCTTCTCCCTTTTCACCTCCTCCATGGCAGATCTGATTTTAGAGTCTTATTTTGCAGGCTGTTGCTTCCTGTTCTGGATTTGGTGAAGTCATGTTTGCTTATGGTACTCCTGTGTGGAACTCTCCTTCAGCATACAAGGAGTCAACTCGTGTCGGCTGTGGGGATGTTTGCGTTTCCCTCCTGCACACAGCAGCCCGCACAGGGCACTCGGGGGAGGTCAGTGGGGTGCGGAAGTGAAGAGGAGAGGTGGCTGCTGCAGGAGACAGGTTGAGCAGGTGGAGTGGGCCAGACAGATTTGGGGGTCCTTGACTGGGGACAAGGTGTTCCTTTTCCCCTCTTCTTGGTACCCCCTCCCTGTTTCTGTGTCCTGGGAGTCTGGTTGTGGTTTCATTTCCACCCGTAGCACACTGCAGCTTGTCTGTCCTTCTGTGGCTCTCTGTCCCTCTTCTGCTTCACACCCCCTTCCCTTTTTTATCCTTCCTTTTTATCTTCCACTCATGTCTATCCTTTCCTGAAAATGTTCAGACCAATTCCTAGGAAACTGCTTGGATTGAATATTCAAGTTTTGCCTAGGGGATTCCCAGCCTTTCCTTTTCACTCCGCCCTTGTCCGCGGCTTTTAGCATCTCTTAGGAATCAGGGGTTATCAGGTCTGGGCTGAGGGACGGGTGGACTTGGATGGATGAATAACATTTTTTTTTTCCCTTTTCCCCTTTTCCTTTCCCTTTTTTGTTTTTTTTTCTACTTAATAAAAATCTTTAATAAATGTTAATATTTCTAATTCCAGTTTTCAGACATGTGTTGACTTCACCTCTTTTCTTACCCTACAGGGGGTGGGAGGACATTTCCGTCTGCACGGCTGAGCAGATTATAATTTTGTGGGCTGACCTGGTGCTAAACCGTGACCCTTCCCAAGGAAAAGACTCTTGGTGTTGTATTCAGGGCTCATACGACCTTTGTTTCTCCACAGTGAAACTATTCAAACTTTGCTTTAGTGTTTCTGTTCATAATCTCACTCTTTTTACTAAAAATTGGGCTGCATTCTGCTGTAAGAACACTCACAGAGCACCTGTTGATAAGTGGGGGAATGTTCTATAGGAGCCCTGGGAGCTGCAAGGTCTCTGCACAGCTCATCACAATTAGAGAGGCACTGTGTTATCATACACTTCTTTCACAACCTAGTTTTTGCTAGGTAGTGACTTTTTCTGCAGCTGAAACATGTCAGAATGAACACAACCTATTAGTTATAGTGGTGTAAGTACTGATTACAGCCTCAAGTAATGTAAACAGAGCTCCTGTTTACTACTAACAGGACTCTGATACCGGGGTCGTATTCTATTGCAGGTGGTTGATTAGTTATCCAACATCAATCCAGATATATAGCTTGTTTTGGAAGAGAGCTTGTGCTTTTCTGGGTCATGTGAAAACATGTTTCTGACTCTTTGAAAACAACTGAAATACATGGAGGTAATTAAAGGCATGAGCGACTTATTTTTACTTTCCTAACGTATGTCTTTTTAGGATCCTGTTAGATTAATTATATATTACATCAACATTCATTCTTGCAATTAACATTCTGTTATATGAATGGGTAATAATTAGTGTTTATGGATTAATGGAGTCTGTTATTTACGCAGGTGCTTTTAGTCACATTTGGAGAGGGTCAGCACAGCTTTTTTCACTTCTTTCTGGTAACTAGTTTTGACAGTTTCAGATGTTGTGGTTGCTACTGAGATCCGTGTGATGTAGCCGTTCAGAAAGAGATTGCAGTGTTGTTTGCGTATGTCTGCAGTGAAAATCAGTCGAGGAGCTGATGAGGAGCTTAGCTTGCTTGCTAAGAGTTATAACTCAGGATGAGAACCCGATCTCAAATTGCTGAGCACAGAAGCAGAAGGATTTTGGCAATCATGAAGGCTCTTCATCGACCTCTTTACGTTATTTATCGATTGGCAAAAAAGCCAAATCTACAAACAGACTTAAAGGCTGCAGTTCATAAATCTGAGCAACTGTGAGTGTCAGACAGTCAAAGCGATAAAATTACTGTCAAAGAAGGTATCACTATAAACTGGGAACTCCCTCTCTCTTAAGGGTCTCTTTAAGACCCTTAAACCACAGAGGGTTAAGGGCTAAGGGCCAAACTCCCCCTGAGATGCTTTCAACAAGATCAAGGAGAAAATAAGACGGAAAAGTTTGTGGGTCAGCAGAAAGACCAGGAAAATATTTAGTGATTACAGTCATAGACAAAGTAGGACTACATGGGGAAAACTCATTTAATTAATTGTTGATTCAAATAATAATAATAAAATAACTTGAGTAGTTGGAAACAAAAGAAAAGCATTAGAACAACACTTTCTTCTACCTTTTCCTCTAGTTCTAACATCACTTCTTCACCATCAACTCCTCTCCCCTTGAAGGACACAGCAGTGGGCATAGGGGCTGCAGGGGATCCGTGTTCTCCCGCACTCCTCCTCCTCCAACCTTGGGCTCCCACTGCTGCTGTTCCCTCCTGGCTTCCTCCTACTCTGCTGGAGCCACCTTCAGCCCTTTCCCAAACTTGCTCCCCCAGGCTCCACAAATCTGACCGACACGGTTGTTCTGTCAGTCAGGTTGACTCAAAAAGCACCCAGTGAGAGACACGACACAGTGCATAAGAACTACTATGGTCTTATATAAATCTTTAAATATCTTTAAACTTTTTCCCTGGGCTAAACATTTATGGCTCAGAAAGTTATGGAAATATGTGGAGAAATGAATATGAAATTTGAAATTTGAGAGACCATGTGGTAAGGATTTTGCCGTACATCTTCATACCTCCTGTAAATGGCTGTAGTTCTATAGATAGGTCCCATAGAATCATAGAATCATAGAATCATTAGGGATTGGAAGGGACCTCGAAAGATCAGCCAGTCCAACCACAGCAGGATCACCCAGACCAAGTCACACAGAAACACACCCATACTGTTTTCTACAAGTTCTAAGCACCTGCAACACAGGCTTTAAGATGAAAGCACCTTCCCCACCGTAAGTCACTATAGAATCATAAAATCAGTCAGGGCTGGAAGGGACCACAGGATCAGCCGGTTCTAACCCCCCTGCCATGGGCAAGGACACCCCACCCTAGATCAGGATGGCCAGAGCCTCATCCAGCCTAGCCTTAAACACCTCCAGGGATGGGGCCCCAACCACCTCCCTAGGCACTTGTTGTCTTTTTTCTATTGGTTTTTCAAACAGTAATTAAAGCTGGTAGAATTAATAAAGTAATGGTGGAAGCTGTCCTGCTTCTGAGCCGCTTTCTTCCCTTTTGTTTTGCAACATAATATTGATCAGTACCCACACACTTTTTTTAGGCAATGTTAAGAATAGACACGAGAACCTTCTACAGTTGGACTGATGAGTGGGATTAAAAGTTTTCGGTTCTGGGTGATCTTGCAATTAAATTAACACATGTCAGGAAAAACTACCCTGGTTTCACAGGAGTGTTTGTGTGTCAAGGTGAAACAGGGTCACCACCTAATACAGCATCTTGGGATGCTGTATTAGAAGAAACAAATTTGATGAATACCTTTGCATGAGTTTGTTTTAGTGTATGATTGCTTCAAAATATATATTCTGTGGCCTTCCCTCGGAACAGTGCTAATTAAAATCTCCCCTTGATAAAAGGATCTTTCTGATATAGGTAAATGTCACATAATGCATTTTATGAACTCTAAGTGCAGCTGTCCTGTCTCATCAAAGATGATACTCTGTGTAGGTGGTTTGGTTTTGGGGGTTTGTGGGTTTTTTCCTTTTTAACTTGGACAGGGTAATACTGTACCCCAGGTAGATTTGTAGATTTTCAGGAAGGGACAGATCCAATATACTCCTGCCAAAAGGGGTTACACTAACTTGTAGTTGTTTCCCCACACCCCAAAGGGTTTCTTAAGCATATTTTGCTTCATTTTAGTACTTAATGATTTTCATTTGTTTTTAGAATGAATTTATTGTAACAACTGTTTTGTCCTTATAGGCTGTTAGAATGGAGCTTAAAAATGAAAGAAATTCCTTTGAAAAAAAAATTCAGGTAAGTTCTAATTTTGTTTGTTTATTCAACCACTTTCAGTGCATGTTGGGATACACACAGATACACAGATCATCTGACCCCAGCGGTCATCGGGTCCAACCCCACTGCTTGAGCAGGTTTATCTTTCTATGTAGAAATGCATTCAGATGGGTCTGAAAAGTCTCCAGAGAAGGAGACTCCAGAACCTCCCTGGGCAGCCCATTCCAGCGCTCTGTCACCCTCACAGTAATGACATTTTTTTCTCATATTGAGGTGGAACCTCCTGTGCTCCAACTGGCACCCATTGCCCCTTATTCTGTCACAGGCTGCAAGTGAAAAGAGATTGCCTCTTTCTTCTTGACACCCAGTGCTCATGGATTTATAGTCAGTGATTAAGTCCCCTTGTAACCTTCTCTCCAGGCTGAAAAGCCCCAGCTCTCTCAATCTCACCTCATAAGGCAGGTGCTCCAGTCCCCTGTTCATCCTTGCAGCCCTCTGTTGGACTTTTCTCAATCAGATCTTTGTCCCCTCTTGAACTGGGGAGCCCAGAACCGGATGCAGTATTCCAGATGTGGCCTCACTAGGGCAGAGTAGAGAGAGAGAACTACTTCCCTTAATCTGCGGGACACCCTCTTGATCCTTCCTAGGTTTCCATTGGCATTAGCCACAAGAGCACATTGCTGTTCCATGGACAATCTGTTGTCCAGAAGAACTCCAAGATCCCTCTCCACAGAAGTGTTCTTCAGTAAATGTCTTCTGTAATGAATTTATAGATACAGAGAGGCCCTGACTCGAAAGGGAACAAAGCAAGTCCTCTGCTAAATTCTCTTTTATGTTAGATGACGGGAAGGCTCACTGTGTTTTTTGAAGCGATTTTCAGTAAAGCTGATAGTTATGCTCATCAAGTATTGAAGCTGATGCTCATGGCCAGCCCATGAGAATAAGCTGCTTATAGTATATTCCAGGCACATCTTTAAGATGATGACTTGCATTTTGGGATATATTTTACGTTGGTAATCTGAGTAATAAGATATAAGAATGCTGAGACAAATGTACTTATTAATGTGCAGTTACAGTATCTCTTAGTGGGAAGTTAATGCAACTTTCCCATAATCTAATTTAGTTACTTCAAGAAGAGCTACAAGAGAGAGAAAATGAGCTTGCTGTTGAGAAGAAGAATGGTTTGAAAAGGGATAAAACCATTCAAGGGCTAACTGTTGCATTAAAAGCAAAGGAAAAAGAGGTATGGTGATTATGGTCTTGCTGATTTGTTGAACTCTTGTTGGGTGGGGAATGTGTGCTTTTGTGTGGCTGAGGTTGACTGATATAGCTGTAACCATCAGGAGGCTTTTAGTGGGTCTTTAAATCTCTGCTGTCATATCTGTAAGGAGTTCTGTTTATTTGCAGTCCTGGGTCTTGGACCAGAGGAGAGAAGAAAAAGGTACTTAACAGATGCTCTCTCCATAGGAACTTTTAAGGAAAAATGTTTTCAGTTGCATGCTTATTTTTATCAGCTCTGAGCACCATTTAAGAGGTGGAAGTATTTTATGTTGTGGAGTAAATGGAGCTGTCATAAAGACAGCTGAAATAAGAGTGGTTGAAGTCAACTGAAGTTCAGATATGAAAGAATGGGAAATATTTAACTTGAAAGGCAGCCTAGTGAGTGTTGTGTAAGAACAGGAATTTCCTAATACAAAATGTATGATGATGTATTTGGTGTTTTTGTTCTTTAAAGTATTTGTTTTGTGTAGTTGGATGAATGGATAATGAGGTGGGATAACTGTTACTGAATCACCATCCCTTGGCAATAACTCTTTCTACATAGTGTTCATTTTACTTTACTTAAAGAATGAGGAGCTTGGTTCTGAAATTGAAGAGCTAAATACTTCATTGGCCAAGGCAAGAGAGGCAACTCACAAAGCACACATCCAAAAATTCAAGGTAAGAAGCCAGCAATTAACGTGACTTCTCCCATCGCTGTTCCGCCCCTCTCTGTAACTGCACGGCAGGCAGTAGAATTATGAAATATTGAAAGTAGGAGAATAGAAATGTAAATCATGAGTGTTAAAGTGGCTGTTATGTACCTTGTTTCTCAAGCGTTTTGCTCATCTGCTTGGTCTCTTAATGGAATGGAAGGAATGGAAGAGGTTGGTACACTCTGCTCTGAAGTACACATACCCAAAGCCTTGGTGACTGTACTGTGTTTTTGATTTTTTGGAGTGTGATGGAGTTAGTGATGTTATGTGTTCACAGAGCACCTCCACTTCTTCCAAACCCTTTTATCCCCTTTTATTTTACTTCATTGCAGATTTTAAGTGTGTGTGCTTTTTGAGAACAGTGTATCGTGTTTCTTCTTCAGGTGGTTTTGGCTTGTGTGTCAATCTATAGCTTATGGCTTGCATTTTCATATCATCAAAGTCATGCTTTGAAATCTACTCTAATTTTAACCCTTTCATTTTTATGACAGCTGGATTATTTGTCAAAAGTTCTAGGCTTAAAAAAGTGTGCAACTAATCCCTCCTGTCCACAGAATCCATATTGCATGGTGGCTGTCAGAGCAAGCCCTTCTCCTCATTGCTCTGCTACTTAGCTACAACCTTGGGTTGAAGGCAGTTCTCTGTGAGTAGATCATGCTGCATGGCCCACTGTTCCCATCATCTGTGGTGTGAACTTGGACACCAGGTATAACAGGAGGTGATGGGGAAGAACACATATCAGACTTGCTGTTTCACATAGAAAATATGCTGTTGACTTGGTAACGACTTGACCTAGTCTGGATTCAGACCGACCCCAAAGCAGGAAGCTTTATGTAATAAGAGCTTTGGGAACCAACATTAATAATAAAAATACCCTATTTGCACTCTGAACTCCTAAGCAGGTCAACCTTTTATCTTAATTCTTAGTTACCCTGTGCTGGAAGTCATTGAAGTCTGTTAAATAGACTTTAGAGAACAGTAGAGAAAATGTTCAGTATAACATTTTCCCTGTTGTGTGGGTAACTGTCACTTTACTGTGGTTTTGCACCGCAGTTTTGAAGTACTGGGATGAGGTGCGGGGGAGTGGGATTGGACACAGCAGGAATAAAGACTTCCAGTACAAAATACCCTTAGAGCATATGAATGCTGCTTTGTGTTTCAGGGTGCTGAGGATTATCAAGCTCTCTTGATGGAAAAAGAGACCCTCTTAGCAGAGCTGCGTTCAGAAAACCTTACAAAGGATGCTGAGAATCGTAAACTACAAAGGAGGATTAAAAGGACCGATCAAGAGCTAAATGATTTGAATTTAGAAAGAGAGAAAATGGAGAAGGAGCTGGATGAAGCACAACTACAGAAGAGCAGAAGTGACAAAACCATTAATGTTAATATCACTTTTTTCTTTATTTCATAAAGTTTAAAAATAATTCAGCACTTTTAGCACGTTCTGTTCTAACAAATCTCAGTTTTGAATGTGAATACTTTTAGGAAAGGTAAATACATTTGCCTGAAACCAGTATTCAGAAGAATGCAGCCAACAAGATTGAGGAAAATTCTGAAACAGATATTTCTTTAATAATAGCATTTTTTATGGTCTTGGGTCCTAGGAAACAATCAGTATCTGTGTAAGTGGTGCAAATGGTTTTCCGATGGGAGAATCTGAGCATGCACTGTGAAGTATATTTTATCTTTCTGCTGTGTTTATCGTGTTACGTGTCCTTGCATTATCTGAAATTATGCTCCTTTAATTTAAACTTCCTTGTAAGCTCCAGTGCAGGAGAGGAACAACAGACAGTTGTTGGAAACCATAAGCCAAAACCTGAGCTTGCCTTTTGCTGTCGTAGCAGGGCCACAGTAAAGGCTGTGTATTTAATCCTTTCTACTTGTACAATTCCCAAAGCACAGGATTAGCTGATCACAATTTAACACAGAACTGATGTGCTGTATCTGTTTATTAGTTGGGTTTTGCCTCATATTCCGTTTAGAGTTTTTTAGTGTGCTGTAGGCGTTCAGATAAGCACTTGTGCTGCCAGCCTGCACAGCTCGTGCGCCAATGGGAATGATCAGGTTTCTTCCTTTTTTCCTTTGGAAAAAATGATGGCCTTTGTGCTCAGTGTTTGACATAAGCCATACTTGTCACCTGTATGTCTTGTCACATGCATTTTCCTAGTCTTGTCACCATTACTTCTGTGGGGCAGTTTAATGAGTAGAGTCCTGTCTGTGAAGTCTGAATCCCTTCAGTTAGAGATTAGTCTCCTGCTATACTAAATCACATAAGAGATTAAATGAGCTTTAATCAGTGAATGTTTTGGCTCAATTATTAAATAAGGACCTTGATAAAGCAGGTGGGAATTATTCTTGCAGTATGACTGAAAAACCAGTAGAGGGATCTCTTTACCTACAAACAAGTAAATCGTTCTACTCCTCTGCTGCCCCTGATTTAACTCGAGTTGTTGCTTGATTGTCAACTGTGGTTAGGCTGCCGTCACAAAGTCTCTATCTTTGGTGTGCTTTGAAATTTCTGCAGGGCGTTGGGGTTAAGGAGAAAAGAACAGATCGCTCCTGTCAGTAAAACAGCCACAAATAACATATTTTATTGATTTTAAATATTTTATATTTAACTACCTTCTCTATTCAGAACTCCTTTTTTTTTCTCATCTTCCAGGGCAGCTAGATTATAATGCTGTTAAGGAAAGACAAGGAAAATAGGACCAAGCAGGGAGGTACCAAGGGATTAAAAGTTACTTGTACTACAGAAGCCTGTTTGACTCCATTACGTCCAAGTTTCTCATGTAAATGACTCGTTCCTTGGGGAAAAGCATTCCTGCCAAAAGATGAGCAATCTTATAAGAATTATACCCCTCACCTATTTCCTACTCCTTGCAGAACAGCTGCTTCAATTTCAGAGCTGCTGGTACATTTGGATCCAGCAACGCTGCCTGGGAAATGTTGCCCATTAAATAGTAGATATGTGGGAGTAAAAAATATGCTGTGATATTTTGCTCTTTGACAAATAGAACTTCAGTGATCTGATGCGAACTTTTTATGAGGCAGCCTGAAAAATTCTGCTCTGTTTATACTTCCAAGGTACCTATTTATCACTGCTTCTGTTTTGTTAGAATAAAAACTAGCAAGGATGCACATAAACTGTAGAAAATGCCCTCAGTGTGTGATGAACTGTTGTCTCAGCTCTTCACTCGCTCACAGGAAAATGTCAATGTCTTTTTCACACTCTAATTGTAATTGATCACATTTTTACATATATCTACTTTAAAACAAACAACCTACCTTCAAAACAACAGTCCCTTAGACATCCAGAAGTCCATCTGCCCTACTATAGACCATGTTTGAAGATGATTTGGGCGTTACTGTCCTGGAATGGAAGAAAGTCACACTAAATGAATGAGGACTGTAACATGTGAGCCGGTCACCCCAGTCACAGGCTAGGTATCGACATTCTTCTGGAGCAATAGGTGTAGGTGTTCCAGAGCAATGTCCCTGCCCCAGAGTGAGTGCCTTGGCTTTTAGGTCAAAGCTAAAACTTTCAGTTCTGGCTGTCTGAAAGCCACTGTTAGGCTGCAGTTCATCACTTTAAGCTCTGAAAGAAGGACCTTTGGGCATATATTCTTACATGCAATTGATGAGGAATAAACATCAGCTCATCTTTCATGTTGCTTGTACTCACCACATTATTGTGTCTGTAACAGTTTCAGTGCTTCTTGATCGAAGAGTTGTTCAAATTTACATGATTAAACACTTGAAGTATCCTTTCTCTCTTCAGGCCTCCATGTAGTCAATTAGAAGGTGTTTACTAGATTTTCATATTTGATCAGTTGGTTGGGGAAATGCAGAATAACTCATTAGGCAGAATTTATTATTTAGTCTTCCTACCTGTAGTTTAGCCTGAGGGGGAGGTTTTGGAGCTTCACAACTTAATTATTCACCAACCTGTTTTTCATCTGACAAGGAGGGGGAGGCATCTTCTGTGTTATAATGTTTCACATTTCTTTTCCTTAGTTCAACTCTCATTAATCATAGGAAAGTCTCCTGGGAAAAAGACTTGTGGAGGGAACTGTGGAGTTTGTGCTCAGAGATCTGTAGGTACTATATTATCCTTGCAACTTGATGTGTAGAAACCAATAGATTTTTCTCCCAGACAATTTGAGTGGTCAGTGAGTTCAAGGAAGCTGCTATAGTGATGGATCATTTGGCATGTTACAGAATTCTACTGCATGCAAAGGGGATAATTTTCTGTCTCATCTCTAGGTGTTTGTTTTTTTTTTTTGAGCATTTGGGGAGCTCTAGGGGCAGAAATAGTAAAGACTAAATCTGCAAATTGCTGATCTCTCACAGGTGTTTTTACCTTCTCCACAGATGAAAGCCATGACACTCCACCTCTTTTCCTAAACCTAGCCTGGGTATTTGTCCTGCTTTAAAGGCAGAAGTGTCTGTACCTGAACAAATGTTGTACCCCAAGATGAGTGAGATTAGATAAAGGGGTCTGTAATGCTGTTACTGAGCAGCATCTTTTCTCTCTGTGCTTGTCTAACATCTTTCCTTCTTAAAGCTTTTTATGAGTCTCATAAAGAGAAGTTACAGATTATTGGACAGTGAGAGTTGCAGGACAGGTCAATGTGCTTGTCATGTAGTTACCCGCTGGGCAGTGCATTCACTTAAAGCCTCTCAATCATGTAGAGTATAAAAGTAATGTGGACATAGAAGGCCAGACTGAGCTTTGCAATGCAGTGAGAATCATAACACTGCAGTTGATCCTTTGCTTCCCGTTCATGTGCATGAATATGATTAATCATACAATCATAGAATGGGCAGGGTTGGAAGGGATCTTAAAGATCATCTAGTTCCAACCCTCCTGCACAGGCAGGGACACCTTCACTAGATCAGGTTCCTCAGGGCCCCTAATGTGGCCCCCTTGAAGAGCTCTGGAAGACTTTGCAGTTACCAGACTATCCAACTACTGCCCTGCACTGCAGTTTGTATTTATAGGTACTAGTTAGGAAGAAATAGAAACATATTTGAGAGACAGAACTGCAGTTCTTCAGTTTTCTTAGTCAAACCAATAGCTCATTTGATCCTGGAAATGCTATCTCTATTCGTTTGCAGAGCTGAAGTCTAAATTTATCCATCTTGGAAACCGAATGCCATTAGAGGGTTCTTTTTTTTCAGGAGGGGAGCTACCAGGGATTTCTTAAGCCGAATCCTGGTAATGAAACTAAAATTAAGCAAGTAACCCAAAAGGTGTTGTAAATGACAATTTGTATTTAATGTGCAAAATAAACACAAGTAAATGTGAGGTAGTAAAATGGTGTTAAGGCTTTGATGTGAACCTGCATGAAGCAAGGTAATTAAGTCAGGAAAAGGACATAAAACAGTTTGTAAAGAGTTGGCAATTAAAGTGTCACCAGCACTATTTCTTTCTGCCTAGAATAAGAAACAGCTATTGAATTTTAAATCGTAGTGGAGGGAAATGTAAACTTTATAGGTGAGTGCCATATGTGCAAACTATTTAAAGGGCTTATGATACTTCACAAACGGGAACAAATGGGAAGCATTTATTTTAAGATGCAGGCTCTTACCTGGCTCTTTCATTCCAAAGAGAAGTTCAGATAGTGTAAAGTCTTCTCCAACTTTTAATTGTTTAATTTTAGACAGCAGTACTGTTATTACAAGTTTCTACTTAGCCTTTTTCAATCAAATCCTTGCAGTAAATGCTTTGGGTCTTCATTGTGTATGCAGGCTGTGCCTCCTGCAATTGAGTGTTGAAACCTTCAACAGGTCAGGAAGAGTTTGAAGACACACAGACAGTGATGGCGGGAGAGATTCGGAAAGCTAGAGAAGACGCAATAGGGGTATTTGTACTGCACTGTGCTCTTGCATATTTTCCACCCTGTAATGGGAAACTGCCTGTTAATTACATGCTAATAATTTCGTGTATATTTCTAGTTGATTTATGGATTGTCCCACTTCATAGCAAAGTGTGAGAAAAAGGAATCACTTGATGTTATTTCCTGGAACCCAGGGCTCTATCAGGAGGTCAGAATTGAAACTCCATGGACAGGTACATTTTTAGGTGGTGGATTTTCAAGTGAAATGGAACAGGATCTATAGAGTCACAGAGGCGAGAGCTATCGTCGCGGTGTGTGTCCATTGTCTGACCTGCAAACAAGGAAGTGCACTTTACATTGTAGTGGTTCATGTTTATCCAAACTTAGACTCCTTTGGACTCACTGCTACATAAGGCTTTTAAAAGAGATTTTTGGTTCTGAAACACAAACATGGACAAGAAATTGTCCATTTATGGACATGTTAATGTTATTTTAATTACTATATTATATGTTTCTGATAGAAAACTAAGATGTGGAGATGAGGCAGACTTAGAGCTGCAGGAAGTAGCAGAACTAGACTCACAATCAAGTGCTGTTCACAACTTCTAATCCTGAGAGTGACCTGACTGTCCTTTTGAAGTTTGTACTCCTGTCAAAGAAAATGCTTTAACACTTCTGACCTTTTCTGTGATGCAAAAATAACTAGTAAAGCAATGCTAGCACAAGAATTTCCAAGGTGCAATGAGAAAAAAGCAAATGACAAACTGAATCACCCGTAGCCAATTTCCTCCTGTTTCTAGCAAGGGAGTAAATTGACTCAGAAGTGAGCGTTCATTCTGACAGCAAAATCATCGACGTGCATGATGTTCCTCACAGCTTCGGAGCCCAGTCTTTCTCTATGAAAATCATTTAAACCATAGTAATGTCGAGTTTTCGAAGACAGTATCGATAGCTCATTTAAAAGTTTTCTTCCTTTCTTTAGTTGTATTCAGTTAGGCAGAGGAAAAGGTCTTAAGTCATTAGATGCTTAAGTGCATCTAATGACTGTTTGGAGATACAAGTAGTGTAAAGCAATGGGAAGTTAAGCTAAGAATGTGGGTTGTGAGTGTTGAACTCTTTTTTTAAGTTGATTTGTTAAATATTCTGTTTAATGTTTTTTGTAGGATCTTAGAAATCAACTAGAGAAATTACATGGTGAAATGACTGAGAAAGAAAAAGCAGTTGAACATCATTACAATATTCTTTTGAGTGAAAGCAATCAGAAGCTGCAGAGCCAAGAGCTACTTATCAAGCAACTAACAGACAGCGTCAATCAAAAGGATCTGCTGCTTCAGGTAGGGAGACTTCAACTGAAATGAAAATGGAAAGTTATCATTTGACTTTTGTATGAAGAACTATACAAAAATCACGTTTGTATTTGGAATTACTATTGCTCTCAGTGATAATCCTTCACTTTTTATAATGCTCTACTTGCAGAACAGACATATAATTATATAGCATGTGGCGTTCAAGAAGATTTCTTGTTAGGGTTTCATGAAGCGTATGGACAGAGGAGGAAGAAAGCTTTACTAATACTTACGTAGAATTTTCACTGTTGTGGTGAAGTATTTCGAAAGCTCTGACGTGCCGATGATTTCAGATTATTGTGCAGAAACCAAAATTTGAGAAATGGATGTAGACAATGAAATATTTTATCTTCTTCTTTTTTTTTTGGAGCCCATTCAAAATTACTTGTGTGGGAAGGGAGCTGCCTGAATGTTAATGGACCCCTGCTCGGTGTTTTTTGTAGCTAGATACGGCTCATGATATTTAACCAGCAATTCAGAGAGCATTAGTTTATTTTGCTCTATAGCTAGACACAGAGGTGGATGCTTTGACTTAATTTTTAATGCTTATAAGATTGGATAGCTGGGGAAAGCATCTGTTCAGTTTTTGAGGGGTTTTTTTGCCTCTGTTGTGTTAAAGTGTAAAAATGGAATTAATGTAAAATTGCCTCATTGTTTTCTTTTGTTAGAAACTTGATGGAACAATTAAAGAAAAGGATGCAGAACTGCAGGAGCTCCTAAATAAGTACAAGAACATTTTAAGAGTCAATGAAGAACTTGAACTGAAAAATGAGAGCTTAGTGAAAGAGAAATGTGCCGCACAGTCTCAACAGTCATTCATCAAGATAGTCAGAGAGTTAGAGGTGAGTTTCTCATAACAATCTGATCATTTACAGATAATTTACTTCAAAAGGAGCAGAATTCTGACTTTGGCTTCAGAGATGTGGGCTTGTGTGTATTGTAATTTACCTGTGTAGCAAGGAGTTTGTCCTTCATACTGGTACTATACCAAACTGCTCTGGCTTTATTAGTAATGGTGTTTATGATTGTGGTGGTATTGCTCTGGCATCACAAGAGTAGTGTACTTTGAATTTATATAGTATCACTAAGCTCTTTACTCCCAAAAAGCATTTTAAATGTTTTACGTGTCATAGAGAGGCAGAGTTTTGTGGTCATTGGGGCACACACACTTACCTGAGTGGGAAGGTATCTGTGTTTCTGAAGAGGGGTGCAGATGAGAGTTGATGTATTTCTCAGAAATAAAGGGAAGGATCGCACAGAGCTGATGACCACTGGAAATAAGTGGAGCGTGAGGATAAAAAGTAGAGCTAGGTGTGACGATATGTCCATAGAGCAAGAAGAAAATGGCTTTAAAGGAAAGAATAAAGGAAATAATAGACAAAATTGTACAGAAATACAGAGATTTTTTTTTTTTAAAGTGGACTGGTTGCCCATTATTTTATTTGATGCCAGAAACTGAAAAGATTTGTTAATACTTGAAATCATGTTAAATTTCTAAGTCTTAAAATGTTCAAGGTGCCTTTTTTGTGTTGTTTGCAGCCTAATATGCCAAAGTCTCCAAAAGAATCAGGCAAAGTAAAAAGAATTAGACTATTAATGATGGACAGAGCTGTTTTATTTCTTTACTAATATATTGATCATTAAGGAGATTTTTTCTCAAGCCTAAATAAAATGAGCCAATGTCAAAGGATTCATGAGAGCTATGGCTTGCGTCTTTTTCTGAACACACTAGTGATGAGATGCTTAATGGCACGGGCACTGTTACTGAACAAAGTAGGTGCAAGCACACGTCATAGGTTATCCAAGAAGATCAAAGGAGCTCCATCACTGTTTGCCAGAGACCAGTGCAGAGTATATCAAAGTATTTGTGGATACATATACATGTATCAGCAGAGATGGAAAAGTCAGTGAAAAGTTGAGTAGAAATTCTGCCTCTGTAAAACAAACTGCAGTGTGTGCACGTAACCTTTGTCACAAAGGGACCCAAAGGTGATGGAAAATCACACAGAATTAATGAAAATCAAACACTAGCTCTCATCTGTACAACCCCTTTCCAGTACAGGTGTATAACTAGTAGAGAACAGTGGCAAGTGAAGCCATGCATGGTAATGACCCAGTACCCACCTTCTAATCACAATCCATTCTCTGTTGCTGGTTCGCTTAGTGATTGTGAACAATAGCTAATCACAGCCCATTGTGCTCTCAGCTCAGCCTCTGTGTAAGGTATCTCCTCTCAGAACCCACTTCGGCATATTAATCAGAAGTTTTTGAACATGGATTATCCAGAGCTCTGCTCTCATTGCCTGCCTTGGGCTCTTTGATGACTTTTCAGTGCTGCACCAACTCTCAACAAATGCACAGCTGGATCCTTCCCACCAGAGAGAACAGAAACCAAGCTCTTGTAGCCTCACTCTTTAAAGTTGAAGAAACTGAATTGAGAGATGCAGAACTTTCTCTTTCATCATACCTTTTTAGTTTATTTTAATGTGATGATAAATTTTAAAGCAACCAACATCCAAAGCTCTGTGTGGTGCCTTGGCCAGGCCAGGGAAGATAAATGACAGTTTCTAATTAGAGTTTGGATTCTTGAGCCACTGTCATGGGCTAGAGAGAGAGTGTGCGAGGGCACCGTAATTAGGTTAGTCATGCAATTGCTGATTCTGTATCTATGGAGTCTTGGAATGAAGTCTATTTTACAGCCAAGGAATTTAGAAGTGCAGTGGAGTCCATGTAATTTTGGAAGCTTTAGTTGATTTTGTGCTTAATGCTCCTCTCTGGCAACAAGGCTCTTTTTGTGGCAGCATTTGTGAGGTGAATATATTTCGAACACGGATTTATAGGCTTTGTGGTTCATTTATTGCTGAGAAAAGCAGCAAAATTGAGAAAGGTGGCTCTTACTAAGTCCTTGAGCTGTACTTCTGGTTCTGTTGTGTCACACGTGTCATCTTGCTCACAGCCTGTACTGCAGGAAGGAGCCACAGTGAGAGGGGCTTCTATTTCTGAGTTGATTTATCTCGGTGTAAAAGAAATTCTTGAATTTGTTGTTACGTAGACAAATGTGAGGAGGGCGATGTTGTATACCACTTGGGGGTGGAGTAGGGAACGTAGCGAGCTGATAGGCTGCAAGGCAAACACCATGATCCTGCTGGCATTGGTCACTTTCTCATCCTGTGTGATCAGCAAGTTATTTGACTTTGGTTATAATTCCTCTCGTATTTAGAGAGTTACTCCTGTGAGAACAGTGTGTGCACAGAGCTGTGATGTGATTTGCTGCAAGTGGAGAGATGACAGTCAATGCATGGAAGTTATTGATGGAGCTGGATGGGTGCAGTTGAGGGGTGCTGTGAGAACTGGTGTGGGTGCAGTTGTTGCAGCAGTGCAGCTGTGGCTTTGTTGTACAGTTTGACACAGTGTGCACACTGTTGCTGAGTTGACCCAATTATGGAAAGTGATGTGGTTGACTCTTTTAATGCAAGTATCCTAACTGGTGATCAGTGCGTTGTAGTTGTTGCTTTCAGCCTCTTCACACTGGTACTGTGAAACCATAAACACTGAGAAAGTTCAGTTTCTGATTTGATGAGATCAGTTTATAGCTGCAAACAGCAACCTTATTTTGTTGATACCCACATCTTTGCACACTTTATACATGATGGTTTTAAGCTGTGATATGTGGCCTGGCAGTGGGAATGGATGTAGTTGGTGTGTCACCATTTCCATATTAGCAGAAATTGAAACTTCAAGAAGTGAGCCTGATGAAGTGTTAGTGGAGATCTGTCTATAGTCCACGAGTCTTGCCTCATGTATCACCAAGGAGCCACTTAAATCCCTTGGAGCAAACAGCTTTGTGACATTTTCTGGGATCGAGACAGCATCTAAAAGGCACCAATAAAGCTTTTATTCCAAGTCTTTTCATCTCTAGGTGTCCCATCACAATATTTTATCTTATTACACAGAATCACAGAACATTAGGAATTGGAAGCGACCCTAAAAGGTCATCTAGTCCAATCCCCCTTCCAGAGCAGAATCACATAGACCAAGTCGCACAGGAACACATCCAGGCAGGTTTTAAACGTCTCCAGAGAAGGAGACTCCACAACACCCCTGGGCAGCCCCTTCTAGGGGTCTGTCACCCTCACTGGGAAGAAGTTCCTTCTCATATTTACGTGGAACCTCTTGTGTTCCAGCTCACACTCATTGCCCCTTGTCCTATCATTAGATGACACTGAGCAGAGCCTGGCTTCATCTTCATGACACCCACTCTTCACATCTTTATAAATGTTAATGAGGTCACCCCTCAGTCTCCACTTCTCCATGAGATCTAGCTCTCTAGGTGTTCTACTCCCTTTATCATCTTCGTGGCTCTGTGCTGGACTCTCCAGCAGTTCTGTGTGCTCTAACTGAGAGGCCCAGAGCTGGACACAATATTCCAGATGTGGTCTCACCAGGGCAGAGTAGAGGGGAATGAGAACCTCTCTCGATTATTATTAGCCATTGTTTCATTTATAAACTTTCATATGTAAACTTTAGTGCAGTGTTAGAAGAAATTACAAATTCTGGTACTGGTGGGTGAGTGGATGGCTGGCTGGATGGCTGGTTCAGTGCTGAAGAGCCGGTTATGACCCTCTCCCAAACATTCATCTAACCTTCAGAGGATTTAAAATGCTCTGGATGGGTTTTATAAGCTGAGAGTATTCAGTGAGGCAACCAGATATTCTTGTGACTTTGCCAACAGGTTATTTATTGTGGAGGTATAAACCTTTTACTTTTGTTGCTTACAATTTGAGAAACCTTTAATGAAAATAAGTTATGTTTTTCACCAGTGCTGCTTAGCAATAGTATTTCAGACTTAAATATAGACTTTAATGTATTAGATTGCCTCCTTTCATGGGAATATAAATCTTTCACTGCAATATGGTCCTGGATGTCTTGCAGCTATCTCCTCTAACACATTTTCCCTCACACCATGTGTCAAGAGGTTTAATGTTTCATTAACTCCCACAGCATTATGGTCTATTTAAGTTACAGAGCTGCCTTATGTTTTGTGTACCGTTGGGGACTTGATTGGAATAATTCACTCCTACGCTTTATTTAGGAATGACAGTAATAATGTACCAAAAAAATGTTCATCCTGTATCTTCTCGTCCTTATTATTCATGAAAGATTCTGAAAAATCAGGAATGCTTCTTCATGATTTTGCTAACCTCTACCTGGCTAGTTGAATTTAGCATTTAATAACTGTATAATCTGCGTTATCGGGAATTAAGAGGCAGCTCATGTCTCCCGTTAGGCGGGGAGGGGAAAAAAAAGAGCTGGGAGGATTTCGTGGGCTTACAGAGATTTTGGTGCAAATGTTAGAACTAAATTAACATGTGAATTCTAAAAGAAACCCAGGAAAGCAGAGCATGGTTCTGTGTCTAACACTGGTGCGCTGATAGAGCAGTCAGAGACCCTGAACAATTGGTGACAGCCGTTATCTAACTTGTGTTCCGTAAACTCTTCAGAGTGACATTACTTTGCCAGTGCTTGGGAAAGAGCTTTTAATTAGGATATAGTTCTGTAGAGCCTTCAGTAATAATTGCAAGGCTGGTATCAGACATATGGAAGAGTTCACTAGAACTTTTAACAGACTGTTAACCAACTAAATTAAGTCAAAAGATTTATTTCTTCATGTTGCTTTCTGCGTCAGTGATCAGTGTCATTGTGATCAAACTTTCTTCCAAGTTAAATTGCAATCTGTGTTTTTTATGTTTAGTGACTGTTCTTGAAAAGCTGAGATTCCAACACACCGATAAGGCTCCTTAGTTCAGGCTGTATGATGTAGTCTTTTACATGGGGGGGTTTTGTGTGGCTTTTTTAATTAATGGGCTCTGGATCACCCACCTCCATCTGTCTGCCTTTGCATTTCTCAGTACTCTGTCAGGAGAAGCTGTTGCTGTGTGCTCTTCCTGTGCCTGCCTGGATAATAAACCTAAGAAGCTTTGTATTGCACACTTCATATACAGCATAGTCTTGTCTTCCTGTACTCGGCGCTGGTGAGGCCACACCTCAAGCACTGGGTTCAGTTTTGGGCACCTAAATAAAAGAAGGACATTGAGGTGTTGGAGAGGGTTCCAGAGAAGGGCACTGAGGCTGGTGAAGGGTCTGGAGACAAGCCTTGTGTGGAGCAGCTGAGGGGCTGGTTAGGCTGAAGGAAAGGAGGCTGAAAAGAGACCTCATTACTGTCTACAAATCCCGGAAAGGAGGGGTGGGGGTTGATCGCCCCAGTAACAAGTGATAGAACAAGAGGAAATGGCCTGAAGTTCCACTAGGGGAAGTTTGGGTCAGACACGAGCTAAAAATTCTCCCTAGAAAGGCTCTTTAGGCTGCCCAGGGAGGGGATTGAATCACCCTCCCTGGACATGGTTCACAGTCGTGGGGATCTGGAGCTTAGGGACAGGGTTTAGTGGGAAGCTTGGCACAGTTTGGTTCCTGGTTGGACTGGATAATCTTGAAGGTCTTTTCCAACCTAAATGCTTCTAAGATTCTCTTCCACGATTTACTGTACTAGAACCTGGAAATGTGTTGGGATACAGTTACCATGAGCAGTGGTGGTAGCTGAACCTCACACGTGTAGGAGGGCAGGGTCGCTTGCTCAAAGACTGCAGCATTAGGCATCAGAAGCTCCTCTTCCTGCTGTAGGATCTGCCGTGCAGATTACCTTAGCAGGAGTAATTTGATCAAAACTTGATTAGACTTGCAAAAGATTATTTTAACATATTTGCCAGCATACTGTGAAGTATGAGTGTAAATAATTAGAAGTAAACAACAGTTGTCCTTGCTTTTGTGCTGTTTGCTTTGCAGAATCCTGAGCTCTTCAAATTAACAGTCTTTGCGTCGTTAGTGTGAATTAACGAGAGTCTGCTGTAGCTCGATTTTTGTTGCCATTCCTTCCTTAGGAATTGCAGTTGGAGTCATAACAGCTGCTTAAAACTCTTGGGTGTAGATTTCTTCTTTCTTAATGATCTGTTCGTTAATGATTTGGTATCTCCTGAGAGCTCCCTTCACTGAGATTCCCCCTTAGCTGGGGCACTTTTTGGTTCTTACTTTGCTTTTCTGACCAAAAACTGGACCCTGAGAGAAACTGCAGGGCCTCCAACAGAGGCAGAAGGTGTCTGTATGGCATTAATACATCTGCATTTGCTATTAGAGATCCCAGTTATTTTCTCTTCTGAGATAGCTGATACCTTCTATGTGTAAGCAAATACTCCTTATATAGCTCAATTTTTTTCACTTCCCCACTGAAAAAGTGGCTGTGGGGATGTTTTGGAGTAAAAAAAAGTCCTGGAAATTAGTGGATCCTTACTAGGAATGTAGTGTAAGAGCCTGGATTTATTCTAACAATAATTAGAATGTACTTCCTCTGAGCAGGACTGCAGGTATACCATTTGCTTTTCTTTGTACAAGTAATGAAGCAGCTTGTAGTGACCCCAGTGAGTGCACAGAGAGCTGACTCGACGAGTTGATACCTGACGTGTTCATCCTTTAGCTGCCTGTTCAGTACAGACGTTTTTGTTCAGAAATGGAGCAGAATTTGCAGAAACCCCCAAAACTAATTTTATTCAGAATACAGAGAGGACTGTTAGGAGGCTGTAGGGAGGCTGGGGTTAGCCTCTTTTCCCAAATAACTGATGGCAGGAGAAGAGGAAACAGCCACAAGTTGTACCAAGGGAAGCTCAGGTGGGAAATTAGGAAAAATGTCTTCACTGAAAGAGCAGTTAAACACTGGAACAGGCTGGCCAAGGAAGTGGTGGTGTCCCCGTTCCTGGACATGTTCAAAAGGTGCTAGTTGTGGCACTTTGGGACATGGTCTAGTGGTCATGGAAGTGTTGGACTGAAGGTTGGACTTGATGATCTTGGTGGTCCTTTCCAACCTTAGTGTTTCTGTGACAGTGATCTAAAATGTGTGCTTGGTCTGCTTCCCTTTCTCCTCTGAAGCAGCTACCTCTGGGTTGTTGGGTTGTAAACTCTGGAAGGGAGGGTGCTTGGGTTGTGAGGAAAAGCTTGTGATAAACACAACAAGCCACTGGTTAGCTGTGTGACTGTCTCACAGAAGGTAAATAGTGAAACAGTATTTGCCTCCTTTAATAGCATCTGATTTTAAGTATACTGAATTGTTTCCAGATTCTTACTGGGTTTGGAGGTGGGTGGTCCTGTTCAGCAGATGTGGATTTGGATTTCTTTTGTTCTTCAGGACACAGGAGTACGCTTGGTTGTAGACGCTCCAACTTAAAAACACCATTGTAATCTTAGCATGTCCTTGGTTTAATTTAGGAAAATAAAGAAGCTGAATATGAAAAGCTCATCCTTGCTTTAAAAAAAGAACAAAGTATTTATTCGACGCTAGTGAAGACCTTCAAAGAATCAGACAGGTAAGTGCTGAGTCTGTTTTGGTGAGTAATCTAAACTCAGAGGGTAGAAGTTGGGGCTAGAAAAGGCGCAGTTAACTGGAGTGGTGATTATTTTGTACCAGCTAACTGTTCATAAGGCACAAATGAGCTGTAGTAGCCTCCTTAAAAGAGAAATGTTTTGGTGAGGTTTTATTTAAGGAATTATTTTTGTGACTGATTTTTGTGATCTAAATTACTTAAGTGTTTCTGAAAATATTTGTTTGGATTGGGGATTTAGATAAGCCAGATTTCCATTTAGGTACCAAAGCAAGCAGCAAGATTTTCAGGAGCTCCATGTCCTGTTTTGGAAAATGTGAGACAAAATCAAATCTTAGTAAACTTCAGGGCGCTGGATAGTTTGCCATTGTTTACTCCTAAAACACAGGTAATGCTCCTCTTATGAGTGACACTGAGAATGATGACAACAATATAAAGCAGCAAGATTTTGGAGAAGGCTAAAGCAAACAGAGTAACTGAAGTTTGTGTAGGATGCTGTCAATGCAAAGTGCCCAGAAGTGTGGCAGCAGCGAGTGTTTTTGAACCTCTTAAAATTGAAGAACACTACATTTTAGAACTAAGTCTGTGCCCACTTTATACCCTGTTACTGCTGAGGAAGAGACATTATGGTGAAGAAAATTTTTTGCCTTTAAGGAAAATAAATGTTTAATTAAAAAATTAGTTTGCCATTATAATTACAAACACCTTAATTAGCTATTGACAGCATTTGAGAGGCAGCTCCTGGCTCTTCGTGCCTGAGGCAACAGCTCCTACCTGCCAGCTTTGTGGGAGCATGGGTTTGTATTTTGCAGTTGGTTTATAGACCACTGTAGTTTGGAAACCATGAAGTGAGTAGGACTAGAGTAGATGAGATCTGGCATCGGAATTAAGTGCATTGATCGTGACGCCATCTCGTGCCAGGCCACCGCTCAGAAGCTGGTTTACATACTACAATCCTTTTCATTAGGAATAGCGATAGAAGTCAGATTATGGAGATTATCTCTTATCTCTGGGACAAGAGCGATGGATTTTGTGACTTTTCAGTTGAACAATTAAGCAAATAAAGGAAGAAGCCAGTTTGTTTTAATATTTGATGTGGAGGATGTGACCTGACACTGAAACACAGTCGACTGTTTCAGGGCGATTGTCAACACTCTGCATAGTGACAACAGCAAAGTGACAGTGCTCTGATGCTATTTTATCTTCAAGTATCTTCAGATGAAGAAAATTATAACTGTCATTTATCATTAGAGTAAAGGAGGCTTGCAATTAACTTCTGAGGGATCAGGGGAAGACTTGTTAGTTCTGTTGTCCCAATAGGGAGCTCCAGAGTGTCCACAGCAGTTCATGTCACACAGCCATTTCAAGAGGACGTTCAATCTTTCAACAACAGCTTAAAGTTGGAGACAGATCTTATTCCTCCTGCTAGTAGTTTTGTGGGCTGAGATGGACTATAAGTCTCATCAAGGAATGCTCAGACCCCCAGACTTATGGAGACCTGCTAAACAAGCCCTGCAGATAAAGTCAGCTCTGTCATTTGTGTAATTGCCATCAGCAGCAACATGGGTTTTGGGCAAACAGCTGTTTTCTTGCTGATCTTCTTTTAGGCAATTATTTATTTTAAGCAACCTGGATGGTTATTTTTCAAAATCAGCTGCCGGATGTCAGGACTGAGACATTTCTTGTCTCCCTATGCAGGGGAATCAATGCTTTTTCTTACAAAATCTTAAACTCATGAAAAGGAGAAAATGTGCTTACTTAGCTTCCAGTAATGTGCTGGTTTGGTTTTGTTCTTAGTTTTTTTGCTGAGCATTTAAGAGAGCTCTTGTCTTTACAGATGCCTCTGCAAAGAGAGGCTCAGTTAAAGCAGTCACTCCTTGTGCAACAAACACTGACAACAGCACAGTTGTCAGAAGACAGACTGAGAGTCTTCTCATTCACACTGCTTTTAATTGATGTCTTTCTCTAATATGCAGTTATTCTCTTGCTCATCTCCTGTGTGATCAATTTATACAGAATCATAGAACATTAGGCATTGGAAGAGACCTCGAAAGATCATCTAGTCCAATCCCCCTGCCACAGCAGGATCACCTAGACCAAGTTGCACAGGA
>JAOXOE010000784.1:4962130-5000198 GCA_028565055.1 Phoeniculus purpureus | reverse complement strand
CCTAATGTTCTGTGATTGGACTGGATGGTCTTTGGAGGTCCCTTCCAATCCCTAATGTTCTGTGATTGGACTGGATGGTCTTTGGAGGTCCCTTCCAATCCCTAATGTTCTGTGATTGGACTGGATGACCTTTGGAGGTCCCTTCCAATCCCTAATGTTCTGTGATTGGACTGGATGATCTTTGGAGGTCCATTCCAATCCCTAATGTCCTGTGATTCTGTGATCCTATCAGTCATGAAGTGGCGGGACGGTGAGAGAAGTCTCAGATCCTTGGGACAGATGGGCTCGGGGCAGTGCTACCCCAACATGAAGGGCAAAGATGTGAGAGGGTGAGGAACAAGCAGGGGTTCTACTTCAAGAGATGCTAAACAAATGACTTGCCCAGCCCCAAACAAAATGTTCTCCCTAAACTCCTGGTTCAAAAACACGGGGAACGTTGAGGCGAACAAACCGCGCCGGCAGAGAGAGTCAGGACTGTGTCTTTGAAGATGCTGACGTGGAACGTTTCCCCCTCCTCACAGCTGCCCCATCAGCCTGACCGGACGGACCCGCGCGCACCGCACCGCTCACGTTCCGTATTTTCCCTGCCACCGGAAGGCTTCGCGTGGCACCAAGACGTGTTTGGCTGAATTATCTCTCCCGGCTGTACTTAAGGGAGGCTAAAGAGAAGTGCAGGGCTGAACGAGCCGGCTCCTGCATCCCGGGGCGATCAACCCATCAGCGCTGTTAAAACCAGTGACAAGCCACGGCAAGCTAATGTCAGTAAAATGGTCCCCAACAGGAGGCCAGGAGCCGGCGCAGCGAGCTCTGCAATAAGTTCCAGTCCATTAAACACCGGGCTTAAGTAAAATATTACAGCGGGTCACGTTTTAAAGCGGATCGGACAGGTTAGAGAATCGCTGAGGACCCATGAGGATGCTCCTGGAGAGGAGAAATCCTGCTCTGTGCTTTTCAGTTCCCTCTGCTCTAAACACTGCTGCTTCCACCGCAGTTTCCTTCCTCCCAGTGCTGTGTTTCCCACCATCGGCGAGGACGGGTACCACTGAGGTAAAGCCAAGGTGCTGACACACAAAGCATCTCCAGAGGTGCCATGGTGGCCAACAGGATAGCCAGGAGCCAACAATGGACCCTGGTGGCCAAGAAGGCCAGTAGCATCCTGGAGTGGATCAGAACAGGGGTGGTTAGTAGATGGAGAGAGGTTCTCCTCCCCTTTTACTCTTCCCTGGGTAGACCACAGCTGGAATCTTGTGTCCAGTTGTGGGGCCCTCAGTTCCAGAAGGACACAGAGGTGCTTGCTCCGTGCCATCCCTGCTCCTGCTCACATTTCTTTGGGTGATGCTCAGGAAAGCAGGACCAGGGCTGGCACCTGATACCCTCTGTTAAGAGAGGACTTTGTTCTGGGCCCCTCAGTTCCAGAAGGACACAGAGCTGCTGGGGAGAGCCCAGCACAGAGCCACAGAGATGATGGAGGGAGGGGAGCATCTCCCTGATGAGGAAAGGCTGAGAGAGCTGGGGCTCTTGAGCTGGGAAAAAAGGAGACTGAGGGGTGACCTCATGGATGTTGATAAATATGGAAAAGATAGGTGTCAGGAGGATGGAGCCAGGCTCTGCTCAGTAGCATCCAATGATAGGACAAAGGGCAATGGGTGTGAGCTGGAACAGATGTTTCACATAAATATGAGAAAGAACTTCTTCACAGTGAAGGTGGCAGAGCACTGGAAGGGGCTGTCCAGGAAGATTATGGAATCTTCTTCTCAGATGATGTTTAAAACCTGCCTGGCCATGTGCCTGTGTGACTGGATCTGGGGATCCTGCTGTGGAAGGGGGATTGGATTGGAGGATCAATGTTCCATTATTCTGTGATTCTATAAACCTTAAGAGGTGGATTTATTTTTTAAAAATAACTAAAAGATCTTTTTTATAACGTTTGCCCTCGCTCAAGACCACATTCCTGTCTGTGTCTTCTTCCAGTTTACTGATTGTATTTACTTTAGTCTTGTCATAGAAAAACTAAGTCTGAGTGAAAACACCAAAATAATTCAAACATGCCTTGGAAATTAGTTTTCAATATAGATTTCTAATAGTAAAAGGCAAATGTTTTAATATGCTGCACCACTCTGTTTCTGCCTTTTAAAATTCATAAAACCATTGGAGTTGCTTATTCTGCTAGGGATTGGCAGATAACAAGGTTTTTCTCATTTCATATATATATATGTGTCTGTGTGCATTCTGTGCATACTCAATTAAAAAAATCAAAACCCACACAAGCGTTCATTTCCCAGGGTTCTTAGGAAGCAAAAATAACACTCCCTGCAGCATCCTGTTTGTCTGCGATTGGACTGGCTTGCTGTGAGCCAGGACTTCCCAGTACGTTTTGCTGGGGAGGGGGGTTTCTCTTTTCATGCTGTAAGCTCCAGCACTGCACAGGATATTTATCCAAGCTATAAATACTGCATTCATGACCCCTAGACACCAGTTTCTTTCCTTCCAGTCCATCATCTGAGTCATCTCTTTACCTGTAATCTCAGTTTTCTAAAACTATGCTCAAGATTCTGCTTTCTTGTCGTCTTTTTTCCCCAAAGTCACACCAAAAGATGACTGTTACACACAGCAGTGCTGTAGTGTTGTCAGAAGTGATTGAAGATTAGAACTTCTATCCAGTGCAGGTTTAAATCCTCTGTGTCAGGGCTGCGTCCTCCCTGTGTTCAGGCATATTGGGCGAAGCTTTGCTGATGTTAACTGTTGCTTCTGCACGTTTCTACTGGTTTCCTGCATGTGAGCAGTAAAAACCTTAAAAAACTTTTATTAGCCTGAAAAATGTTGCTCAAAGCCAAGGTGATCCAGATGCTCAGTCTGGTCTTATCACAATGGAGTGGGGGAATGTGGTGTCTCATAGAATCACAGAACATTAGGGATTGGAAGGGTCCTCGAAAGATCATCTAGTCCAATCCCCTTGCCAGAGCAGGACCACCTCGAGGTCAGTCATGGTGAATCCCAAAGTGAATGCTCAGGTTGTCACAGCTACTGAAAACAGTAATTATTTATAAACAAGAGGTTTTTATATGATCAGTGTAAACACAGACACAGCTATGTTCTGTCCTAACCCCCCAAGCAAACTGAGTCAAGGAGGTGAGTTGTAAGTGAAGGGACAATATTCATGAAGCTCCCTCAGCAGTGGTCTTCACTGCTGTTGATTGAGGAGCAACACAGGTGTCTCATCCCAGGCACTGGACTGGGCTTCCCAGGGAGGTGGTTGAGTCACCATCCCTGGATGTATTGAAAGATCGTTTGGATGAGGGGTTGAGGGATATTGTTAGGAGTGAACTTGTAAGATAGGGTAGATGGTTGGACTTGATGATCCCGAGGGTCTTTTCCAACCAGAGTGATTCTGTGATTCTTGAAGGTCCATTGCTGGGATGCAACATCCAGCAAACCGGAGAGATTCTGGTTGCATTGTCAGTAATTCTGATGTCAGGAACTTGGGTTCTGCTGCTGAAAAAGCTGAGTCTTCCTCTTCCTTTCTGCTCAGGAAACACTAGTTCTGGGTAATGGACTGTGTTCTGTGGAAAGTGCAAAGGGTGATTTGGCACCTGTGGAGTCTCCTTCTCTGGAGAAGTTTAAAACCCGCCTGGACATGTTCCTGTGTGACTTGGTCCAGGTGGTCCTGCTCTGGAAGGGGGATTGGACTGGATGATCTTTTGAAGTCCCTTCCAATCCTTAATGTTCCGTGATTCTGGACAAATGTAGGCGGTGTTAGAGTCAATCTTTTCACTGTGTAGAAAATGAAAATGAATTCTGGAATTTGGAAAAATAAAACAGGCACAATGAGACCACGACTGAAACTATGGAGGTCCTTTCCCAGAAGAGGTTCAGTGATTTTTATATTATTTTGTAAATTCAGAGGAGAAACGGTTAAATAAAACTGCAGGGTTGCATAAGACAAAGTTTCGCTGTATTTGAGTAATTCCTGGGGTTTGTATTAATTGCCTTTGATCTCGTTGAAGAAATCTAATTCAGTGTTTGTTACTTTGTATTACAGGCTTTTTATATTTTTCTTTTAAGACATGTCACTGACTTATTTATGCATGTTTCATATCACAGTATTTCTTTTGTGCTACATTTTCACATCATTCCATACTTTCGTGTAGTGTCTTGAAATAACAGAGGAGCCTGGGATGCAGCCTGAAGACGGTGACAATGACAGGAAGATGCAGCACACTGAGGTTGCTGAGAGGGTCAGTCAGGTAGGACTCTGCTTTGGGTACATTATGTTCCAGTGCTCTTTTTCTCTGCATGCCTTTAAAAAAACCTTATTTCCTTAAAGCCCAAAGTCTTTTTTACAAACAAATCTTGTCACTTGATTTTTTTTTTTTTCCTTTCAACTAATTGTTGTCATAAAGAGCTTCTGGAGTTTTTTTCCCATATGTTTTTCTGCTGCTGTGGTTTTTGTAGTCAAGGCAGCTTTCGTTCTGCTCCTTGTTTTCTTTTCTTTGAGAACTCCTCATCCGCCTTCGTGGGGATGACAGAAAGTTCCTTGAGATGGTGTTACTTTACCTCCCCCTCCCCGACATACACACTCTGATTGTCAGCCCCTGTTGCATTCAGGTCTAGAACACGCATTGAATGTGTTTCACCTGCTGCTATGATTGAGAGGAAAAATACTGTAGATCTTTCTTATTCCTTGAAATACCTGGTATCTTGGTAACTTGTTGACTGCATTTTCATACATGCAGGGATCTGCTGTCTGTTGTTCTGTTGTTCAAAAGCAACGTAATCTAAAGCACCATGGAATCATGAAATAAACCAGAGGTTGCAAGGGACCTTAGGGAATTGTAGAGTGCAATTGAAGTTGAACTTTTCTAATTTAAAATTTATAACATGCTAAACTATTACACAAAAAGGGGGCACTTCCATGGCTAATGTCGAAGAAGAATGATGGTCTGTTCTTTAAAATTGGTAATTTCTGTGTTTACTAGGTATGCCTTCAACTGTCTGTGGATTTTCCTTGCGAGGTGGATAAACCAGTAAGTGATGTCTTGTAAAGGTTCTCTTGACTACCTAACATCTTAACTTCTCACTGATGATTTCTAATGATGGACATTTATCCCCCGTTCAGAATTCTCATGTAACTGGTACCAGATTATTTCTGTTGATTTAAATGGGAGTTGAATTCCTAGAGAGATCACAGAACATTAGGGATTGGAAGGGACCTCGAAAGATCATCTACTCCAATCCCCCCATGACAGCAGGATCACCTAGATCAAGTCACACAGGAACATATCCAGGCAGATTTTAAACCTCTCCAGAGAAGGAGACTCCACAATCCTCCTGGGCAGCCCCTTCCAGTTCTCTGTCACCCTCACTGTGAAGAAGTTCCTTCTAATATTGATGTGGAGCCTCCTATGTAGTGTAGAAATTTCCTGGGACTGGTCTATGGTGTTGCAGACATAAATACTTTGGGTGAAGTATCTACAATAATACACCCTGTCCTACTCATCAGGGTTTGCATCTGGACCCCTCAGGACAGAGTTTGTACTGTAAAGACTGCTGATTCAGAGGTGAACTAATAACAAATTATCTGTGGTCTGCAGGCAGCATTCCAGAAGTTTCATACCTCTTGTTAGATAAAGACCATCAGGGAAATCTACTTACTACTTCCGAAGCAACTGATCACTATGAATTAATCATATACAATTGATGTTAATTAGTTTTTCTATTAATAAATAGTAAGTGAAATGTCTGTGGGTTCTTCTTAATGTAGGTAAAGAGCATCAGGAATTCCAAAATCAGATTGCAATAAGATTACAACCCTGAATTTAATAGAACATTACATACCTCTGTAATAAGAAAATGTTTGCAATTTTTTAACAGATTACTCCATCAGGCTATTCGGAGAGTTTCTGCAAAGACAGACATTATAGGAGTCCAAATAAGCCTCAGTTTGAACGTGATGCAACTGGCAAACACTTTGGCAGAAGAGGAGTGAGTGAACATGAAACAGAAGAGAACTGGCTCACATGTCTTTTAAAAGAAAATAGCACATCTGTACTGGAATCGACGTAAGTATGAGCGATATGCACCACTTTTGACAGTATTTCTATTTGAGAAGAGAATAAAGTAATTTTGCTAAAGTGAATTTAGATAATGGCACTGTCTAATTTACCTGAGAGATTGGCAAGGCGCCTTCACAGCCATTTTAGTCTATCACACAATTAAGTAATTAGGAAACATACTATCAGTAGAAATCCTTATGAAAAACCCATTACAAGGAAAGAACTCTCCAAAGTTACTTGATATATGGAGCTTTTCAGTAGAGACTGATTGTTTTCAGGATGGGGTCTGGCAGTGTTAAAGGGATCAGCAAGGTAGAGGGGACGATACTGTACTCCTGTAAAAATTCTGTGTGTAGGGGAAACTTCATTGCTCTCTACAGCTATCTGAAAGGACATTGTAGAGATGTTGGTGCTGGTCTCTTCTCATAGGTAATTAGTGATAGAACCAGAGGGAATGTTTTCAAGCTCTGACAGAGCAGGTTTAGGTTGGACATCAGGAAAAAATTCTTTATGGAAAGAGTGGTCAGGCACTGGAATGGGCTGCCCAGGGTGGTGGTTGAGTCCCCATCCCTGGATGAATTTAAAAGATGCTTAGATATAGTGTTGGGGGAATCTGGTTTAGGGGTGAACTTGTAGAGTAGGGTTGATGGTTGGTCTTGATGATCCCAAGGATCTTTTCCAACCTGAATGATTCTGTGATTCTATGATTCTATGAACTGAGTGTGGAGGAAATGGACTTACAATGCCTATTTTACATGGTTAATTTTGAATGGACATTGCTGAACACTTTGTAGCCTTTGCTACATAATCTATCAGCAGTTTAGGGAGTCTGGGCCCACATCCTGCAGCTGACTGATTGGTTTTTCTGTTGTAACCCTTGTAGGACTGTGCCCACTTTAACCGTCTTGTAAGCACTTAGGTCACTTTCATGTAGCACAAAATATTTGTGTACCTAAATCTGTGTAATCCCTAATCTGACACACTGTTTTCATGTGGTGTGTGTAACACTATGGTTTGATCAGTTCTCAGCTGCAACGCTCATTTCCAGAGGAACTGGACAGGACCAGGCAGGAAAAGACTTTATAGAAAAACCACACCCTGACTAGTTTTGTTTCCCCCAGTTGCACGCCACTTAGTGTCTTGGTTCAACACTGAATTGGAGACAATTCTCATTTTCCTTTCCTAGTTCTCTCCACACTCAAAATGACTGTATGTAGTGTTCTGTGACTTTTTTCAGTGCCCACCAGTGCTGTCCCTTCAGCTACACTAGTGGCTTCTGAAGAGTAATGGGAGGGACAATCCAGACACATCCTGCTCAGCGATGCTGGTAGCAGAATATCCTGTGGAGTTACACAAATCAAATCCTGCTGTCTGTGTTCAGGGTGTGCACTCCACTTTCCTCTGTATTTTACATTCCTATTTAAAACTCTGCAACAGGCAAAACAATGGTCTTAGTTGTCAAAGCACTAGTTAGTGGTAAATGAGGAGATAATACTCTGTTCGAAGATGAATAGATAACATTGCTTTATTTGTTAACTTTACTTAAAAGTCTGCTAATGAGTGATTCCAGCACCATCATCTTTACCCCTCTAGTGTGTAATCTTTTCTGTGTTCAACCATAAACGATCAGATTGACTGGTGATGAGTCTGTGCTTTGCATAACTGAATTCTTGCTAATGACATTAGATGCCAGAGGAAGACATAAAAAGCCTAGTTAGCTTCTACCATTTCAAATGCTGGCTATGCAAATGCGGGTGTTTTAAATGCTGGTTTCTATGTTTAGTGGCACAAACAGCTCTCTATTGGACACATGAAATTGTCTGTAGAATCTGAGAGCTTGATTATGCTGTAAATGTCTCTTATTTGGCTTCAGTTTGTCTTAAAACATTGCTTTTCCCAAACTGTGGGTAGCTCGTTATCTGTGGGACAATTTAGTGTCTGTATTGAGATGGTTTTGAAGGTTTTTGGCTGCTTTTTCAGCTTCCATCTTCCCTGTTACATTGGAAATACAGGAAGGGAGAGGTTTTCAGAAAATCTCAACATCTAGCCTAGTTTTGCCGCTGCTGTGGTCGGGGTGTTGGACTTGATGATCTTCACATGTCCCAACCCCTAACATTCTGTGATCTAGACTCTGTGGTTTTGGTAGACTTTTATTTTTCAGAAAGTTAAATCAGAGAGTAAGCTCTTAGGAAAATGCATTTCTACTTCTTAATTGCTCTGTTACGTAAACAATTGATTTAGTTACCAGAGATTTAGTAGCTGTTCACGAATGGGGAGAGGGCTGGCAGAGCATGAACGGTCATAAACAGGAGGAAAACATTGATGAGATAATTTATGCTAAAGCTCATATTGTTAAAAGGTTTCCAAAACGGCGTTCATTAGTAATTCATTAGTGAGGAAAACAGCATCTCCTGGGTATTTCAAATATGTCAAGACACTGCAAAAGAGTTTCTCAGAAGCTATTCTTGTTTGCTTAAATAAGAATCAAATTCATGACTTTTCTTTCCTCTTTCCTGAGTATAGCAGACAAGAACAAATGAAAATTGTAAATGAACTGTTAGATCATCTGAACGCCACTGAGGAAGAATGTTCCAGTGAAGATATAGAGAAAAAGGATGAAAAAGATCTCAGGCAAATGATTATTCAACTAAGAGATGAGCTCAAACATTTCAAGCAGGTCAATAAATTCTTAAAGCAGCAAGTAGAATTGAAATCAACTCTTGATGGGAAAGAGAAGCTTTACCCAGACGCAGTGCCACAGATTAATAAGGATATTGAGTTGTCGAAAGTGGAATTGAAAGATGCAGCTACACAAACAGTGACTTTAGAGAGTAATGTCATGAGATTCAAACATGAAGGAAAAAAAGGAGCCTCAGAAGAAAAGACAAAGTATTCAAGATTAAATGCAGAAAGAGAACATCAGCAAGAAAATGTGAATAAGGGTGAACAGCATGAAAGACAATTTTTTACAAGGAGAACAAATGAAGTAAGTTTATTTAAGATTCTTTTCCTGGTACTCAGGGAATAGATCTATGAAAGAGAAAATTCTGTTTAATTTCTACTAGTAAATCTTGCTTTTGTGTAATTTTTAAAATTAAGAAAAGAGATGTAAGCCAAACATATTTTAGATAATTGTTCTTAGTGTTCAGAGCGTTTCATCGCATACTTCAGTGTGCTTTAGAACGTTAATTAATTGAATTTCAGTTCTCACCGGGACCAGATACTAGTAAATATTACAGCTTTTAGGAAAAGAGAGAGCTTGTAGCATAATGGCCTGGTTCTGCACTGCCTTACATCTCTGCACAGATGTTCTTACAGGCGGAACCGGAGCCTTCTGAACCGATCGCTTACCAAGTCTAAATGGCAAATGAGGTCAACAGACTGGGAACAGTCCACAGACTGTGTGATGTGTGGCAGCGTGCTGGGAAGAGCTAACAGTGGATGTCAACACACTCAAGTCTCTGTTCCATACCTCTGTTAATGTCTTGTCGTTGTGTCCTGTTTGTAGAGAAGTATGACCAGTAGTAGTCTGGAAAATTATGGGTTGGTTCTTCATATTTCTTTGGGACCCAAGGGCCCAAAAATCTGTTCTCAGGCATTTTGTATGGAGCAGTCTGCGATCCCAAACTGTTGGGAAAACAGTGTCTGCTGTTGTACTGTGGTATTGCTTCAGTAGTGGTTACAGAAGCCAAGTTGAAAAGTCATTGAAGATATTGGCTCTTGTGGAGCACACAAAAGAGAGCATTGCTTTTGAATTTATGTGCTGCTGATAGAGAATGGTGCAGCACCTTCTGCAAAGAATGGTTTCCATGACTGTAGTGATCAAGGGATTTCTGTGAGCCGGCAGTTGGGAACAATTTGTTTTTGTTCCGGCTTGTTCTTGTTGGATTCATTTTTCTCTACAGGAAGGGGCTTGTAAACCAAGAGATGTTGATAAGACTTTGATCTGTGCAGGCATCGGCGTCTGGGCATAGTTTGGGATTTTAAGGAAGTGGTTTTGGACCTGCCCTGGTGACACCCTAGAAAATTCCTGCAAGTCTAAGCAATAGGTAGTGATACCCTTGAAAAATGAAAACTGAAGTAACTCATAAAAGCAATCACTTGCTTCATCAAACGTTTTACGTGTAACCAAAAGCTGTCAGAGTATCTTCACTTATGTTCTTAGTCTCTTAAGCTTTTCTTACTGGCAGTAAATTTTTTACCTTCAAAAAAAGTATGCTTGGGAGAAAACATATAGGGATGGAAATGCTCTTGGGCTGTTGTTAACATTCTTTGTCCATTAAGCATCTGGTCAGTTGTGTTTGGCAGGCTGGCTGCTGTGAGAGTCATTCCTGCATCTGTAGGGTGTGTGAAAGGAGGGCATGTGCATCCTCATCTGAGTTGGAGCTGACTCCTGGAACACATGAAGAGATGGAGGCAGGTGGAAGATTGAGGAGTTATATTGATGGGTGATAGGAAGGCAGGAGAGGACCCAGCAGGTTAGTTAGTGAAGATCTGTTTGTGATGGCTGATCGTGTGTCTGAGTTGCTGGTCTTCTCAGGAGTGAAGACAACCTCTCACAAGGCCTGTGTGCCCTCCACACGGAACACTGACAGTTCTTTCAGCAATTTTTTTTCCAAGTTCCTGCTTTCACTGAGTTTCAATATCTGTTTTGATTAATCATTTTCCACATTCCTCTCTAGTTTAGTCAGCTAGACCTCAGCACAATCCCCGAGTCGATTGCTTTAAAATCTTTCTTGTTTGGACTAATGCAGCGGATCTTCTGCTTCTGAATGGCTTCTATAAATAATTGCTTGTAGCCAGCTGAACTGGACTTTGTGTAATCCAGGTGATAGATAGGTCTGTACAACAGCCCTGAGACAGCTGGAAATTGTTCGATGTGATTAGTGCAGTTTAGGAAAACTATCAGGAAGTTCATCCTGCCTGGATTTATTCTTCAGCCTCCAAATGATATTGTGTTCATGTATGTATGAAAGGAATCAAGTGTGCCATTAGGAAAATGGAACTAGGCTTTATATGATTGTGCAAGAACCATAACTGCTAAGAAATGAATGTGGAGAAAGTATTTCAGAATACGTCGGGTGGTAAAAGAAATTACAGAACTTAGAACACTAGGAGAGCAAATGAACAGCAAAAAAATAAACAAAGTCTATCTGACCATGTTGTTATTGATTGTTGTTATTATTGCACACAATCCCATTGCACTCATCACCATGTAGCATGTTTTTATGCTCTGTGGTTGAAACATGGGCACATTTATGCAGGGGAGAGGTGAAAATGTAGTGGTGTAAGAGATTCCACTTCTCCCAGCTCCAGTGATGGGATGTCTGTTATGGTAGGAAACTGGAATCATGTGGAATCAGTTCATGGAGTGAATGGGTGAGGAAGCTTCTTTTGCTCGTAAAGATTTTATCTATGGCAGAGTAACTTTCCTCTGTGGCTGGGGGAGCTGGATCTCTTCAGCTTGGAGAAACAGAGACTGAGGGATGACTTCATTATTGCTGATAAATATGTGAAGGGTGGGTGTCAGGAGGATGGAGCCAGGTTCTGCTCAGTTTCATCTAGTGATAGGACATAGGAGGGGTAATGGGTGTAAGCTGGAACATAGGACGTTCCACATCAATCTGAGAAGGAACTTCTTCCTGGTGAGGGTGACAGAGCACTGGAAGGGGCTGCCCAGGGGAGTTGTGGAATCTTCTTCTCTGGAGAACTTTAAAGCCCACCTGGGCATGTTCCTGTGCGACTTGGTCTAGGTGGTTCTGCTTTGGCAGGGGGATTGGACTAGATGATCTTTCAAGGTCTCTTCCAATCCCTAATGTTCTGTGATTCTCTGAATCAGTGCGTGCAGTGAGTGGGTAAAGAAGCATCTCTTGTTTGTAGATTTTATCTATGGCAGAGTAACTTTTCTCTGTGGCTGATGCAGGACTGTTGGTTT
The DNA here is from genome assembly GCA_028565055.1 of Phoeniculus purpureus. NCBI lineage: Eukaryota > Metazoa > Chordata > Aves > Bucerotiformes > Phoeniculidae > Phoeniculus > Phoeniculus purpureus. The sequence goes on along the minus strand of JAOXOE010000784.1, from coordinate 4,988,210 downwards.
TCTCAAAGCTATGAACGTGGGCTGGCATGAGAAGAAAGCAGGAAAATATATTTCAGGAATTTGTTAAAATTTAGGAGGATCCTCAATTTAAAACAAACATCTATGATATAAATGTGGGTGGGAAGTAGCAGTTGGAGACGTTAGTTTGTGTGAGAAACCATTTTCTTAGGGCATAGTGGAATTCAGAGTTAATTAATACACCAACTGATTAAAAGCCTTTACCAGTCAATGGTGGATTTGCTGCCCTGCTTCATGAACTGGAAGCCGTTTGCAGTGTGGCTGTGGATGCAAACACAGCACTTACAGAAAATTGAACCACTGGGATAGTTGGGGGTTTTTTCCTACCCAAATGTTTGTTTTTCACATGGTGAAAGTGTTGTGATCTCAGTTTCAAAACTGATGTGACATCTGACTGATCTTACAGGAACAGGAATGTTTGGAATGTTTGTTTGTTCTTCTTTGAACTGACTGTTACTCTCTGTTTTATTCCCTGCCTTTTCCAGACTGATAGAGCTCCTCTGCCCAAGAAGTCTCGTCTGCCCGTTCTCCTAAAATCCTCCAGACCATCAGCAAATGTGTCTGTGAACTCCAGCACCCAGCCAGACTCATCACTACAACATCATGCAACATCTTCTGAACATGTGGAAGTGTGTGAAGTGCAAAACAGACTATTTGAGCCACAGACAAACGGGGAGTTATTCCTGCATGAGTCTGACAGTGCAAACCTTCAGGAGGAGCCTGCCCAGGAAAGCTCATCAGGGAGAGGTGAATAACGAGCAGACAGAACGACTCATAACATTTGAAATAGCAGCTTCTCTTCTTGTAGTAGAAAGTAAAGCCAGATCGTTTTTGCATATGTACAGAGCTGCTTAATCGTAAGATTTGTCTTGGGTAGACAAATATCTATAGGTCTTGAAAATGCTTTTGTGTTTTCCTTTCATCTTTGCTGCTCGAATGTAAAACAGCTTTATAAGGCCTAGACAGTGCTGTGTGTTCATGGCATAAAGTATGTGATAAACAACAGTTTCACAGGGTGCTCTCTGAGCACGCACACACAGAGACACAGAGAGACAGACAGGCAGACACATGTCAGCGTTTAGGTAAATGAAAAATTTCCTTTATTGGAAAGTAATAGACTGTTCTCTCTAATGAGAACAGTCTGATGGAGACAGGAGGGCACACAAATACTGCAGTTGTTTATGCTGCATAAATAGGTTTTTGCAATATTCCACTGCTCACTCGAGTCATCTGTGCTGCACCCAGCATGGCTGGGTTATTTAAGCTTGGTTGTTGATGAAGTATCTGGATCGACAAAGTGTGACAAATTGTGAGGCAGAGAACAATGGGTAATAGATAAAGATTTCGAGTGTTGGAAAAAATAAGTAGATGTGCTTAGCAGTTTGATTAAACACGGAGTAGGGATGTAGGGTTGAGAGGAGCTGTAAATGTAAGGAGTAAGATTCAATCAAGCCACGAGTGAGCCACTGGCACATGCAGAGATTGCAGAGACTTTGTAGTTAATGTGGTAAGGATCGGATAGGGCACAACTTTATTGTTCTTACTTAAGCTGATAGGACTATAGCAATTAGTGTTGGTAGGTACAAAACCCATGGAGAATGCTAAGAAGGGCAGTACTTATGAATTGGAGCCTGAAATGAGTCAGCTCCTGTTAGCACTGCAGTCCTCTGACTTCTTTTTGATGCCGATTCCTTTACCCTGGATATCAGTTGTACTGCACTGTAGTAACTCTGAGACTCGATGCAATAAGATTGCAGATCAGTTTATGATTGGTGCTCATATTGGAGGCATTTCTATCCTTTTATCTAAGCTTAACATAAAACATCTTAAAAAGCACTAAAAATACATTAACACTGTCATTACAAGCTAGAATTACTTCAAGTATCTATAAAAGATGTGCAAAAGCTGTTTCATATGACCAATGAGGGTTGTATAACCCGTTCAATATTTGTTCTTCCTGTTCCAAATTGTCAGAGGACTGAGTTTGGATTTTTGGGAGGTATTTTGGGGTATTTCTTGTTTGTGGGATTATTGGGGTGGTTTTTTTTGCTGATTTTTATTTCTGTCCCTCACTGACTTTGCCCCCCACTATTCTTCAGCAGATTCATCGTGCAAACTGAGTACCAGTGAAGTCCAGGTGGAGCTGCAAGATCCAGGTACAGGGGCCAAGAATGAATATGCAATGGACAAAAATCAGCAAAGCTATCAAGGTAGTGTATTTGTGTGGTGCAGTATATGAAAATAAGACACTTTAAAAGCTCTGGTGTCTTCTGAATTGTACAAAATGGTGAATTAGTGCAGGTAATTTTCTCCCTTGCCGTTATTTGTGGGTTTCAAATCTCATTTTCTTAGCTAGTATGGATTAATTGCTCTAAGAGTCCAAGTTGGTCTTTTCAGGGTTATACTTTCAGAAGGGCCACAGGGATTTATGAGGCTGGTTTCCAGTAAAAATAATGAGTTGTGTGCCTAACTCTGATCTCTATTGCTAATGTCCTCACTTCTGAACTCTTATCTGAATTAAATGTTTGTTACTTATTGCTTCTGCATCTAGTTATGAACTATTGGAATGAAGCAATTGAATGATAGAATTTTGCTTATCTGAATTATTTGAAAGCATTCAACTAGGTTGAAACCTAATGGAATCGTTTAATGAAAATGTAAATAGGCTTAATACTGCGTGGTTCTGCTTCAGCCATTAGTCTTCTAGGGGAGGGCCTGGATAACCTGGTTAACACGTGTATAGAGCACAGAGGGTAACAGCCAGTTTCGCAATCCTTTCACCTCATTAAGTTTGATGTGTGTAAGTCATTCCTCTGGAGATGGCCTGTTGGTTTGCAGGATCATGCCTTTCTGTGTGGGGACGCACATGCACAGAGAGCTTATTAGTTCTCCTTTAATTAAAGGGCAGCATTTCATTCAAAGCTGTAACGATGATTCTAATCAGAAATATTTCTTTCTTAACATCTATTTTTATTTCCTCTATTTGTTATCTGGATCATTTGCATGAAATCAGGATGCAGAGATGAAGAGTTCATCTAGTATCTGGGGTTTTTTTCCATCGCAGTCTGCAACCTTCTCTGACATCTGTGTTATTGCAGCAACCCTCTGGCGCAGGAGAAGCTGATGAACTTGTGTTGTGTTCCCTTATTCAGAGTGTCCTCCTGAATTCATACAGGGACATTTTCTTGGAAGCATTTCTGTCCCACAGTCCTGTCACCTTTGAAATGACACACAGGCTGTGTGCTGCAGGGAGCATTGTCTAACCTGCAGAGCCTTCATTCGGATCTGTTTGGCCCAGTATCACAGCTTCTTTTCTTATTTCTGGATTTTGAGGTTTTATTGGGTTTTTCCTAGGTATTTGTTTTTATTCTGTTGTGCTTGGACTGGACTTGTGCCTTCATATACAGATGCACCCCCCTGAGATTTATTTACTGATTTAGAACTTGAGCTTGGGCATTCGAATGCTCCATGGAAACTGATTTGAAAGTATTATGACCTCTGCAAGATCAATGAACGACTCCCAAAAGGGAGGTTCTAATTTGTAGTGATCTTTTGCAGAACTAAAAGGGAAAATGTAATTTACTGGTAACCAGAAAATAACCATTTTCCTAGGTAGTTAAATGTACAACCCTCAGCTGACACAGAACTGGAGACACGGGCTGTATGTATGGGCAGCTTTTCTTGGTCTGAACCTGGGGCTGCTGCATTACTTACGAATGGCGAAGTCAACTAAGGGGTGTGATGTGCATGCCAAACCAGTGCCAGGAAAACCTTTAATACCGAATTTTAATGGATTTTGATTAGAACACATTGTAAAAAGAAGTTCTGAAAGCATCTTTTTAAAAGCTTACTATTTTGTTGATAATCTCTTTAAAATTCCACTGGCTTTGTGCTCCACTTGGTTTTGTATAGATTTTTGAAATGAGGAGAAAAGGAATATTTAATTAGAAATTCGAGGGAGAACGATTTAAAGACATAGAGTCTGCTTTTAAATCTCAATGCTTTATGTGTGAGGTTATCATCTTCATGGCTGGAAGGGTCCGGGTTTCTGGGGCTCCATATAGGCAAAGTCATTTGGGAAAAGAAAGCAGATGTATTCTGAGTCTTGTTTGTTTGAAAAGGTGATAAGGGGTTTGAAATATTTGATGTGCGAGTTGAATTAATGGGCAAATCATAGAAAGAGGTCAGAAGAGTTCCAGAGGAATATTGTATAGTTAGTAATTATTCTGCATTTTGATTCAGTTATTATGGAAGTAAATGAATTCGTTCTAGCGCTGTTAAGAACAGAATGTCAGATAAAGAAATGTTAATATTCACACGCGAGCCTCCTGCTTTTCAGAAATGCAAAATCATCACAACATTAGCAACGCGGATATCCAGCGGTCATTAAAAGAGAGAAATGAAGAGTTTTATTCTGTGGAACATGAGGACATTGACTCAGCCACTGCATATTCAGGTTCCAAGTGCCTGCGCTCTCGCAAATTGAGTGTAACAAGTACAGATGCACTAGATGACTGCGAAGCCGTAGATGATATGGAAGAATTGAAACAAAGAATTAAGCGTATGCAGTCTGAGCTTGAGAAGTACAAAACGTTCATGTTCCAGTTACAGGCTTCTGAGCAACTTTCATCGAGTGGTGTTTGCAATCTAGTTGTGAGGGACACAGCCTTCCCCATGGAAGAACACGTTACACAAGAGCAAGATCCAGCTATGCAAGAAACCAACGTGTTTCCTCGTGTCCATCAGCTGATGGATTACGACATCCACACCGAAAACAGGAATTCAGAGTCTTCAAAAGCACCTGAAATGTGGGCAGCACAAAACCTTAAGGAACTGCTGTCAGCAAATGAGATAGAACTTGAAAAGGAGCAGCTTGTAAATATGCGTCTTGATGAAGTGTGTCATCTTCAGAACAACCTGAGAGAAACATCACCATCTAAGTGAGTAAAGCTATCACTGTTTCAGCTCCCTTTTGGTAAACAGCGATACCAAACAACAAAAGAAGGTAATATGAAGACAGTTTTCTTCACATAGGAGAGTGTTGTTGTAGTAAAAGCTCAATTTCACCAACTTTAACATGAAGCAACTGAAAAGTTTAGTTAGAAGGTACCTTGAAGTACAAACCAGATTTTTTCTTGGAGAAGACCTGTTCCTGGCACCCTCTGTAGTTATTCTGTGCCACCACCAGTGTGTCTCCCCACACCTCAGGTCTACAACACTCTTTGGGGCAGGACATCCTCTCGAGCAAAGCTGGTTCTCAAGGTGTCTCTGTGAGAAGGTCTGACCTCTCTAATCAAAGTGCTACAGTTCAGCACCACTCGGGTTTTCTCAGGTGACAACGATTGAGAAAATTGAAAGGTCTCCATTAAGATAGAAAGGTTTCTCTGGGAAACTGGCCGGCAGATTCATGTCAGACCTGCTGTTCAGGTGACCAGACTTTATATGTAAAATAAGAAGTTTACACTCTAGTTATAATTTGTTTTGCAGTTGCGTGCTTCCCATTGAAGGATGTGAAGGTAGATGTATGGAGAATTAATGAATGAAATCTTATAGCATACGCTTATCAGCTGGAAAATCGTTTACGGGAGACTTGGGTTTTGCATGACAGGACTAGAGCAGCATTTTGGCTGCAGATACACAAATTGCAGACATAGACTGGGGTCCCATAAGACAAAATCCTTTGTAACTGTTTCCCCTCCCCCTTGTTATTGTCCTTCTAATGTTGTTGCCCTGAGGGGCTATGGAATAGCAGGGACTATAACAAGTAAAGGTACTCAGCCTTGTGGCTTCTTTCAGAGTGCTTGAGAGAAATATTTGGAGAAACTGAACAACTACCAAGAGGGACTATTGTATATCTCTTAGTATTACTGTTGTAAAATAGTTGTGCTCCATAGTACATTTACGTTTACATACCTTGAAGATACACTATCTCCATTTTCCATAGGCAGAGTGAGTCAGTATGGATCACTGTAAAGTTTTTTTGGCCACTGTCTAAGACAACTGCATGAGTCACAGGCAGCAGACTGAAGAAGGAGTTATGCATCTCTCCCTAAACAGATGACAGTAATCCTGTGTCAACATCCACCATCATGGATTAATTTTTTGCAATGCCTCATATTTTGTTTGATTCCCTAGACCTTTTCAGATCCTCTGACTTTTTTGGTATGAGAAACCCCATGGGAGAGGGGTTGGAACTAGATGATTTTCAAGGTCCTTTCCAACTTCAACCATTCTGTGATTTCCTGATGTGTAGAAAGAAGTCTGTCTGAGGAGCAGTGACAGTATGAAGTGGATGTCTGTATTTATGTGAAGAAATTCAGTTGATGAGAGTAGAAATTTACAGCCTGGCTTGTGGATTACAAGAGTTTGAACCCTACAGTGGGTTGTCATGGCCACATCTCTGGTAATCAACATGCAGAGACTTGCAGAATTTTCAGACTGGGTGAAGCCATCAGCTCAGAAAGTCCTACACTGTACTCCTAGCAGGAAAGACATAAAATTCCAGAAGGGACAGCTCTGTCTGGTTTTCCATAGTGAATAAAAAAAATCAACCCCAAAACAACCAAAGAGAAACCCACAAAAACCCTTCAAAACAACCAGTCATGAAAAACACCTTAGCATTTCCTTCCACAGAATCATAGAATCATTAGGGATTGGAAGGGACCTCGAAAGATCATCTAGTCCAATCCCCCTGCCAGAGCAGGATCACCTAGACCAAGTTGTTTGGCACCTCTACATGTCATCTGGGTTCTTTCCGAGCAGACAAGTCATCACCTTTGCTTCTGCCCATCTTATAAATGAAGCAGTTAAGTGAAGGATAATAACCCACAAGTTATGCCCATAAATACAGAACTCCACAATTAGAGATAATACATTTCTCACAGCGGCCGTAAAAGCATTTTAAAAGAAAATTGGGTCGCATCAATTTATGGCTTAGGAATATAAGTTTAATTCCCTTTTTATTTGTATTTAAATGTTATTTATGGCCAGAAAATTAAAGAGAATTTCATTTTCTCAGCTACGATTCATTACTTCGTTCACAAGCTCAAGAACTCTCATTTCAATGCCAACAAATTAAAGAGATCCGCAGTGGTTGTGTCGCTTACCATCAGCATCTGACGAGCCTTATTAAAGCTTTTGAGGAACTGCTTCAGGCCAGCGATGTAGATTATTACGTTGCCGAAGGCTTCCGCGAACAACTGAATCAGAGCGTACTGCTGTTCGAGAAGCTGGAAAGGAAATTCCTCTATGGTAAGTAGCAGTATTTTGTGCTAATTGTGAGATACTGTGTGTTCTGGAAATGCAGAGGTTTGGCGGGGGGGGGAGTTCCTTTTAGTGAAAAGGAAACATGACTTTCCTCTTGGTTACTTGTACATCATCGGGAGGAACGTCATGGGAGGCAACATTTTAGTACTCCAACAGACTGAGAATTACTGAACATGTCCTCTGTATTGAAACCTTCCATTTTGAATCGTTCACATGGATGTTTCAACTGATAAAAATATTCTGGTTATAGTTTGCTAAAAGTTTAGGCTTCAGGATTTGCTATTTCAGGAAACAGCCCAGCTGACTTTGTTAATGCGAAGCACCAGATAGCTCCATCTCGTGGGCATGGCTCACGGCTGGTTTTTAACACAATCTATATTTAATTAAAAAAGAAAAAAAATTTACAGGTTCCTGACGTTTTTCCCTTAAAGTGCTGTTGCTTATAAGAAGGGTAAATGCAGTGCAGAGATCTGGGCTGTGCTTTCAGAGTGAAAACAGACATTAGCATGTAGCCTTTCATCTGGGCAATTTTCTACGGCAAATGCCCTTAAAGAAACTGTAAGGAAAGCTGGAAGATAACACCGTGCTGGGGTGTGTGTTACTGACATTGCTGTAGCACGAACATTAAATTGTGTACAGGCCATACAAAAATCATCTGTCACTGGTTATGCCAAGAGCCACAGACTTCCTGGAGCAACCTGCCCAGATGGTGCATAGAGAAAATTAAAATAAGGGGGGAGAAAGGGAAATCTGTTTGGTTAGCAGGTAGAATACAGTAATACTTTTCCATATTTTGAGTAGCTCATGGATTAAAGCTGTGGTATTGTGAATCAGCGTGTATTTGAGGGTTTCTGTAGGGTCTAATAGAACAAGAGCCTCCTGAGCAAAGGTTCTAGGATAAGTCAAGCAGAGGAGTGGTGTCCACGTGGTGTTAGAGAAAGCAGGGTGTTGAGTGGAGCACGTCCTTCGGAGAGGACACTGTCACATGCACCAGTAAGCAAAGCCCTTTTAATTTGCAGTGAGGACTGCCCTATTGTCTGAAAGATGGGACCTTACTCATCTGAAAATCTTCTGTTTGTCCCAATTTTCCCACCTGTTTGGCAAAGCATTAAGTTGGAAAGGCAAAGCCTTAAATGCCAAAGATGTGGGACAGTATCAGGAGATACACAGCGGATATAGCCAATTCCTATAATCGTCCCAATCACAGAATGTTCAGGATTTGAAGTGACCTCCAGGGGAGGGATGAAGGGATGAAAGATCATCCAGTCCAATCCCCCCGCCACAGCAGGATCACTTAGCATTTCTAAGATTTTTCCTAAGACCTGCATCTTGCTGCCACATAACCCAGCTGGTTAAGAAAAGACACTGCCTTTCATAATAGAGAGACAAATGCAACCACATTGCATTTCAAATCAATGTTTGTCACCTGAAGGAAGAGTAGTGTATCATGCATATTGCCTTCACCCATGGTTTGAAGAAAATTGACAGCCAAGGGGTGGTAAAGGGATGCTAACAGGAATAAATTCCTTCTCCTGTTGTGGCAAGCATTTCTCTGTCTGACCCGCAGATGCTTCTACAGATACCATCTGCCAAACTGACCTCAGTGAGACACTGGAGGTGGCCTGAAATAGGGACTCTGGCCCCCAGGGCTTCCTGAAATTGGCTCTAGAAGATCACTTTGTTCCAAACCATGCAGGGCCCAGCCGTACACTGATCTGTATTGTGCCTTTTATTAGATAGCGGCAGCGTGTTGTAGTTTCGACTGCTCATATAAAGGAGCTGTGTATGAGCAAAAGGTATTACGGCTACTGTGTTGTGGCAGTGTAATAAAAGATTGAGTGTATTCAATGATTTTGGTGGCTACAGAGATTCCTTGCATTACAAATGAGAAGACTGTGTAGTGAATAAACATTAAATGCCTTTAAACCAACAGATGGTATCCTATATACTATGAAAAGTCACTGACAACTGAGACAATTCAATATATCTAACACAATGGTGTTGTGTTGAATCACGCATTAAAATCAAATGATATTTGTAGGGTTATAAAGCACATCCAGCAGACAAGAATTGACTGTAAAGAAGAAGCATAAACAACCGTCTGTCTCTGTATTTCTATCATGACCTTCAGTTCATTCCCCTGAAATCTCAGCCGTGCAGCTCTTCCTGCGTTTTTGCTTAATTGAACAAAAAAGTTGAAGTATGTGGAGCCAAGGTGACAGCACAAACCTCCTGTTTCCTTATTCAGATCAGTGCCTGAGCCCAGGTATCTCGCACTGAATTGTGTCTGTGCTGGCACACTGTACCCCAGAGAATATTGCAGGCAAACTCCTATGTGTGCCCCTTTATGGAGGAGAACCGCTTAGCCTGACTCTGGGTGGACAAAATCCAAGTGCGACCACATTGTTTTGGTGTAATTTTTATGGCAGGAGTGACGGCATGTACCCCATATCCTTTAGCCGCTGCAGCACATCCGTATGCCAACTAAAACCCTACGACTGTACAGTCGGACACCTGTGGTACCCTATAATGTCTTCTTAACTCCAGAGCAAGTGACTGCTTCGTCACTGGGCTATAAATAGTTGTGCTTATGTACAGTGTTTGACACTAACACACAGTGTGTTGAGTGTCTGTTGACTTCTTTAATTTCTCACTGATTTGCCATTCTGTGTTTCAGTAGTTCAAAATGTAGGGCAGAAAAAGCGTAATTCTCACTCTTTGTTTTTAATTGGATATTTCTGCTTTGCAGGAGAGTCCATAGGCACGGAAGTTACTATACTTTATGAATTAGCCCAAAGGTAAGTAAAACATTTTGCTTTTGGGGAGGGATTTGGGCTTTTTGCTTTGGGAGGACTTTATATTAATTAGTATCATTAATATAGGAATAAAGTGGGTAACATCCATTTTGTTAATAATAGATCAGAAAACAAACGTAAAGGTTTTTTCCCCACTTCTCATCTAACAGCAGAGATACTGAGAGGATGCATCGTGCTACCACGATTGTTCCTCTCATGAACAAACAAACCAGGCGACACAGTATGCTGGTGCGTAGGCTGATTTTATCCTCCATGAAGCTGCTAGTTGGGATAGTGAGCTGCCTTTCTGTTTCCATGACCTTGAGGCTGGTTCAGGATCACTGAAGTGCAGTCTTTCTGCTGAAGTTCATTCTCAGAACACCCTTACGCTGAAGGTGAAGAGAGCAGGTGTTGCTAGACTGCAAATGCTGGCTTTATGCCAGCCTGGGATTCATCTGTGCTACAGAAATCTTCAGCTGCCTGCTCAAGGCAGCCCGAGGTCCTCTTAACGCAAAGGTGCATTAATTCCTAGTGCTGGAACGTGACAACTAGGCTAGAGGTCCATGGATAGTTCCTGCTGATTTCAGTGAGGTCTCAATGCCAGTGTGGATACACACCTCTGGCGTGCAGTGGTTTGCTCTATGCTGTCACATAAGTTCACTTGTTTCAGCTGTGCCCTCTACATCTGACACCATGTTCCTTGCTCAGTTTCCAAAGCAATAACTGACTTTTTCTATTTGAAAACGTTTTGTTTGGCACAAAAGGGATAATGAGAACACCACCACCACCACAATGTACCAGCAAGTGAAGGATGAATCACCTGTACCATCTGCTCTTCAGAGCTTTTCTGACTTGGATTTGTCTGAAAAGTCATCTCTGGGATCACCCGAGCACAGCCATGACCTGGGAGGCCAACGTGGCACAGTGGCTCTTCTGCCAAACAAGTTTCCCCCAGGTAATTTCCACCCCCACCACTGGAGATTCTCTAGATATTGGGAAAACGTGATAAATAAGACACAAGGGAACTAATTAAGAAATAATGAAGAATGTTTGTCTGCTTCAGCTTTCCAGCATCTTGCATAACCATTGCAATTTCAGTAATAATGAGGCAGACAGAGATGACAACGATCTGAGCTACCTCCTGTTTGAAACAAAATTAACCAGGATATTTAGTGTCTGTGTTGTTTTAGGCTATCATCTTTTACAGTCCTCCAGACGATCTTTAAATAGACAAGTTATAAGGGGAGTATAGACAATTGTCAAGAGATTATTACATTGAAAAAGAAGGTTTTTTTTCTAATTTTATAGAAGCCAGTGTTGTGTTTCCTTGAGACTTGTAAGTGCTGCATAATTAATACGGGGTGTCATGTTTGACCTGGATAGTTTCACTAAGCACAAGTGATGCTCGCAGGCGTCTGGTATAGGCAGCAATGAAAATTTAATAGCTGAGATAGCATGTACTGCTCCAGAGGAAAAATACAGCCAAGTAAACCAGGAGTGTCTGACATGGATAAACTGACAAATAAGATGGTGGCAGTTAGAGCCGATAAGTTGCTGAGTACAGCTGAGACTTACAACCAGTGGAAGAAAAAATGTCGAATGGCAAAGCAAGAAGGAAAAGGTAGGGTAATGAAACCTGATAGAACAGATTTATTTATTACGGTTTGCATTGTGTGAGTCAAAGTCACATTTATATCTGAGTTACTCTGTTAAGCTTCCTATTGTTAGAAGGGGAAGAAAAATGTCTACTGTTGGTGTCTCGAGCCTCAACGTGCAGCTGCAATGCAGAACTTTGGCTTCATTTCCCAGTACGGGGAATGTTTTAACTAGATAGAATTGTTATCGTCTGCAGTTTAGTAGGAAGAAGAAATTTAAAGAGCATTGAAACTGGGCCATTGTTTCAAGTAAAATGTAGAGGAGGGGTTTCCACTAAAGGCATGGTTTGGGTGCTTCTGTGAGTCAGGTATTTAATGTCTGCCATTTTGAAGAGCGCTGTATTATGTTTTAGTATTATCATACATTAGATTGGACAGGAGTACCCAGTCCAAAGGGATACAATCATTTGCTCTAATTAAAAAGTGGTCTTCTGTTGGTTTATTTAGAGTTATTAATGGAGCATCTGCAAGAAATTAGAATCCTGAGACAGCGTTTAGAACATTCGATAAAAACTAATGAGAGACTGAGGAAGCACCTTGAGAGAGAAGGAACACACAAGGAAGTAGATCAAGGTAAGAATTTACTTCATGACAAATTAAATCCACCTTTCCTGCCTAAAGCCTGAGGGATCAAATGCTGCTGGAAATGTTTTGTTTGCTTTTTTTCAATAAACCCCAGCCCTTTCCAGCTGGGAAATGCTGTGCCTTTTGCTGAGGACTGCTGCATCTTGAGCTCCATAAGCAGACACAGCTTTTCTGTGCTGCTATAGAGTGGCATAAATCCCACGTTACCCACATAATTTCAGTGGGGGGCCTGGGACCAGTGTGAATATAGACGTTGTTAGCCCCAAATTCTATTGCTGCTTTTGATCCAAAGAAGGAATTTTGTGCAATTCTTGCATACACCTACTCCATGTTTCACCTGCAGTGGCCAGTACAGCACCACCGCCTACAGCACCTACCACTGCTGGATATGTCTTCTCAGGAATTTCCTGATTGCATGAAATCCAGCTGGTGTTTACACCCAGGGACAAAATACCTGTAAGACAGAGCCTAGGGCATGGTGTTGATCCTGTCATTTGAATTGATTGGCATGATAAATGTGTTCTACCCAAAGTGACACCGCGAGTTCTTAATGAGAAATACCTGACAGAAACTGGTGGACATTGCAGCGTCGGGTTGGTTTTCATTCCAAACTCTAATATAAAGCAGGGGATGAAAAATACTAAAAATAGGTATGCAAATTCAGAGTCTCTGCTCGCTGTTGCTAGAGTTTCTGCATATTTGAAAGCCAAGCTCTGCGGTGCTTTTAAAACTTTGCAAGAAGGCAGCCAGGTTTGGTTTGGTTTTGGTGTTTCCAAAGATGCCACACTTTCCTACACCTTGCTCTTCCTTTCCTTCCCACATTACCCCCCCTCCCCAGACAATTGATCAATAAGCAATATTACTCAGACTGGAAGCAGGTAATAAATCCATACATGCTTTCCTTTTACTCAGTTTCACTAATAGTGACATTAGATTCATTATGTTTTACATCATTCCCATGATCCGTCCCTGGTGTTGTTTAAATGGAGACCTCTCTGCAAATGGCAGTTTGCTTTCAGGAATGATTTGCAGTGATGGAAAGGTGTATAGAAAGCATCCATTTATTTCATGGAGTATTTATGTTGCTGGAAAGACACCCTGTTCTCATGAAGTAACCACACTGAACCACTTCCAACTCTCTTCCAGCTTCATCAAGATTCTAGCAAGGGTATCCATTAATGCAGTCAAAGTATCTTTTCTTTATAAAGTGTCTTATGCCTTCCATCCGTCTTCTTGGTGCCTTAGTGCATCTACCGATGCATGGAGGAGAAATCTGGAAAAGAAACAAGCAACTACCTGTTAGAGCACCTCTTTTTTTGTTGCTGTGGTCTTTCAGCCCTTCCTGTTTCTCTCAGTTTTGAAGATCTCTTTCATGTTCACAGAATCACAGAACATGAGGGATGGGAAGGGACCTCAAAAGATCATCTATTCCAATCTCCCTGCCAGAGCAGGATCACCTAGACCAAGTTGCCCAGGAACATTCCAAGGCGGGTTTTAAATGTCTCCAGAGAAGGAGACTCCACAAACCCCCCCTGGCCACCCGTTCCAGTGCTCTGTCACCCTCACTGGGAAGAAGTTCCTTCTTATATTTATGTGGCACCTCCAGATAAACAGATATCTGATAGATCACAGAATGTCCTCGGTTGGGAAAGACCTAAAGATCATCAAGTCTAACCATCAAACTTATTTTTTCCTAATAGATGAGCTGGGGCTTTTTACCTTTCAAATGAAGTTCAATCAAATTTTAGCTTTGGGACATCATAATTCAACACTTTATTTTTACTTTCAACTTAATATCCTTGGTTTGCTTTCCTGGAAAAAGCAAAAGCAATTTGTAACAGACTTAGTTGTTGATGGGCTCCTGTTAAATTCATGTGATATTGGGTTGTTTGTCCAACTGGGGTTAATGTGTACAAGTATTCTTGTCTGATAAATATGACATGGCTGTACATACACACATCAGCCCACTATTTTTTGTCACACTATTTTTAATATTTCGATTCTCAAAGTATTTAAATGCCTCTGGGCTTCTCGTAGTCTATAAATGACTCAAGTGCTGGTAATGACTACATCGTTACTATAGAGCTGAGGTTTGCAGTGCAAGTGGAGCTAAAATAATTGCTTCAATCATTTCAAATGTTAGGCTTCCAAATAAAATCAAAGGTTTAATTTTGAGTTTCCTAGGTTTCAAATGTCATTAATGGCAGCTAACATTAAAGGGGGGGCTATTTGCTTTTTTTAACCCACAAGTAACTGACGGATCTACTCAGACTTAGCTTCAACCGTAGTTTGCCTCTATTTTGCTTCAACTCGGAACGAGTATTTCCATCCTCTTTGCTGTGAGTTTTTCAATAATGCTTGTCTTTCAGTCAGTGTTTCCTTTGAAACCTTCAAGGTTTGCTTCCTTAGCACTCACTTTTTCAGCAGGAAACGTAATGAAAACTCAAGTGTATTGCAATTGTAGGTCCTGATGCTCCACTTTACTCTGGTTAGATGGACCTTTGCATCTATGGAGAGCATAATTGATGTCAGCAGGACTCTGCACAGAAGTAGTAGTCTCAGTAGTGTGTCAAATTGCAGGATTGTGGCCTTATTACCACTGGCTCTACATTACCCCTTATTATGTAAGATAACTAATAGTTATATTCTGAAGCCTTTCAGCAGAACAGTGATAGCATAACTTTTCAAATAGGATAAAGCTGGGTGATGGGCAATAAATTAAATTAGAATCAAGTTGAGACCATCCAGCCTTGCCACTTCAAGTTGAATTGCTTTGTTAAAATCTGAAAGGAAAAAGCCTTTTGAGTTCACATAGCTACCTCAACTCTTTAACATATTGATAGTAAAATGCCATTAGCACCAAGCTTCTAGAGCCTTTGAGTCTTTCAGTAACGACAAGAGGTGCGTACTGTGGCACACTACATCCCAGTTAGGTAGTGGGTAAAAGCTTCAATTGGGATTACAATAAAATGAGATTACTCAGAGGAAGTGCAGCACATCGTATTGAATTGAACTGCCAGAGCTGAAAGGCATTCTCCTCATACATTCAGCTAATTTTGCCAGCTGGTTATTTCTCTATTAACCAAATAGTTGACACTCATGTAGTTATCTCAAGCTGTAAAGCTCAGGAGATACTGGGATAAGCAATCAACTGAAAAATACTTTTAATAGTAATGTTAATTCTGGTGGCTCCTAAAGTGTCTCACGGACTATAAGTAGGTTACAAAGGGCAATAACAATTACTTGACCTGCATTTCAGAGGCAGCCACCATGAGAATGGAATGTGGCACTTCCCAGACTGTACTGTAACAGTACACAGCACTGTGGGATGAGCAGCGTAAATGCAGCACATTATGAGGATCACCTAGGCTGGAACTTGACTGACTGAATACATGATTTAGCACTTAGATTCCTATAAGTAATGCAGTAAGATCCTCGGAGTAGAACTCATCACCTTAGGTTTCTACAAGTTACACATCTAAATCTGTGCTGGTCACCCAGGGCATCTCCTGGAGGGTCTGAAGAGAAGAACATTTCTTCAGAGGACAGGACATCTCATCCACCAAGAGGTCAGCAGAGAATCCATTGAATCAGTCACTCTCCGGAGGTGCTTGTTTCTCCCCTGACTGACTGTTGATCCTTAATCAGCACAGGCTCAGTATCTCAATTTTAGATACGTGAATTTAGGAATGAATCTTGATTCCCGTAATCATCCCAGGCAAAGAGAGTGACTCCAGCCTTATGACTGATGTCATAACAAATTGTACAGACTATTTACATTATTTCCTGCACTAACCATAGTGGATTAATTGATAGAGTCTAGTCGTGCCCTTAAATACAACAGAGTACAAGCAGAGCAGGACTTTCAGTCAGCAAATCTTCTTATAGTTTGCACAATTTTCAAGGAACAGCAATGTCACCGAAGGCTCCTGCATTTTGTCCTGTTGGAGTATCAGCTGGTAGGTAAAGACTGCCAGGGATAATTTTGCAATTTTGGTAATGGTGGCCCAGCAATGAGAGGTACATGTGATGCAGGGCTTTGGATTACTTGGCATTAACCTGAATTGCCTTTTAGCCTGTAGGGATAACCTTCAAACTATATAGGGGAGAAATATCTTTCGTAACATGTTTTTCTGCAATTTTGTAAATTGTTCTTGTCTGGTAAGTTTAATCTTTAATGACCTAGAGATGACTCATAAATCATCTTTTATGTATATATTTATAGGTTCTGCAAACATATTTATCCATGGCTCAGAGCAGCATAATTCCCTGACTTCAGAAATACATTTCCTGAGGAAGCAAAATCAAGTTCTGAATGCAATGCTAGCAAAAGGATCCAGAGGTAAAACTGTAACACTGCACTTTACAGGGGTAGACTTAGTCGAGATCAGAAGACAATAAAATATTAACAGTTGATTCATTAAACTCACTTAACCATTCTTCCCACCCCTGAAATTCCATGCTCAACCATAAGCTGGGTTAACATGGGTAAAGGAGGAGCCAGTAGAGCTCCTGTTTATTTGTAGCATTTTCCATTTGGTGCTCATTTTCATTTATCCAGTCTCCTTTTTGCATTCCCTTCTTTTCATATTTCCTTTTTGCTCTTTCCCCTGTGTCTTTTATTACCATGTTCCTGCACCTTTCTACCCCATGCTGCCATTCTGGGGCCCTGTGAAAAACAAAAAGCCATAGAATGGCCTCATTGCTGAAAATGAAATCATTAGACTGTTCTATACAGGGGAGCTGCAAAGGGAAGCAAAGTAACTGCACTGTGATTCCAAAGTCTGGTACAGAGCCTTGACTGGACAGGCCAAGTCCCCTTTCCATAAAGGAAGCACCTTAGAATAGAACAGAGCACAAAGAATCCATTTGGAAGTGTCTGTAGTATCTGAGTTTAAACTTTCCTTATTTTCACACCCATGAAGGAAAGAACAACTGCCAGGATATGTGTGGCAGATGAATAGGGCTGTGAGGAGAGGGATTTATGCAAGATGTGGATACAACAAGTTGACTTTCTAGCAGCTTTCCATTATCTGAAGGGGGCTACAAGAAAGCTGGGTTAGGGTGTTTGACACGGGTGGTAGTGAGAGGACAAGGGTTACAGACTTGAAACAGGGAGATTGAGGTTGGACATTGGGAAGAAATTCTTTCTTGTGCTGAGATGCTGAAACAGGTTGCCCAAGGAAGTTGTGGTTGCCTTATCCCTGGCAGTGTTGAAGGCCAGGTTGGCTGGGGCCCTGAGTAACCTCATCTAGTGAAGGTGTCCCTGCCTGTGCAGGGGGGTTGGAACTGGATGATCTTTAAGGTCCCTTCCAACCCTGGCCATTCTGTGATTGATTCCTTCCTTTGCTTTTTGACCAGATGCTGCATCTTTTAGTGTGGACTGAGTGAAAAGGTTTTACAGACAAGAGAGAAAAGCTTTATTTGGCATAGACCAATCTGGGTATTTTCGATTCTGTTTAACTTCATTGTATTATTCAGTTCACTTGCCATATTTAAGAAATCAATTACCTGTACAGGCCAATTCTGGCCACACATCTACCCTGAGTCTTTGCATCAGCCCTATACTGACATTCATAGGTGTCATACATGAAGATCAAAGGTCAATATTCACCTCAAGTGTAGCCCTGAAGCAGCTATGAATTAGTCTTTGCAACAGGCAAGAATCTGCTTTATTCTTGTAAACCCATCTGTCATCAGAACACACCATCAACACCAACACCGTAAGTGAAAACACGTGAGACCACCTTTGAACCGACTATAGACAAAGAAGAGGGGTAGACTTGTACCCTAGTATCTGCTACTCATGTTTTCTCCCTCATGAGCACAACCACTGGCTCTTCTTGTTGTTTAAGAGACGTTCCATCTATCTGTATCTGTTGTACAACTCATTATTTTCACTGTCTCAGTCATAACAGACGTTCACTGACACTCAACACCAATTCACACTGACTCAACACCAATTCACACTGTTTGGGATTGGAAGGGACCTCTAGAGATCATCTAGCCCAACCCCTCTGCCAGAGCAGGATCTCCTAAGACAGGTCACACAGGGCTGTGTTCAAGTGGGTTTTGAAAGTCTCCAGAGAAAGAGATTGCACAACCTCTCTGGGCAGCCCATTCCAGGGTTCTATCACCCTCACTGTGAAGAAGTTTCTCCTCATGTGGAGGTGGAATCTTCTACGATCAAGTTTATCCCCATCATGCCCCATCCTATTTCTATGCCCCACAGAAGAGAGACTGGCCCCTTCCAGTTGACAGCCACCCCTCAGATATTTACAGACATTGTTAAGATCCTTCTTAGTCCTTCCTTCTCCAGACTGAACAGCCCCAGTTTTCTCAGTCTTTCTTCACAGGGGAAATGCTCAAGTCCTCATAGCTCTTCACTGGTCTCTTCTTCACAGTGAAGGTGACAGAGCACTGGAAGGGGCAGCCTTAGGAGGTAGTGGAGTCTCCTCCTCTGGAGACATTTAAAACCCGCCTGAATGTGCTCCTGTGTGACTGGGTCTAGGGGATCCTGCTGTGGCAGGGGGATTGGACTGGATGATCTTTTGAGGTCCCTTCCAGTCCCTAATGTTCTGTGACTGTCTCCAGTAGATCCCTGTCTCTCCTGAAATGCAAGTGCAAAACAGGAAGGCAGTGACTGTCGCATGCTGTAGACAGGGAAGCAGCAACGACAACAAGTATGAGACTAGAATTGCACAGCCTTACATGAATCTGACAAATATCGGATCCTTGAGAAAATGCATCTGCCCCTTGCCTTGTGGTACCAGCTCCGCCTTGCTCCGAAGGCACTAAGTACCAACTGCAACCACTAGATGATTCTTCCGATTTTTACTGCTTTTGGTTTGCGATGCTGTTTCAGTTCCCAATCCTTGTTTCCCAGGTGCCTAATTTCTATGTCACCATAAAACCAGCAGCTGTATCACAGAATCACAGATCATCAGGGATTGGAAGGGACCTTGAAAGATCATCTAGTCCAATCCCCCCACCAGAGCAGGATTGGACAAGAAACATCTGAAAACGTCACTCTTCCCAGCACAGAGAAGAGCCTGGAAACCTCTACAGCTTGTGTCTTGAACCACCTCCACAACGGACTTCCCTTGTCTAGGTTTCCTTAGATTTATTTTAAAAAACCACTGGATGTTATTTGGTCTTTTAAAAGAAAATATTTGTTAAAAAAGAAAACAGAACCTTTAACATTTACAGGATAAGATGTAAATGAGCAGTTTGGATGCCAAATGTTGTGTGGGTAATAATTACAGGGGAACTAGGAGCCTGGGCAACGCAGTGAGCACAGAGCTGAGCTACAGCACTTCTAAACGTTGGCACGCTGTTATCGCACACACTGGCACTTCTAGGACTTGTGCAGGAAAAAACCCTTCTATTACAGTCTGCTCTTGTTTTACTGCAGTGGACTAACTCGATTTGGATGCTGCGCAAGAACTCTGAATAAGGAACCTCAAGTGGAGTTCCTTTATCAGGAAGAACTTCATGTGCTCTATGAAGCTCTCCCCAGAGCTGCAATGGTCAACAGTGGCAAGAGGAAGAGATTTGCTGCTCTGCTGTTTCTAACTGTTGGGAATAAGTCTCCATTCCAGAGACAGTTGATTCCCTTTGTACTCATGCTCTTTGCTGGAGCAAGTGCAGGGGAGGGCAATGAAGCTGGTGAAGAGCCTGGAGAATAAATCTGATGAGGACAGATAGTTGAGGCTGTTTAGTTTGAGGAAGAGAAGGCTAAGGGGAGACCACATTGTTCTCTACAGCTACCTGAAAGGACACCATAGAGATGTTCATGCTGGTCAGGGAATCAGTGACAGAATCAGAGGGAAGGGCTTCAAGCTTCAGCAGGGAGGTTTAGACTGGACATCAGGAAGAAATTCTTCACAGAGAGAGTGGTCAGGGGGGTTGTGGAGTCTCCTTCTCTGGAGAGGTTCAAAACCTGCCTGGACATGTTCCTGTGCAGTTTGGTCTAGATGATCCTGCTGTGGCAGAGGGATTGGACTGGATGATCTTTCAAGGTCCCTTTCAATCCCTGACGTTCTGTGATTCTGTAAACTCCCCCTGGTGCAACTTGAGGCTGTTTCCTCCTGTCACTTGTTCCTTGTGAGAAAAGACCAATATCCACCTTTCTACAAGCTCCTTTAAGTAGTTGTAGTCAGTGCTAAGGTCTCCCCTGAGCCTCATTTTCTTCAGATTCCTAATCGCCCTGGTGGCGTCAATGACTACCTTTACCTGCTGATGCAGGCTGAGGACAATGTCACCAAAGTTCCAAACAGGGTCACACTCAGGACAAAAGAAGGTGGAGATCTTGTGCTCTGTAACTGCAGGAGAACACACAGGGGAAGAGGAGGGCAAACTCCATTCCTGGCCAGAAGCACACATCAGTTCTCGTTCTGGTACAAAAAACTACCACGCACACTGGTGCCAGTCAGACCTCGTGGCAGACCCATTTAAGAGCCACTGGTTATCAATGGATTATTAGCTCTATCTTTTGTGGACATAAAGCAATGCTTTCACCCCTCATGGCTCCCTCTTCATGGTGAAAAGCTGCTGTGTGGGCACAGCCCGTTAATTACCAGCCTTGTTATGTGCTGCACAATGCTTATTTTTAAAGCAGTGCATGGAATGAGAAAGGAATCTCTCCCAGCACAGTGTATTCCTAGGAGTCCCTGATAATTAGGACAGTCACTTCATTTTCACATTTTGGTTTCTACTGGGGTATTTGCCAGTTAGACAGCTTCTGTGACGCTCCTACCTCCCATTTTTTCACACCTCTTAAAAAGCCATGCAGCTGATGTGCAACTGCCCGCAAGCTCCAGTTATGCTACAGCACACATGAAATATTCAAGCGCCCATGAAGTGTTACGTAACCTGCCATCAATCCACCAGCAGTAACCAGTGCCACCGATTCTGGTGTGTTGTATCTCCCCTTTGGTGTTCAGATAATAAAAGATCCCCATGAGAGCTCAGCTGTGTCCCCCAACCTACAGAGATGAAGCTGTCTCCAGCTACATCTGTCGCATCAGCCCTGGGCACTGCCCAGGACACAGAATTTGACAGCCTCTGGCTAGCATGGGTAAAGCATCTCCCTTGTTCTCCCCAACAACAGCCATGGCTCTCTCAACCTTATGCAGCAAATGAAATGCAGAAGGACCATCTCAGCCTCCTGAGCTGCTCGCTCACCCACTTCACACCCCTTTATGTTAAACAAGTCCTTAAACAAGTCCAGCGCCTTCAGTGTTACCTCAGACTCTTGGCAATATTGGCATCCTGTGTATGCTGCGCTTTCTTATCACTGCTCCACCCGTGCTCTCAGCCTTCTTGCACACAGGTTCACAGAACATTAGGGATTGGAAGGGACCTCAAAAGATCATCCAGTCCAATCCCCCTGCCACAGCAGGATCACCTAGATCAAGTCACACAAGAACACATCCAGGTGGGTCTTAAATGTCCCCAGAGAAGGAGACTCCACAGACCCCCCTGGGCAGCCCCTTCCAGTGCTCTGTCACCCTCACTGGGAAGGCATTCCTCCTCACACTGATGTGGAACCTCCTCTGTTCCAGCTCACACCCACTGTCCCTTGTCCTATCACTAGATGCCACAGAGCAGAGCCTGGCTCCATCCTCCTGACACCTACCCTTTGCATATTTATCAAGATTTATGAGGTACCCCTCAGGCTCATTTTCTCCAAGCTCAAGAGCCCCAGCTCCCTCAGCCTTTCCTCATCAGGAAGGTAATCTACTCCATCATCTTTGTGGCTCTGCACTGCACTCTCTCCAGCAGTTCTCTGTTCTTCTTGAAGTGAGGGGCCCAGAACCGAACAGGATCACTGGAGTTAGAAAAGACACTAAAGGTCACCGAGTGTCCTTTAGAGACACTCAGTCACTAAAGATTATGACCTTTCACTGTTCAGCTGACACCAGAGGAGTGGGGAGCAGAGCAGCGTTTTGTGCCTTGTTAATAAAAGCTTCCCAGTTAAACTGTAAATGATCCTTCTTTGTTTATTAACAGCAAATGGAGCATCACAGAAATACTTGTCCTTTATGAGCCTATTGTGAGGTAGACAAGAAAGCCTGGCAGTTGCTCATTATTATTCCTCACGCTGCTTCTAATAAACAGATCTACGCTCTCACTTTTCATTGGCTTAATCAAGGATTCTCTATGATATGCAATTAATCTTTCATATGAAAGCGATTAGGGAAAAGAGAAACTGCAGCTGAACATCCTGACCACTGAAAACCAGATTACAGAATTATTCAACATCCACTCCCTTTATATTGCACTCTTACATTTGCAAACCTCTTGATAGAGGAAAGCTCAATGGAAGGAGTTTATTTTTACAACCCATGGAGCAGATTCACAGTTTGCATTCAGATGGATATGTCGGTAGTTCTTCAGCAGGGAGCCCACACTGTCATTTCAGTGCTCTAAAGCAAAGCAGAAGAAGACAGCAAGGTGGTTCACAGAAAGGTGTTGGGACTACATACTGATCACTCAGAGTGCTGGCAAACCACACACATAAACCCATCCTGACTGGATGGAACACACAAACCCAGGCGCACATCTAGTTTGCCTAGTTAACCTTGCCTGGATCACAGGTCTTTCAGCGTGAGCTTCAAAACATGGAAGACAACAGCTGGAGGAGGATGGGACACAAGAGAAGACTGCATAGCTAGTTCAAGCCAGACCACAGAATCACAGAACATTAGGGACTGGAAAGGATCTCGAAAGATCATCTAGTCCAATCTCCCTGCCACAGCAGGATCTCAAAAGACCAAGTCGCACAGGAACATATCCAGGAAGGTCTTAAATGTCTCCGGAGAAAGGGATTCCGCAACACCCCAGGGCAGCCCCTGCCAGGGCTCTGTCACCCTCACTGTGACAGTTCCTTCTCACATTGATGTGGAACCTCCTCTGTTCCAACTCACACCCATTGCCCCTTGTCCTATCACTAGATGTCACTGAGCAGAGCCTGGCTCCAGCCTCCTGACACCCACCTTTCACATATTTATCAACATTAATGAGGTCACCCCTCAGGCTCCTCTTCTCCAAGCTAAGAGACTCAGCTCCCCCAGCCTTTCCTCATCAGGGAGGTGTTCTACTCCCTTCACCAACTTCCTGGCTCTACACTGGACTCTCTCCAGCAGTTCTGTGTCCTTCTGGACCCGAGAGACTGAGAGGCCCAGAAGCAGACACAATATTCCAGATGCAGTCTCACCAGATCAGCACTGATAGTTTGTGAAATCAAGGGCAGGAAGGAGTCTAAAGGCTAATGAGGAATCAAGCAAAATGGTTTCAGTGGGTGTCAGTCTGGAAGGGACTAAGTCCCCCGTGATGCCTAGGCAGGACCCAGCGTAAGCACCATTAAGGGGGGGTATGTAGCAATGCTCGAACCCCTGTGTCAGCCCTCCTAGGTGTTTGAGATGGCACCTCAGCTACAAAAAGCCATAATCAATACTGGTATTTTGCAAGCTTAGTAGACTCATCACAGCTATCACTTTGGTTTGGGCTTTTTTAAAACCAGAAACAGAAGCACAGCATCCTGTGGGCTGGTTACGCAGTTAACACTGCTGTAAGCAAACATTTCAACATGGGAAGTGTTGGCAGGCATCTTTGTTTCACCAGAAACTTCAGAGGACATAGCTTTTAGAAAGTGAAGGGTCTCCAAGAATTAGCTTCTGAGAAGATGCCTAGAAACCAAGATCCTTAAAAAAACACCAGTGGTCCCTTCAGGAAACAACAGCAACCAGGTGAAACTGAAAGGTAGGCAATAAATGATGACAGTCTACCTCTTTGACCATTTCAATGTAACTGCTCAACAGACCATTTACAACCAGATCATTTCCAAGACTCAGAAGAAAACAATTCTGCAAGACAACTGTTCTCCTTACCACTATTTTGTCAGTTTCAGACTTAGTGAAGTAAGTACAGGTCTGCAGAGGCTAATTCACACAGAATCACAGAGCATTAGGGATTGGAAGGGACCTCAAAAGATCATCCAGTCCAAACCCCCTGCCACAGCAGGACCACCTAGATCCAGTTGCACAGGAACACATCCAGGCAGGTTCTGAACATCTCCAGAGACAGAGACTCCACAACCCTCTTGGGCAGCTCTACATCCTTCTGGAACTGAGGGGCTCAGAACTGGACACATGATTCCAGATGTGGTCTTACCAGGCCAGAGTAGAGGGGGAAGAAAACTTCTCTCGATCTTAGATCCATCCCAGGATGCCCTTGGCCTTCTTGGCCACCAGGGCCAATTGCTGGCTCCTGGTCATCCTGCTGGCCACCAGGACCCCCAGGTCCCTTTCTCCGACACTGCTCTCACAATCTTCCCCATGCTTATGGGCCTGCAGTGTCCAGGGACAGGGCATATTCACACAGCAGGTCACTGATACCCTGACTTACCCTTGCCTATGCCCTCTTATAACAAGAGCATCTCCCTTATGAGGAAAGGCTGAGGGAGCTGGGGCTCTTGAGCTTGGAGGAGACTGAGGGGTGACCTCATTAATGTTGATAAATATGTGAAGGGTGGGTGTCAGGAGGATGGAGCCAGGCTCTGCTCAGTGTCATCTAATGATAGGATAGGGGGCAATGGGTGTGAGCTGGAACAGAGGAGGTTCCACATCAGTATGAGAAGGACCTTCTTCCTGGTGAGGATGACAGGAGGGGCTACCCATAGGGGTTGTGGAGTCTCCTTCTCTGCAGACATTTAAAACCTGCCTGGCCATGTTCCTGTGTGACTGGATCTAGGGGATCCTGCTGTGGCCTTTCCTCATCAGGGATATGTTCCACTCAATTAGGATACACCCAACCTCCCCTCGCCATGAGCAGCCTACACACTGCCGTCACCAGTCTGCCTCTGCTGAGAGCGCAGCAACAGGCACAGTAGGTACCTGCTAGCCAGACAGGTCAAGGTATCACCTATGGGGCAAGCAAAATGGGCTAGATGTTCTGGAACAGAACACCCACGAAAGCGGGGAGAAAGCTGCCCCCCGGCAGGCAGATTAGGGAGCGGTTACACAGCAGTTACATGGCTCGACCTGGGAGGGGGTGAGCCTGCAGCTGAGGGGGGGTGATAAGCAGCTGCGGGCAGAACAGGATGTGTGACGGCGACCTAGGACATAGGAGAGAATTATTCTGCTCTGCTTGGCACCGGTAAGGCCTCAGTTGGAGTAGAGTGTCCAGGTCTGGGCACTGCGCTGTAAGGAGAACACAGACAAACTGGACATAGTCCAGCAGAGAGCAGCTCATAAAATTTAGGCTTGACATTAGGAGATTCTTTCTAGCTCAGAGGGTGATGAAGTTGATCTATCTGCAGGGTGCATGGCTCCTGTTAATATTCATAACGAGGGTGTTTTATTTTAATGAGCATCCAAAGAATAAAGATGCTTCTTATTTAAATACCGGGTTGGGACTGATGCCTGGCACTGGATAGCCACACGCTGACAGTACAGCCACATGGATGCTCTTGCAAGAAATAGCTCCTGGCCTGCAAGCTCCAGGGCGTTCACTCTGGTTTTCTTTCCTGATCAGTGTGTATGAAACCCGGCATCTTGTGATTGATCTCTTCTTGCAGGAACTTAACAAGGCCAAGGGCAAGGTCTTACACTTTGGCCACAGTAACCCCCTGCAGCTACAGGCTGGGGGATGAGGGGCTGGAGAGCAGCCGGGCAGAGATGGACCTGGCAGGACTGGGTGACAACTGGCTGCACAGGAGCCAGCAGGGTGCCCAGGTGGCTCAGAAGGCCAATGGCA
>JAOXOE010000784.1:4948963-4962030 GCA_028565055.1 Phoeniculus purpureus | reverse complement strand
CCCTGAGTAACCTCATCTAGTGAAGGTGTCCCTGCCTGTGCAGAGGGGTTGGAACTAGATGATCTTTAAGGGAACTTTGTAAGGGAAGGCATCTAGCAGAAGTCATTAGAAAATGGAAATACTGAAATCCTAAAATCAAAAGAGCAGCCTTTTTTCCCTCTCTGTCTCTGAAAAGGCTGTTAAGAAGCATAACTTCACTGAGTTGTGGGCGTTGCAAATACCTTGTGCTGCTTCTTGTTTCAGATAAACAGAAGGAAAATGAAAAGTTAAGAGAATCTCTTTCTAAAAGGAACGCGATCATTGAGCATCTTCATGAAGATTATGAATGCCTCAAGAGAGAGAATGAAAGACTGCAAAAACAAATTGGCCAAAAGGAAGATGAAACCAGATATCTAACGTGTCAGATTTACAGCAGTCGTAATGAATTAAACAGGTATCGATTCCGTCCACATTTAGAGAAGAAAATTGTCACTGTGACAGGCATGTATTCAGCCCGAGTTGTTAACGGTGAGGAGGTGCATAAATGTATTCAAAAGGCAAGGGAAGAATTATGGAGGGAAGGGGAATGGGTTTTAGATTTTGAAACAGAATATAAGAATCGAACTTAATGTAGCTGTTTGTTGGGACTCAACAGGTTGCAAACAGAAATTAATGTGAAGCAGCATCAGCTCTCTGAGAATGAGAAGTTACTGCAGTCACTGCGAACTGAGGTCAAGGTTTATGAAAAGCTGGAAGAAGCAGCAAAGAAGAGGACAGGTACAAATGCACACTTGTTTCTGTACCCATAGTTCTTGCAGCCCCTCCCTCCATCTGTGTGGACTTGGCAAAGCACTGAGGACCAGGTCGCTGTTTGTTGTTTCTGCCTATTTCTGCTGTGCAAAGCAGAACTGGCAACAAACAGGATGCTAAAACTGCTTTTCGCTTGGTGTAACTGGGAGGTTGAGGTGTGTTACATGTCCTGACTTGGCCCACCCAAGTGTCCTTTATATTTTAGCTAAGATAATAACAAATACCGAAGATGCAGTGGCTCAGGCTGAGATAAGTTTCATGAGGATCTTAGATGTTTGCTTGTCACATGCTGCTGCACCCTTACAGGACTTACTCAAGCAGCTTGTGCTTTCTCCTGACTGAGTACAAAAGGAGTGTCTGTTCCTTGAGGCTGTGGAGAAGTGTCTGGGCTCCTTTGTGAACGAGACTAGTGTCCTGTTCCTTTTACAGAAGCTCTGCCACCACGTAGCTGCTGGTACGGTCAGGTACAGAAGTGCAGAGCTGTTCACTGCTGTGGGTCTGTTACAGGATCCAGCAAATTCCCCATTGGAAGTTCTTATAAAAGTTGATTTATTTTTTTTTCTCCCTGCTACTTTAAGTGCTGCACCCTGCCCTCCCTGTCTTTCCTGCCTAGCTGCAGCAGAAGAGCCCTGTTGGCATAAGGCTTTCAGCCAAGGTTGGCTCAGGGATGGAAGTCAGTCTCCCTGCAGAACTTGTAGTGTAATTAGAGAGTAGCAGCACCCTCCTCCTGCAGCTGAGCCCCTTCCTACTGTCTGGAGAGCAATCTGATTTCAGCAGGAGAGGATACCTGGGTCTGTTTGCATATTGACCTCCTTTGATGAGAAGACAAACAGAGCTCTTGCTTTTTTCATGTTCAAGTTTGTTCCTCTGGTTGCCAGGTGATCACTGTTTTCTTTATTATTCTGAGTATAAAATTAAACTCCAAATTCCATCCCTCCTCCATGCTCTAAGATTACCCACTCCTTTTCCTTCCCCGAGACTGTGCGTTAATGCACTTCACATTTTATAAATCCTCCTCATTCCCTTTTTTAATTCTATTTTATTTTTTGCTTTTCGCATGAGATTTGGTGGCTTTTACTGACAAAGAGAAAAGTGATTTTTGTCTCTAAATCTTTGGAGGGTAGATGCAATTAAGACAGGCCTTTTCCTCGAACCATTATCTTAATGCTGTTTGTAGTTAATTCTTAATATTGAGGATAATGCTGGCTGTAATTTACTTGCTCAACGTCCTGATAATGGCTAATATTGTTTTAATTGTTTAAGATGTGTAACTGTGTCTTTTGAAATCGTCTCAGATCCCAGATGTGATGCATCAGAAGAATTCCGCAAAGATCAGAATAATCCACTTGACCTACGTGAATTGCTGACTGAAATTCAGAGCCTGCGAGTGCAGCTGGAACGAACCATAGAGGCAAACAAGTCTCTGCATGAGAAACTAGAGGAGCAGCTTTCAAAAGAGAAGAGAGGGGAAGTGGCATCAGCTTCAGCTGTAAATATCAACTGTTGTTTCAAACAAGAATCTCAGCGTTACACAGCAGTGAAGGGTACTGTGCCATTACGTGCTTTGTTATTCTGTGGTGCCTGGTTCCTTAAAGATGCTCTTAAAGCCTCATCCCACACCAGCTGTACATTTGGGAGCTGCCCATCAGCCTTTCAGGTCCCTTTTCTGCGAGAGCTACTGGTGTGTGGGGAGGTGAAATGCAAACCCCAGTATCTCACAGCCTCAGCTCTCACTTCCTTTTCACTCCAGAAGAGCATTTGCAGACAGTCTTGAGGATGGAAGGGTCCTACATTAAATTACCGTAAATATTGCTTACCTGGGGGTTCTGTTTTTTAATGCAGACCCCCACAGCAAGGACGCAGACAAGCATCACTCAAGGATAGTCAATAAGTGCACTAAATGATAATTGTATAAATCAGTTGCCCCCTTTTTGTCCTTGAGGAGTATTTTACCCTTATTTCAAGTATTGTTAAGTGCCACTGTTTCAGCAAATTAGGGGAAATGTAGTGTTTACACTCACGGTTAGATTATCGTCACAGTAGAGATATACAGGAGATACAGAGGGCACAAGAATGTTCTTCCTTGCTGCTGAAGTGCTCTGCATAGTAACAGCTTTCTGCTGACTCGTTGGGATGTCAGCAGCTGAATTTGGTAGCTTTTTACATGTCCTGTCATTAGACTTGGCTTACAGAGACTTAAGGAGTCTGGAAGTTCTGAAGGAGGAGGACGTAGAGATGATCCTTAGTGTGGAATCACAGAATAATTAAGGTTGGAAAGGACCTCTTAAGATCATCAAGTCCAACCTTCAATCCAGCACCTCTGTGTCTGCTAGACCATGTCCCGAAGTGCCACATCTAGTGCTTTTTTGAACACCTCCAGAGATGGGGACTCCAGCCCAGGAAGCCTGTTCCGACATCTAACCACTCTTTCAGTGAAGAAATTTTTCCTGATTTCCGATCTGAACTTCCCCTGGCATAACTTGTGGTCATTTCCTCTTGTCATCAGTTTACCTTTGTTGATTAAAATAGCTTTATCAGGATGTATTTTAGATTTTTCTGGTTTTGGGAGATATCTAGAAGTTTGGAGAGATGCTAGAAAGATAAATGTAGGTGATTACTGGAAGATACATGGCGTGGTACAAGAAAATTAGCTGTGTTTCCCTGCTTCCTGAGAACAAGCACAGCATCAGCAAAAAATGGGAACAGAAGCAGAGCTAGGAAGTTCTTTAATGGTTATTAACTTCTCCTGACTTCTTCTTCCTTGTCCTGTTTTTATATATAGAAAATCTTTGCAAATGCCCTGCTGCCAGCAGAAACATTTGTGAGCTGCAGAAGCATGGACACTGCATTTCACTAGTGAAAACTGGTACGTCCTAAAGTTGTGTGTTACCAGTACCCCAGACTGGCTGTTTAAGAGCAGTCGGGTGTTGACTCGGTCTCTGTGTATTGATAAGGGAAAAAGACTTTAACTGCTTTTGTCTCCTAGGTACACACTCACCCTCTAAAGACGACATAGACAGCACTTCACAATGCAGCAGCACTTCGTCTTCCAGTACAGCCTGTACCCCTCGTCTTGTGCCTGGACACCGTATGTGGGCAGACAAAAATGGGCGCCACGTTCTCGGCCTGATTGAGGATTATAATGCTCTGCGGAAGCAGATTTCAGAAGGGCAACAGGTTTTAGCAGAAACAGAGATTTCTTTAAGAGAGGTCACTGGTACAAAAGCACTGCAGGGGCCTGGAATGAAGGTAAATGGGGAAAGTGGTTAAACGATGGTGAATTTTACCCAGAGGTGCAAGATGGGTTGGTTACAGAAGCACAGAACTGGGCTAATGCTGCAGAGGGGACCACTAACTGCATAACTCTGTCAGGACACCTCAACCTTGTCAGTCCAGGGCTCATGTAGATGTGATTCTGGGTTAATGAGACTATGGATAAATTAGTTAATTCTGGATGTTTTTAAAGATCGTTTGGAAGAGGTGTTGAGGGGTATGGTTTAGGGGTGAACTTGTAAGGTATGTTACGTGGTTTGACTCGTGTTCCCAGGGGTCTTTTCCAACCTGAGTGATTCTGTGGTCCTTAAGTAAGCAGAACCACAGAATGATTGATGCTCATCCAGTCCAACCCATGATCTAACACCACCATATTGGCCAGACCAGGGCACTAAGTGCCACAGCCAGTCTGTCCTTCAGGGACAGTCTCCAGGGATGTCCTGGACAGTGCAGTCCAATATCTGATCACCCTTTCTGTGAGGAAGCATCCTCACTGTTGGAATGCGGTGAAACTCCTTGTTTTTCTTGTGGAATGTTATGATTATTACACTAGGAATGATAAGATAGCCAAACAAAACACCAAAAAGCCCCCACAGGTAGAACTAAAGTGCTTTAGGAAGGGCTTAAACTAGGGGTGTGCATCAGTAACCTCAGGATAAAAATAATTAAGGAGATTTTCTTGTAAAAAAGGCTTGGGATAAACCCAGGAAATGTGAGATCTGATATCCAGCTGATAAAAGTTCCCCTCTTGTATTCAGCACTTGAGTAACACCCAGCGATAGCTGTACATTAATGACTGATGTATGTTAATGAGGGTTCTTTTGGTTCTTTCATATTAGGGAAGCCTCTTAATATTTCTCCACTTCCTGGTATCAGTTGAACACTTCAGCAGTGTCAGTAGCTAGTCTAGAAATTTGAATATCTCATTAACGATCAGATGTTATCCTTCTAAGACAGAGTATCATCCTTTCTGCATCACGTGTCACACAGTGAAGTCAAGTCTGCTGCTCTGGCTGTCGCCTTAATTCTTAAACCAATAAAATGTTTGCCTTGTGCTGGGTACTGTCAATCCTTTCCCTCTAGAATCAGGAGAACTAGTGTTTACCTACACTATATTTTTTTCTTGTTATTACTGTTGATTTCTGGATGGAATTAGCAATTCTGTATGTGGGGAGGATGGAATAAGACAAATCTATGACAAGCTTCAACAAAAGGGAGGGAACAATCTGTTCGTGTTTGTGGCAGCTGAGAAGGAACTGAGAAACTAAAACAGCAACAGGAAAAGCTGGATCAGGCATTTAAAACAACAGGTCAGGGGTAAAAATAATGAAACACTGGAACAGAGGGGGCTCAGAGACGCTGTTCCTGTGGGCGGTTTTAAGAACAAATTATGTGAATGTTTGAAAAATTACTTGCAATGCTTTTCCTGCCTCAGAGTGGGAGAGTAAACTGGCTAATGAAGGTCCTTTTCACCCTGATGATTTCATGATAATAGAAATGTTGTAAAAAATATGCTCGCTGCCCTTGTGAAACCAGGAGCTCCTAACTGCACGGGTACGTTCGGGCTCCTTATTCTTCCAGTTATAATTAGTAGAGCTATTGAGGATGCAGCCTTCAACAACTGAAGTTCCTTTGTGGTATCACATGTGTGCTCACGCAGGAAAATGGTGTCTGAATGACACTTAAGACTCTCTGAAGTATCATATATTTTCAAATGACCTAGTTAAGATCCTGATAATGACTGAGAATGTAATCTCCTCCTAAGTTTGTAGCTTGTTTTGGTGGTGTAAAGATAAAAGCGGTAAGTTTCACAATTTGCAGTTTCCTATCAAGCTTTTACATCAGTGCAGCTTCAGACTACTTAGCAAATGGGATATTTTATGTGACAGGAGGATTCTGGTTAGATAACGACGGTAAATAAGTATTCAAATGATGTGCTGCATGGGGCAGGGCTGTGAATGCTCTCCTTTCATTACCCTCCCCCCTTTTCTATCCCCGTTGCTTTGGTAATTCATTTGCTCCTCTTGCATTCTTCCCCTCCTTTATTTCACATTTAAGCAATTCCTTCAATTTGGTTTTCTCATCTGTCTGCAGAGGGAAACATTTTATGTGTGTCCTGATAGTTATTTTAGCATTAAATGGAACAGTTTAGAGGGTCTGCTAAGGAAGAAACATCTATATTGCTTAAATTGATGCCTGTAATCATTTGACTTTCAAATAACACGACACCAAATGCAAATGGAGAAAGAAGAGAATTGCCAACTATTACCACACGGCATAGCAAATCCTGCAAATATAATCTATTATTAATCGTGGTTATTGATTAGGATAAATCCCCTCCCTCCCTCCCTCCAATCCTCAGATCATGCATAATTCAGCAGCCTTTGTAAACTACCAGATTATCTTCTGTGGCACACAATGGCTGTGTGCATCATCCTAAATACGAAATTATACCAACTTGATTTAAACCATTAATTAAAATTACATTTTCCTAACGCTTTAAACAGGAAAAAAAATAACATGTCTCTTTCTCTAATCCTGTGACATAGGTACCGGAGCAGGCACCGCTGCGTTGCTTTTCCGCCAACATTCACACGGTACAGCAGATTTTAGAGGAGGCTGCACGTTTACTGAAACTTCTCTGGAGAGTCTCCCTTCCCCTCAAAGCTGTGCACGGTACTGCACGGGGCACTCAGGTACTGTTGGGGTTTGGGGTTTGGTTTGGGGTTTGAGCTTTTTTAAACTACTGGAATTTGTCAAGAGTGCTCCAGTTGAAAATGTGTCATTGCAGAAAATTATGAGAAAATCATAAAGGCAGAGGATGCCCAGTCTCTGACAATGTGGATTTGGTTAGCTTTCACTACTGAAGGCAGAGGCTGACTGTGCTGCCTTTCTATACTGGTTGGAGTAGAACACCTCCCTTATGGGGAAAGGTGGAGGGAGCTGGGTCTCTGTAGCTTGGAGAAATGGAGACTGAGGGGTGACCTCAATAATGTTTATAAATATGTGAAGGGTGGGTGTCAGGAAGATGGAGACAGGCTCTGCTCTGTGTCATCTAATGGTAGGACAAGGGGCCATGGGTGTAAGCTGGAACACAGATTCCACATCAATATGAGAAGGAACTTCTTCCCAGAGAGGGTGACAGAGCCCTGGAACAGGCTGCCCGGGGGGGTTGTAGAAACTGCTTCTCTAGGGATGTTTAAACCCCACCTGGATATGTTCGTGTGCGACTTGGTCTAGGGGATCCTGCTGTGGCAGGGGGATTGGACTAGATGATCTTTCCAGATCCCTTTCAATCCCTCGTGTTCTGTGATTCTGTGATACCGTGCACTGGGTATTTATTTACAGAGCACTTCCTGTGAAAGATGTTCTCTGTAACCCTGTTACAGGCACTTGGGGAAACCTAGGCAGGTAACAAACATCCCATTTGAATAAGAAGAGGTTTGGACTCCCTGTTACAGAGCCCAATTCAACGTGATTGTGTATATACTGGTAACAACGGAACTGAAACGCTTTGATGTGATCTCAGCTACAGTCTACTTTTATGTTTTGATGCCTAAGCTGTAAAATAAGATGCTTTTTTAAAAGTGTGACAAAACCCCGAGACGATTTTTATAACATCTTCAGTAAAAAGGATTGCACTATGCAAATGAATAGGAGTCAACGGAATGAGGAATGAATTATCTGCACCACTCAGTAAAGGAACTGTTCCCAACTCTGGCTTTAAAATAAATCTCAAGTGTTTGCACGGAGGGTTCTGTATGTGTTTCTTAAGGGGAGGCAGGATATCACTGCGAACAAACAGCTTGAGGAAAGTGAAGATTTTATCTATAATTTTAATAATTTTGGTTTATTATTCGCTAGCATCTTGCAATGTGTAAAACCAATAGCAGTAAGAATGAACTGCTCAGTCCAACTGGAAGGGGCTGCCCAGGGGGGTTGTGGAGTCTCCTTCTCTGGAGATGTTTAAAACCCACCTGGATGTGTTCCTGTGCGACTTGGTCTAGGTGGCCCTGCTGTGGCGGGGGGATTGGACTGGATGATCTTTCAGGGTCTCTTCCAATCCCTAATACATTGTGATACTGTGAGACATCCTGGCTCATGGTGCCTGTCCAATTTAACAGGAGTTGTGTCAGGGGAGGTTTAGATTGGATGTTAGGAGGAAGCACTTTACTGAGAGGGTGGTTAGATACTGGAATGGATTGCCCAGGGAGGTGGTGGTGTCACCGTCCCCGGAGGTGTTTAAGGAACGAGTGGATGCGACGCTTAGGGATATGGTCTAGCAGCTAGATAACAAGATGAAGGTTGGACTCGATGACCCTTGAGGTCCTTTCCAGCCGTGATGATTCTGTGATTCTGTCACTCAAAGCCAAGGTATTAAGATGGCAAAGGAGGGCTCATTAGCTCCCTGAGAACTGATGTGGGGCTAGGGCTCTGGGGTTAAACAGGACTGGCACTAGCTCCAAGGATCAACATTTGGATCATGGTGCCCTGACTCTGACAAGCATAAAATCAGCTAAAAAAACCCCACACGGCAAAGCCATTCAGCAGATGCCACCGCTTCAGGTGACAAAGTTAAGAGACTAATGTCTAACCAATACAAACTACGTGAGATTGTCTTCACTAGACGCCAGAGATTGCGATCTGCTGTAAGTACATTTTGATGTTTTCTACAGACACGTAACAGGAAAAAGGAGTAGAAGCGGATTCCTGCTTTATAAGACAAGATGACTAATGAAAAAAAAGAAGTAAAACCTACAAGGATTATGAGTAAGAACTACAAATACGGGGGTTTTTGGCTGAGGAGACAGAGAAAACAATGAATAAATGCAGAAACTGGATTCTAAGTGGTCACATGCCAGATTAATTTTACCACTTGTGAAAGGGCAGGAAACACGTTCGGTCAGTGCTAGGAAAAGAACATTCCAACACACGTGTCTGACAAGAAGATACAAAGAGAAGGAATCATTCAAGGGATGCCAAGGCCATTAATTTAAGCAGGACTCCGCAGTTTTGTGAAATAACTGATGAAAAAGGGGTGTTGGACTGACTTGAAATAAGACTTGAAGAAGACATAACACATCAGTTTGGAAATCCCATGTATGACACACATGTGAGCAGCCAGACAATGTGAGACCACTGAGATAAGGCAAATGGAAAACCCAAGCAAGAAGAAAGCGATGGATGCGTTCCTCCCAAACAACTGACGCACGAAGAGCAGCCCAGCTGCAGACACTTGGTGAAACAAGATGCTCCGTGCCTTTGAATTACTCGCACGTGTTATAGAACCAACGTTCACTCACAAACACACGTCTCGGCCAATAAATTGGCAGATAGGGAGTATTACGACAACTACATTTAGAAGTAGTGTCAGCAGTAACACACAAACTAGTCCTTCAAGTCTCTCTAATTTTTTTTGGCTCAGAGGAAAACCAACAGTGGCCAAGTTGTCGCTGACGGAAAAGGAGACGACAGTCTTCAGGTCAAAACACAACTGCATCCTTGATATCCATCGATGCCTCTTTCCCCCAAAGGAAATAATTAAGTGGCACTTTGGAAGACAGAGGATATTGGCCACCCTGAAACCTTGCATGATTTTTTAACTCTGAAATCCCTTGTACAACACCTCCTGGCACGCTGACGTTTAGACAGACCTAGAATCCTGCATTAACTCACTTCCTCAGCAATTCTTCTCAATTCAAAGAGTTTAACCTGGATTTATTGTAGTTGAGGAAGTGCACAAATTGGCAGAGGACGTTTATCGCTTATTAATTACTTCCAAACGTGCCCGGTACAGACGTCGGCAGCTTGCAAGGAATCCCATGTCTTCCATTTAGAAAGTGGATCAGCACTTGTCCTTTTAACATCACTTGCTAAGTGCCAGAGAGACTTCTAGTTATCCAAGAATTTAATGAACTACACCCAACAATTTAAGTCTGTTTCATGTAGATAAGACGCTTTCCAACTCAAAGGATAACTCAGCCTTCAAGGCAGTGGAAAATGGATAAACTAACCAAGCAGTTGGTCAATTCTAATGATCACATTTTAGCTTGGGGAAGTGGAGTAAACAGGTGCGGCACGTGAGCTGCAGACCAGAAGAGTGCACGGGAGACTGCAAAGATTTCTCTTAAAACGCGATTACATAATGATACGACTACACATGTTTTGTGCATGCGTGATCGTGCACTCGGGGTACACCTTTATCCAGTCAGATCCTTTCCAACACATTCCTGGAAAGAGATCGTCACAATGCACACTGTTGGGAAAGGAGTGCTCTGTAGACCCTGGAGTCATAGAATCATTAAGGTTGGAAGAGACCTCCAAGATGATCAAGTCCAAACATCAGCCCAACACCACCCTGCCCACTAAACCGTGTTTCCTAGTGCCACATCTACATGGTTTTTAACATCTTCAGGGACAGTGACTCCACGGCCTCCTTGGGCAGCCTGTTCCAATCTCTGATCACTGTTTCAGGGAGGAAATTTTTCCTGATGTCCAATCTAAACCTCCCCTGGCACAACTTGAGGCCATTTCCTCTTGTTCTATTGCTGAGTGACTTGGCAGAAGAGACCTGACCTCCACCTCTCTACAACCTCCTTTCAGGTAGTTACTGTAAAGAGCAATAAGGTCTTGACTCAACCATAGAAAACCGCCACACGTTGAATTTTGACAACAACCATGATGTTGCTCTGGAAGACCTCTGCTGCTAACCACTCTTGTCTCTCCAGCTAAGGTGAGGAGCTGCTGTACTGTTGCATTCACAGCACAAAGCCAACTTCAGCAGTAATCACCTACCAGCAAGGAGCAGGAGACAGCAAGGCAGGATGAAAGAGCAGCAGTTGTAGGAAGATTGATGAAGCCAGTATGTAGCCCATAGCTGAAAGGTTAGATCAGACCATCACGGAATGAGGTACAGAGTTAAACCCCTGACGCTGCAACTTGCTAAAACTGGTCATCCTGCAACACAAACACCTTTTCACTCTGTATAGGACTGTAGGATCAAGCAAAGACAACTTGACTCTGACCTCCAGCAGTCGTCATCATTTAGACCCACCACAGAGTTGTCATGTTTTACAGCACGCATGATCGCAATGTGTTTTATTCCTTGCATTTCTTGTCTGCTTTTTTTTCCTCATAGAATCATTCAGGTTGGAGAAGACCCTTGGGATCATCGAGTTCAACCATCCCCCTACTCTACAAGTTCCCCCCTAAACCATATCCTCCAACACTACATCTAAGTGACTTCTAACACAACTAGGGGTGGTTTTCTTCTCTACCCTTTAACAGGGAAAAGGGAAACAAAGACAACACCTGGACATCTCTTGTGGTAACAGAGGTCAGAAGTACAGAATTTCAGTGCCTTCATTTCCTCCCTCCGCACATCGAGGTTTTCTCTCTTTTGCTCCTCTCAAATTCCAAGGAAATGACTTTTCCTTCTATTCCTATCAACAGCTCTTGCCTCACTGGAAGTGTTAAACCAGCAGAAGCTTATTTTCCTTTAAACTGTTTTTAGACAGAGAAATAAATGTGTGCCTCATACTCACACATCTAAATAGACTTTGAAGGGATGAGGCATGTAACCTCATTGCATTGACAGGACTGGAGTTAAGACTTTCCCTTTTTTTGCATGATTATGCAGCTGAGGATGCTACTTTGAAAATCCAAAAGAAGCCACGTCGCCGCCTTGGCTTACAGCAGGGTTGTATCTTGGAACAGAAGGTGGCACAATGCCTTTTGGGTATCGATACCTTCTGGAATCTCAAAGCATCAGTGCATCTGCCTAATAACTCTGTCAGTACGGTGGTGTCCCCCACTGACCGGGCCTGAGGTCCACTTGTTACACAAGGAGTTTGGGAGAGGACACTGCACTTCAGCAACTCCATTCCCACTGCTGGTGGAGCCATTACTTATATGATCTTCTCTCCTAGATTTCAATGTCTCCAGAGACAACATAGTGGTGACATCTGTATGCCTCTGCTTCAGAAAAAATGGCTTGTCTGAGGTCTGCTAAACATTCAGTCATCCTTTGAAGACTTTTTCCAATCCTGTCGAGCCAGGACTACCAAATGTAGTAGAAGACTATGGAGCAAAGTCTCCCCTGGTCTGTAAACTAATCACAGAACCTCTTTGGTTGGAAGAGACTGTTAAGATTATCAAGGCCAAACTTTGACCCAGCACTGGCAGGTCACCACTACATCATGTCCCTACGCACCAGCCCACACATTATTTAAATGTGAGAGTGACTTTACCAGTGACTTGGGCAGCCTGTTCCAGTGTTTGACAAGCCTTTCAAAGAAGAAATTCTTCCTAACACCCAGCCTAACCTGGTGCAACTTGCAGTCATTTCCTCTAGTCCTGCTGCTTGCCACCAGGCTGAACCCTCCTCACTCTGACCTCCTTTCAGGTAGTTCTAGAGAGCGGTTAAGCTTCCCCTCAGCCCCCTTCTCTCTAGGCTACTTAACACCAGTTACCTCAGCTGCTCCTCACAGGACTTGTGCTCCAGACTCCTTGTTGCCCTTCTCTGGACACGCTCCAGCGCTTCCAAGACCTTCTTGTAACTACAAAAAGCCCAAAACTGGACACAACATATGAGGTGCAGCCTCACCGGTGCAGAGTAGAAGGAGACAACCACCCCTCTCCTCTTGCTGGCTACGCTATCTCTAACATGCACCAGGATGTTGTTGGCCTTCCTGGCCACCTCGGCACACTTCTGACTCACATTCAGCCGGCTGCCAAACAATATCCCCAGGTCCACACATTCCAGTTCTGTAGCCTTCCACCAGATTGTTACAACCCAAGTGCAGGACCAGGCACTTGGCCTTTTTACCTCATACAATTGGCCTTGGCCCATTGATCCTGCCTGACCAGATCCCTCTGAAGAGCCTCTTGACCCTTCGGCAGATCAACACACCCTCATCTGCTTTCCCCATATCGTGGTTTGAAAATTAGTAGAATTTTCAGACTTACAGGTTTGTGCTTTTATGAAGGAAAGAAAACATCCTGTT
>JAOXOE010000784.1:4930503-4948863 GCA_028565055.1 Phoeniculus purpureus | reverse complement strand
GTGATCCTGCTGTGGCAGGGGGATTGGACTGGATGATCTTTCGAGGTCCCTTCCAATCCCTAATGATTCTATGATTGTATGAATATTTTTAAAAACAACATTTTTGCCAGAAAATGACCAAAGTGACAATGTAGTACTTTCCTGTTGTGACTCCTGGGATAGTAATGATAGAATCACAGAACATTAGGGATTGGAAGGGACCTCGAAAGATCATACAGTCCAATGCCCCTGCCACAGCAGGACCACCTAGTCACAGAGGAACATGTCCAGGCAGATCACAGAACATTAGGAATCGGAAGGGACCTTGAAAGATCATCTAGTCCAACACCCCTGCCACAGCAGGATCACCTAGACCAAGTTGCACAGGAACATGTCCAGGCAGGTGAGGAACACAGGATTGCTCCCGTTTCAGTAGTCTAAACTACTCTGACCACACAAACACTCAGTAAATGCTGATCTATGACATCCCCATCAACAACACCTACTGTGTAAGAAAGAAGTGTGTTGCACAAAGAAATGCCAAGACCTGTGCATCCTGCTTAACTGCAGCTCAGGTTGCTTTTGTTCTACAAAACTTACTCTCACAGAGCCAAATTATGCAAACAAAAGTAATTTAAGAGGCCTTGCTGGTGGGTTTGGGGCTACTTTTTTCCTGACCTCATCGTTTTTGCAAGACACACACTAAAATAGCATGAAATTCAATGAAGGCTTTGCCCAATGCTGGCTTTCAGAACTTTTCGTTCATGTAAATGGGCCCCAGTTGGGGCACAGCTAGGAGGATGAAAAACATATTAATGCCAGACTTGCCCCAAGGTGAAACCTCAAAGACAGGCTGTTATTGTTTTTGCTTCCTGAATTGTAACTGTGAAGTTACTCCGACTTCAGAAAAGAAACTTCCATGTGGCCAAACCAGTGCAGAGCTGGCTCTAATATGGTTTTACACAATAAAAGCGTTTTTAGAACATTTAGAGCATTTTAGAACAGTAACTTTATTCAATCCTTATTTCAATAGATATTGTAGTTTAACCTATGGGAGCTTTCACCTTAGTCAGGGAAAACAGAACTGAAAGAAGTCAACTTCACCAGAGCAACACTTTTGCGGGGAGTAAGTCTTTTACCTTTGAAATGAAAACCAGCTCTTTCTTTACTCACATATTACAGATTTTTAACCATGGATCTCTGGACAGCACATCTGGGGACAACCCCAGGTACCAGTATAGGGTGGGGGCTGACCTGTTGGAGAGCAGCGCAGGAGTAAGGGACCTGGGGGTGCTGGTGGGCAGCGGGATGGCCAGGAGCCAGCAATGTCGCCCTCTTGTGGCCAAGAGGGAAAACAGCATCCTGGAGCTAGATCAGAAGGGAGGTGGTTAGCAGATTGAGGGAGGTTCTTCTACCCCGCTGCTCTGCCCTGATGAGACATATCTGGAGTGTTGTGTCCAGTTCTGGGCCTCTCAGTTCAAGAAGGACACACAACTGCTGGAGGGAGTCCAGTGTAGAGTAACGAGGATGATGAAGGAAGTGGAGTATCTCCCTTATGAGGAAAGGCTGAAGGAGCTGGGTCTCTGGAGTTTGGAGGAGACTGAGAGGTGACCTCATTAATGTCTATAAGTATGTGAAGGGTGGGTGTCAGGAGGGTGGAGCCAGGCTCTTCTCAATGTCATCTAGTGATAGGACAAGGGGCAATGGGTGTGAGCTGGAACAGAGGAGGTTCTCAGTGTCATCTACTGGTAGGATGAGGGTC
Source organism: Phoeniculus purpureus (assembly GCA_028565055.1). Taxonomy (NCBI): domain Eukaryota; kingdom Metazoa; phylum Chordata; class Aves; order Bucerotiformes; family Phoeniculidae; genus Phoeniculus; species Phoeniculus purpureus. The sequence continues at coordinate 4,947,122 of JAOXOE010000784.1, read as the reverse complement.
AACGGGTGTAAACTGGAACATAGGAGGTTCCATATAAATACGAGAAGGAACTTCCTCCTATTGAGGTTGATGAAGCACTGGAAGAGGCTGCCTAGGTGGGTTGTCTCCTTCTCTGGAGAAGTTTAAAACCCACCTGGAGACACGTTCCTCTGCGACTTGGTCTAGATGGTCCTGCTGTGGCAGGGGGATTGGACTGGATCTTTCGAAGTCTCTTCCAATCCCTAATGTTCTGTGATTCTGTGATGGCTCTTACAGCTAACATAATGGCAGAAGTAAGACATATAAAGAAGGAATTAAGATAAAAAGTGATTTAGAAAGGGAAACCCCAGCCCAGTCTGTCTAAGACGGGCAGCTGTCTACTAGTGATGGGGTGACTGGAAATTAGTTGACTAGGGTCAACAGTAAAACTCTTGACTTTAATGAGGCCGGAAGGGTACCAGCATTCTTTAGCACAAACTTCCAAACACACGTTTTCCTATGGCACTCTACTGTCAGCATAGGAACATGTCAGAGGCGTTCTCCACGAGGACGTATGGCAGAATACAAGCTGTAAACAAGCGCAGTCCACGCCTTCGCTGCCTACAGTAAATGACTCAAGTCTTTGCCCAAAGCTGAGTCTTAATCCCAAAAACAAACCTTAACTCCTGACCTTTCTAATTAATCAGCCTTTAAAACTCCAGTAGTTTAAGGCATCCTTGAGAAAAGACGTTTCTTTCATGTCTGCGTGGTGGTTTTACATGGCTCTTCCTGAACAAATTGGCCGCTTCTGACTCACTCGTATTTATGAGAAAGGCTCTGAGTAGGCAACTTCTAGTGCTGGTTCTCAGCATTATATTTCCTTCTCCACTGAAAATAAGGAAGTATGTTACGTAAGGAAACAACAAAAGATGAATAACTTACTGCCCTTTTGGGTAGTCTGGGATATTTACAAATCGACATCCTTGCTGACGCAGTACAAATGCAACCTAGCGGTCTTGAGAGAATTACTGTCCCCGGGGCAGCGCTGCTTTTCGGTTTGTTATTTATGTGGTCATGGGAGGAAGGCAGACTGGAAGAGCTCACTTCACTTAATCCATCTTCCATCCGTACGGGAGCAGATAGCTTGTGCAGTGAGACGTCTGAAGCGTTCGCTTCACTTTTTGGAAGACTGTCAACTGCTGGGTGCTCAGCAGTGCTGCCGAAACGACTTGGATACCATTTCGCCTCCTGTGATTCCTTCTGCTTATTAGGAGGAACATTCCCCGTGAAGGTTTCCTTCCTCCTGCCAGGGCTGCCATGTTGCAGCAGAGCTCAGTGTTTTACAAACAGGCGGCTTCGGGATGTGCGCAGTCACGGCGCAGTAGGAGATTTTACTTAAAGCAAAACAGAGCAAAGACAATCCCACTCCCAGCCCTTCGCCAATCCTGCACCTCAGAGCTAAAGAAAAAAACACCTAGAAGCTGAGAAGCCTAACAAAAACCAGGAGCCGATAAAGAAATGATGATATTTTTATACTAAAGCTCTTCTTAGTTTTAAGCCACTGGGTCCAGTTTGGGGCATCACAGTATCAGAAGGACATTGAGGTGCTGGAGCAGAGCCAGAGAAGGGCAACAAGGATGAGGAGAGGACTGGCAAACAGGCCCTTTGAAGAGTTGCTGAAGGAACTGGGGTTATTTAGTCTAGAGAAGAGGAGGCTGAGAGGAGACCTCCTTGCTCTCTACAGCTACCTGAAGGTAGTTGTAGCTGGAGACATGTGATCAGTGGTATCCCCCAGGGATATGTGCTGGGTCCAGTTTTGTTTACTATCTTTATTAATGACCTTGATGATGGGACAGAGCAAGTGTGCTGATGATGCTAAGCTGTGTGGTCTGGCAGATTCACCTGATGGCTACACAGCCATTCGGGAAGACTTGAACAGACTGGAGGGATGGGCTAAGAGGAATTTCATGAGGTTTAATAAGAATAAGTGCAGAGTTCTTCAGCTGGGAAGGAGTAATGAGAAACATCAATACAGGCTGGGGGATGATCTACTGGAGAGCACTTGTGAGGAGAGGGATCTTGGAGTTCTGGTGGACAAGTTCTTCATGGAGTAGCAATGTGATCTTGTGGCAAGAAGGCTGATGGAATTCTGGGGTGGTTCAAGAAGAGTGTGTCCAGTAGATCAAGGGAGGTTCTGTTTCCCCTCTACTCTGCCCTAGTGAGGCTGCATCTGGAATATTGTGTCCTGTTCTGGGCTCCCTAGTTCAAGAGTGACAGAGACCTGATTGAGAGAGTTCAATAGAGGGTCATGAGGATGATTAGGGGACTGTAACACCAGCCTTATAATGAGAGATTGAGAGACCTGAGGCTTTTCAGCTTGGAGAGGAGAAGGTTATGAAGGGACTTAATCAGTCTATAAATCCATAAAGACTGGGTGTCAAGAAGAAAGAGACAATCTCTTTTAACTTGTGCCCTGTGTAAGCACAGGAAGTTCCACCAAAACATGACATAGAACTTCACTCTGAGGGTTACAGAGCACTGGAATGGGCTGCCCAGGTAGGTTGTGGAGTCTCCTTCTCTGGAGACTTTCTAGACCCATCTGGATGTGTTTCTATGTGACCTGTTTTTGGTCCTGTGATTCTGCTCAAGTAGGGAGGTTGGATTCAGTGATCCCTGGAAGTCCCTTCCAACCCCTAGTGATCTACGTGTCTGTGTGTAACAGTATTCACATACAGGATTAACGTTCATAAAAAACCGAAGAAGAAAGATGCCGTGGAACAGACAAACGCTCTGAGGACACTGCCGAAGTCCTGAATATTTTTTGTTTGTTTTCTCCCTATGGATACGAGAGTTTCCCAACTCCATTCTAACTAGGTCAATGAGTAGATAATTTATTCACATGACTGCAAATACTTGTTGTGAGTTGTTGGTTTCACTGGTTTTGTTCATGTTTATAACTACATATTTGGGAGTTGTGGAGTCTCCTTCTCTGGAGATGTTTAAAACCCACCTGGATGTGTTCCTGTGCGACTTGGTCTAGGTGGTCCTGCTCTGGCAGAGGGATTGGACCAGATGATCTTTTGAGGTCCCTTCCAATCCCTAATGCTCTGTGATTCACTGATGTTTCTGATCCTGAGGTCAGAAAATATCTGGGTTATTTTAACAAGTGTATATAGATCCATTTTTATCCTTATTCTGTGTGGACAGCACTGTGCTGGCCTGTACCGCAGTGTCTGACCACATCTTGCAGAGCGTATGTGTGATCCATCTAATGCTTCACTGTCATACTGATCTTCATCAGTCACTTCTCAAAACCCGACCTCAATGTCTGTGGGATCTGAGTTCCCAGGACTGTACCTAATTAGAGTCTAACAGTGTCTTTTCTGGAGTTTGTTATTCAACGTCTTGAGCTTCCAAGGGCATTAGATTGCTTCTGATGTCTAAAACGCAGGATGTGAAAGAACATCTCTTGAAGCTCAGTTCTAAAAGCTACTGAGCATGCACTGCCTTCTCTTGAGCCCCTCAGGAGTTGTGAGTAATCAGTTCTTCTGAAGACCTAAATGCCAGGGGCGAATTCCAGGAGATGATATAATTTAACGAGTGACACAACAAGAAGAAAAATGTACAGCTTAAGTCAGTGTGAGGCTACTGGATCAGTGGTATGGGCAGGCTATGTCAGGGTGCTCCTAGCCGTGTTTTAAAAGATACTAACCATAACTTAATTGGAATTGATGGTGAAAAATGAACCTGATATGATAGTGTCTGATAAGTTTGCAGTAAAACTGTCCCAGTCATTTGTACAATGTCTTTTAGCCTTGTGGTAAAGGCAGCATCAACCATTAACAAGACACGGGAGAAGGAAGTTCTGACCTGGGCAGACAGGATAGGACAGTTGCTGATCCCACAGCACTGACTTTCCTTGTATCTTCTAGTGGAGAGGGGGGGTAAAAAAGGGAGAGAACTGGAAGTTTAAGACTAAAAACAGGCACTGGTGTTAAGACTTCTCAGACTAGCAGAAAAGTTAATTGCACTAAAAGCCAGCTAAGAATTGAATCACAGAACGTTAGGGATTGGAAGCGACCTCGAAAGATCATCTGGTCCAATCCACCTGCCACAGGAGGATCACCTAGACCAAGTCGCACAGGAGCATATCCAGGTGAGTTTTAAATGTCTCCAGACAAGAAGACCCCACAACCCCCTGGGCAGCCTGTTCCAGTGCTCTGTCACCCTTACGGTGAAGAAGTTCCTTCTCATATTGATGTGGAACCTCCTATGTTCCAACTTACACCCCTTGTCCTATCATTGAATGCCACTGAGCAGAGCCTGCTCCATCCTCCTGACACCCACCCTTCTCTTGGCAGGTGCATGTTACTGGGGATGGGGAAGGACAGGCACTCACTGATGTTTCACTGCTTTAAGCTGTTTATACTCTGAGGAAACTTAAGGGCTCTCGTAGAAAAGCATTTAGCAATTCACATTGTACAAAATTCTTTAACATACTGCTTTCTCCTCTCAATTTAGGATGAAGGAATGAAAACAGAAATATTTAGGTTACAGAAGAAACTGTCTGAGCAAGAGAAGAAGTTGCACAGCACAGTGAAGCACTTGCACTTGACAAACCAGCTGAAGGAGAACATGGAGAAGGTCATCATTGACCAGTGTAAGTGTCTGCTTTCTTACTGGTGCTTATTTTATTTCTGCAGCCCGTGGCTACCTCTAAAATTGGAGAAAGACTGCAGTGAATATAGGCAGCTTTTCTGACTGGCATCTCCATGTGTGCTCTCAGCTGTTAGTGACAAACAGTTAATGGGGTTCAGACTGTACAGAACTGATGGAAAATCATTCAAATGGAAAGAAGTTGCCCAGCTACCAAAGCCTGAGTATCATGAGAAGCAGTTTATGTTTTCACACAACCCACTGATGTGTCAATCCATGCAGCTACCACTAATTACTTGAGTTACTCCATCTCAAATCCAGCCGTTGCCCGGGTTTTCTGTCCCGCACTAGTTCCCAACAGAGGTGATGATGCTGTTGCTGTAGCCCGTTCCAGCCAAAGGGTTTGACATTGTCCTTCTCAAAATTGTGATTTTTTTTTTTGCCTCAGTCTTGATAAACGTGGGATTAGGGCTTTAGATTTTCTGGGGTGCCTGTCTGTTACCTGTCACTCACTAGAGAGCTGAGTACTGGGGAAAGCCAGAGCAGCAGCAAAGGACATTTGTCAACGCTTTACGCCAGACTGAGAAGTGCAAGAGAACAGAAGGCTCAGCACAAGGGAAACACAAGCTTGCTGTGAGTCATTTTCAAAAGAAAAATTAGGACACGCTGTGAAGTGGTATTTTACTCTTAGCAGCCACATCTGGAAAATTACCTGGAAACACAAACCTGAGAGGGCCAGGGGCTGTGTCTGAGAGCTGTGTCAAGCCAGGTGTCTGCTGGAAGAGCTCCATCTCTTCTGCTTTAGAGTTTAATCACTTATCAGAAGAGATCTGAGTGGAGTTGATGTCTTCTCTACCTTCACGCTACAACAACGTGTGTATTGAGGGAGGAGGGTTTAATTTTCTTCTTTAAAAAAAGAACTCATCCTTCTCTTAAGAGGTGGGACAGGATGATTCTTCATGCTGGAATGGCACTTGTGTTATCTCACTTGTGTAACTCATCTAGGCTGCAAAACGCTGCACATCACACAAAGTTATAAAAATGGCCATAATACTGTAAGTTACCCAAGTCATTGAAATGCAGTGTAGAGGAATAAATGTTACTTTGCTCAATAGCCTGTAATTTTTATATCTAAGTTACACGTATCTTCTGCATGCGGATTATTTCTTCTGAAGCACTTATGGGCTGATTTTTGGTCACTTCTTTCAGAATTGCTGCATTAAATTATGTATAAGTTACTTTTATGAAATCCAAAGTTATATTTTGTTCGTGTTTTAAAGTTAAATAGCTCCGTTTGGGGTTGGCTTAGAAAATTCATAGCTGTTCTATTAAGCCTGTCCAAATAATATCCCTGCAGTAGACTCACTGGTTTTGTTTGGTCAGTTCCTATGCCCAGTGACATCTCAGACTCGCTGGGTGATTTCAGTAGGGCTGGGCAGAGTATAAAGCACCAGAGGTTTTACCCTGATGGCCAGATTGTTGTGCCCACAGCCACTTGACCACTCGTATCTTTGAAAAGAAAACAGCGCGTCTCTCCCTTTTCTTTTGCTCATTCCCTTTCAGGGCCTTCAAACTCAACTCAACTAGGTCAGGACAAAACGAAGGCGGCATGTTCTGAAATCACCTTAATGCAGAGGACTGCCCGGCTAGCAGCGGCTCTGCTGGTGGTGTTGTAGCCTCTGCATTCTCTTCATGCGCTGAATTGAATGTTTTTGATTTAGAAAAACCTCGTTTGCCAAGTGAAATGAATTTACTAGCCGGGTTCTTTATGAGCAGAGAGCACTCTGCTCCACAGGAAGACCCAGATACCATTTTCTCTAAGTTCCATTGATTATAGGAATTATGGACATCAGGTTACTTTTGCCTTCAAGAGCAATTTCAGAAATGCTTCTAAATGGCTTCTCTACACAAATTCCTGACCAGGCATCAGACCAAACCAGGGGATCACATCAAGCTTCTGGTTTGTGTTAGGATGCTTGCACTGCACAGAATCACAGAATGTTAGGGGTTGGAAGGGACGTCAACAGATCGTCTAGTCCAACCCCCTTGTCAGAGCCATTTTTTCCTTAGAACTAGGTTTTTCCTAGTTCTTCCTTTCTCCTTTAGCTCGTCAGAAAGCAAAGGCAACGCAGTGGGTGACCTTGCCTGCCTTCCTTCTCCAAACATCCTGTTAGCCAGCCACTCCACTGAGGATATTCAGGTTCCCTCCGTCATTGAGCTGAGCGTTCCTAAATATATTTAGAGCAGAGACTGGAACATTCTCGCAGCTCAGAGTCTTCTGTGTGCTTTCTCTGGCGAGCCAACTCATTGCTTATAAACCGCATCTGAACCTCTGAACATGTAACAATGCAGTGCCAAATTGCAGTAATTTGCCAAGGGTATAATTATCTCATGACAGCTCTACCCTTGGAGTTGTTGGGTTCTTATTATTGTAATGAAAAATCTTTATTATGGCTAAATTGTTTATTTTTGAGACTGGAATATTAAATTGCGACTTGCGACTAGTATTGTGCTGGCAGTTACGGAGCTGACACCGATTACAGAATCACATATTTAAGCTGACATTTCTAAATACCAGTTTTGTTTCACATCCCCTCTGCCGTCCGCAGGTCTCACACTGTCCCTACAGAGCCAAACTCGCTGGATGAGCAGAGAAAACCTGGAACCCATCAGAGCAACCACTGACATGATTTCCCCGTAGTGCAGAGAGGTTGCTTTGTCCTTGAACTGCCGGGAGAGCTGGCTGACTTCTATTGCCATCTGTCCCCTTCCCAGCCCCTCACAGAATCACTCTGGTTGGAAAAGACCCCTGGGATCACTGAGTCCAACCATCTACCCTACTTTACAAGTTCACCCCTAAACCAGATCCCTCAACCCCTCATCCAAACGATCTTTAAAGACATCCAGGAATGGTGATTCAGCGACCTCCCTGGGAAGCCCATTCCAGTGCTTGACCAACCTTTCTGTGAAAAAATTCTTCCTAATATCAGGTCTAAACCTACCCTGTTGTAACTTGAACCCATTCCACTTTGGTCTATCACTAATTGCTTTTGAGAAGAGACCAGCACCAACCTCTCCACATGTCCTTTCAAGTAGTTACAGAGAGTGATGAGATCTCCTCTCAACCTCCTCTTCTTCAAAGTAGAGCCTCAGCTCTTTCAGTCTTTCCTCATAAGATTTATTCTCTAGACCCTTCACCAGCTTAGTTACCCTCCTCTGCACCTGCTCCAGTACCTCCACATCTCTCCTGTATTGAGGTGCCCAAAACTGGACACAATACCCGTCCCCCATAACATCTGCTTCGCACAGTTCTTCTCCCCCTCCAGCTAACTACCCCCCTAACAGCCCAAGTTAGCCACATCAATACATCAGATCATAGTGAGATCAGGCACCACCACCCCTTACAATTAACAGAAAGTCTTTAGTGACTTAGATCAAGGCAGTTGTGGAAGCTGCAGCAATGGTGGGGGCAGTTGATGGTGCCTGGTTGCTCCCAGGGTGTTTATACGAGTTCATCCATAAGACCCGAGTCCTGGGAATGTGGAAGCACTGACTTTTCAATCTCCTTTCTTTCCAGTGGTTTTAACTCATGATGTCTTGAAGAAGGCTAGAGGAAACCTGGAAGTAAGTAAAATCTTTGCTTGCCTTTAATTCCTTGGAAGATACTCGTTAGAACCCTGCAGTGCTATGCCAGCAGCACTTTGCAGAGTTAGTCTGATTTGCTTCAGGTTTGTCACCTAATCCAGTCTGGCTGACAGCAGGTTACTGCAGTGAATATTTGGTCATGTTTGATGTTTGACTGAGGGTTTTATTCTGACCATGGAAACTGCTAAACCCTCTCCTTTCTGATGCTTTCCCCAGATTAGTGTTTGTGTCTGTTATCTCCTTCAGTCAGTTATTTTCCACAGCTCCCAGGCTGATAACCCCTCAGCTGAGTTAGTTCACACAAGGCACCACCAGTTAAAGTTTGTTTTTTACAGCTTGGGGGTGCTTTTGCAGAAAATCAGACCTAACAGGCAAAGCTTTTGCAAACAGCCATTTGCTAATGCAGAGCAGTAAATTAGGCTGAGTGTTTAAGTAATCACTGTGCAGACTTGATTTCTCCCAGAAGGCTCAGACTTTACTCCCAGAAGGATGTAACACACTTGCTGACTCCCAAACCCCACCTTTCTCCTCACACCACACACACGTGACTGACTTAACCCTTCCCAGCCTCTCCTTAAATTTTATCATAGAATTATTCAGGTTGGAAAAGACCCTTGGGATCGTAAGAGTCTACAATGTCCTTTCAGATAGTTGTAGAGAGCAATGAGGTCTCTCTTAAGTCTCCTCTTCCTCAAACTAAATGGCCCCAACTCTCTCAATCTCTCCTCATAAGATTTGCTCTCCAGGCCCCTCACCAGCTTTGTTGCTGTCCTCTGCAATAGCTCCAGCCTTGTACTGAGGTGCCTAAAACTGGATCCAGTGCAGCCTCACCAGTGCTGAGTACAGGGGGGACAATCACCTCCCTACTCCTGCTGGCCACAGTTTCCAATCCATGCCAGGATGCCACTGGCCATCTGGGCACACTGCTGGCTCATCTTCATCTTCCTGTCAGTTAGAACCCCCAGGTCTGTTTTTGCCTGACTGCTTTCCAGCCTCCCTGCCCCGAGCCTGTAGTGATGCGGGGGATTGTTGTGACCAAAATGCAGGACCCGACACTTGACTCCACTGAAACACAGACAGTTATCCTCAGCCCATCGATACAGTTTGTCAAGTTTGTCCTTCTGTACAGCCTCACTACCCTCCAGCAGATCGACCCTCCCTCCCAGCCTGGTGTCATCTGCAAACTTTTCCACTAAGCTTTTCCATGACTCTCTTTCCCTTCCATCCTTCTCCTCCTGAGCAGTGCTGCCTTCAACACATCCGCATGCAGGTGCTGCACCGTTGGCTCAGCGCTACCTCGGTCAGGAAGTGATGACAGAAATCTAAACTACTAATAATTAATCACTTCTCTATCCAGGTTCAACCAGCTGAGAATCAAAAATCACCTTCCTGCACCAGCACCAAGAGGATTCTCTGAAGGAGAGAAAGTTCCACTAGTGAAGACAGGTCCTGTTTGCTTCTTACTGCCTTACTATTTATTGACGTTAAAGTGTTTGTTCAGCTCTTTGACCAAAAAAAAGGAGAAGAGAGAGAAAACAGGAATCCTTTGGTAAATAACTTATTTAGCATTTTCTGTAATGTAAGGGATGGGGTTGAATATTTATTGCAGAAGCACAAGGTACCGCAGGCATCGAAGAACAAGGCTTGTTTTAAATGTGGGCTCATTTGAAATTTGTATTTGTACTCGTCGTGTTAGAAATGTGTTTGTTGTCAAACAGGTCCTGAAAGACCTCGAGAAGGTGATTTCGCCTTCCCAACCACTGTGTTTGATACCGCTAAAAGAATGTAGGGTAAAAAAAAACCCTCACCCAACCAGCAGCTGCTTCTGCCAGTTGTTTTGTAGCAATGCAAAAAAAAAAGGTTGATATTGTGAAGCATTTTAACCAAATCTGGGAGGTTCTCCTGGAAACTGCCTGGTACTGAGCTCTTTTACTGCCCTTTTAGCAACTTCACTGTCTGAAAATGCTGTAGGCAATTAAAAGGGAAAATAACCACAAGTGGGTTTGGTGTTGTTTTGTTTTAAAGGGCAGGCTTTGAGCACTTACGGAACAAGGGTGGGGAACGGTAGGATGAGGGGTCATGGTTTGAAGCTGGAAAAAGGCAAATTGAGGCTGGACAGGAGGAAAATGTTCTTGAATCTGAGGGTGGAGAGTCCCAGGAGCAGGCTGCCTAGAGAGGCAGTGGAGGCCCCATGCCTGGAGCCATTCAAGGCCAGGCTAGATGGAGCTCTGGGCAATCTGGTCTGGTTAGAGATGGCCCTACTTGTTGTAGGGGGGTTGGACTAAATGGCCTTTGCAGGTCCCTTCCAATCTTAAGATTCTCCCAAGGTCAACCACAGTGAATTCGGCCCAGTCAAGTCAAGCAGATTCACAGAAAACTAGGGATTGGAAGGAACCTTGAAAGATCATCCAGTTCAATCCCCCTGCCAGAACAGAATCCCCTAGATCAAGTTGCACAGAACATGGCCAGATGGGTTTTAAATGTCTCCAGAAGCTCTTGTCATGGCCAAGTTGGGGGTGGTGGTTTTGGAATTTGACTTTCCAGAAGCTAGAACTGAAAAACAGGGTGTGTTTGGCAAAATGTTGGTGTCATCCCCACCGCCCTGAGACAGGCACGGAGAGGACAGAAGCCCCATGTGAGGGACACAGCCAAACACTCCTGAAATCCACTCATTTTGCTGAACACTGAAAAATGTTTCTTTAAATAAGTCTGTTACTGAGGTTTTATCTCCCACGTGGGTTCCTATCACAATGATCATCTGGCAAGGCCAGAGAACACCAGCATGAAACTTCTTGAGTTCTGCCCCACTCGTCCTGCCTGGTGCCTGATCTGTTTGAGCTGCCTGAGCACCCATTTCGCAGTGGAGCTGGTGACCTGCAACCCTCTCACAGCAGCACAAAGCAAACTGGGAACACTGGTTAGTTTCACAGAATCTCAGACCATTAGGGATTGGAAGGGACCTTGAAAAGATCATCTAGTCCAGTCCCCCTGCCACAGCACTAGACCCGGTGCATCATTTACAGGGATCGTAAAGGCGACAAAAACAGCCTTTACAGTACAATCAGGGCTTTGCTCAACTACGTGAATCTCACACACACTGTGATTTTTGCACCCTCCAAGTTGATGTCTCCATGAAGGAAGATAACTTGGCCTTTTCATCCAGGGAGAGAGGAGAGCTGGCCGAGAGCTGGGGACCGTTCTTACTGGTCTGGTTGCACATGCACAACACGTGAGGCTAAGGCAAGTCCGAATGGCTTCCTTCCACCCACTGAATCACAGAACATTAGGGATCAGAAGTGACCTTGAAAAATCATCTAGTCCAATTGCCTAGATCGAGTGACACAGGAACGAAGCTTTGGTTCATTCAGATTCCTTTCCCAGCAGTTTGAGGATGGTCCCTGTCCCAACACAACCACTGTGCAGGTTCCATCAAAGAGCACCACCACACTTTTCTGAGCTCTCGCTGGTGTTACCTGCTCTTTGCCTTCACTGAAGTATGAAAACGGATTCAGTGGGAGGTCACACAGCCATCCTGGTGGTGCCATCTGCCTTGGGAGATCCCCACTGCAGCCCTTACCTGAGCCAGCCTGAACCAGCATCTCACGACAGGGCTGCTGAGAACTTGCACCTCCAGTTCATCAAAGGACACGACCGCTCAGTAACGACAAGCCATCGCGGGCTGACAACTCATTTGTCTGGATTAGAGGAGAGATGCCAGAAAGAAATTAGAAAAAGTTTTATTTTTAACTTTGCAAATTGAAGAATGGGGGAGGTAAGGGAAGCGCCTGCCGTCAAACTTGTTCTTCAGTCTCTTCACACATTATTGTCCTCACAGCTCACTAAAAACGTCAAGTTAATTTTACTAAGTAGCTAAATTATAGACACTCAGATGTAATCAGGAGCCGCTATACATTTCAACTTTCCAAATTAATCATCCTACGGCTTTGAGTTATAGCACCTGAAGGAAACAGCTGTACGTCTATATATAGTTCACCCACGTCGCGTGGTCTTTGTGCAGCCTTCTTTACCCCCCCCCCAACACCATCTGTACTTTAAAATAAATAAAGAGTTGAATTAAATGTTTCCCTTTCCTGAGCTGATTTGCCACTCAACTTCACAACGGTCCCTGCTGTGCCCTCTCGGAGCTCTTCTCCTGACCCCTTTTTCTCCTTCCAATCAGCTCTGATTGCCGCATTCAGTTCACAGAAGAGCCTGTGGCTGCGGGGCAGGTCCAGGGAAACACAGTCACTGGAGACTGGGTTGACTGGGGAGGGAGGGAGAAAAATACCCCTCAAACCTGTGGTACATCATTGCCTCTTTAAAAACAAGTGATCCTACGAGATCAAAGTATTTCATCTTAATGAGAAGTGCCTCTTAAACAAACACAATTTACTGGGGCTGGTTTAAAAATAATTAAAAATAGGGAGGGGGGGAAAAAAAGCAGCAGCTTAGCAGATGGAGGACTGCGGAAGACAAAGCTTATGGAGTGTTAAACTTTGTTCCCATTAAGCAAAATTAAATTTTCCTTCAAAAATAATGATGCAGGAGAAAAATAAGTGGTGTAAGCAAATGGAATTAAAGGAGGGGGTTCCTTTGCTTGGTGAGTTCCTGCCTGGACTGTCACTATAGAGAGGTGACCTCTCTGAGGTCAGGAACAAGTGGTTGAGTAGGTCAGGGGGGAACCCACACGTCTGTTGTCTGTGACCTTGAACCGCTGCTCTTGTCCTAGGACTGTGAGCAGCAAACAGGCTGTGGGGTCTGGTTTAGTTCAATATCTTTATTAATGACCTTGATGATGGAGTAGGGCATCTCCTCAGGAAATTTGCTGGTGGCACTAAGCTGGGTGGTCTGGCTGATTCACCCCATAGCTGTGTGGCCATTCAGGAAGACTGGAGGGATGGGCTGAGTGTGATTTAATGAAGTTCAATAAGAATCAGTGCAGAATCCTCCACCTGGGAAGGAGCAATGAAAAGCATCAATACAAGTTGGGGGACGATCTACTGGAGAACACCTCCATGGAGAGGGACCTTGGAGTTCTAGTGGACAAGTTCTCCATAGAACAGCAATGTGCTCTGGTGGCCAAGAAGGCAAATAGAATCCTGGGATGAATCAAGAAGAATGTGTCCAGCAGATCAAGGGAGGTTCTTCTCCTGCTCTACTCTGCCCTAGTGAGGCCACATCTGGAATACTGTGTCCAGTTCTGGGCTACCCAGTTCAAAAGGGACAGAGATCTGATTGAGAAGGTCCAACAGAGGGCCACGAGGATGATGAGAGGACTGGAGCACCTGCCTTATGAGGAGAGATTGAGGGAGCTGGGGCTTTTCAGCCTGGAGAGGAGAAGGTTACGAGGGGACTGACTAAATCCCTGTCTATAAATCCATGAGGGCTGGGTGTCGAGAAGAAAGACACCATCTCTTTTCACTTGCACCTTGTGATAGGACAAGGGGCAATGGGTGTCAGTCAGATGGGAAGTTCCATCTTAACGTGAGGGTGACAGCACTGGAACGGGCTGCCCAGGGAGGTTTTGGCGTCTCCTTCTCTGGAGACTTTTCAGACCCATCTGGATCTGTTCCTGTGTGACCTGTCTTAGGTTCTGGGGTCCTGCTCAAGCAGGGGGGTTGGGGTTGAAGACACCAGGGGGCCTCTTCTAACTCCTGATGATCTGTGTATCTGTGTCTCTCTCATACAGGACAGTGCATTCCAGCTGAGATTAAGAAAACAACTTAGAAAAAACCAGAAGGAAAGGAATTTACCTTCTCTTTAGGCCCCCCACAACAAAGGAGCATGGAATAGGGGAAATATTTGCTGCCACTGGAGCAGAGCAGTGAGTTACAGACACCCCGAGTGCGTGTGGCCCCCGCCAGCCCTCGGGGCAGCACGGGCAGTCCTAGCGTAGGAAGGAGACTGTAATTACCTCTGCCAGAGGGAACGAATAGAAATAATACTCCAAAATCTCGGGGAGGTTGGCTGTATTAAAAATAAATCAATGCTGGTGCACTCGAGCGTTTAAACACAAACGTGCAGCAGCTTTGTGGGGTGTTTTAATCTCCACCAAAGCTACCAGTGCTGTTTTTGTGAGAGAGCCAGGGAGGCTCTGCTGGATGCATCTGTTGGGACAGGGAACTGATGGGCCCTCTCAGGGCTCCTGGGACAGGGATGAGTGACTGTGGGGATGGGGCAGAGCCGCTTGTCCCCAGCTGTGTCCTGAGAAGCTGAGCAGAGGGGGAAAAGTGCCCTCTTTACCTTCAGGGTTTATTTTAAACTCACCGAAACTAGAGCGAATGCAAAGCCTGTCATCACTTCCAGATTCCACAGAAACGACAAAGCGGAAAGTAAAATATAAAAAGAAAGCGGCGCCGACACCCAGGTTGTGATTTACAAGCAGCCGGTCACCCGTGGACTGGGCTGGGTGAGGCTGTGGGCACCCCAGCTTGCTTTCCTGTAGGTTTTCTCACCTGGGCAGGTGTTGGTTGTGGGGTGAAGCGCAAACCTGGAGGCAGCTGCGGGGCTTTGCTGTGGGCAGCGCCTCCTGTGAGGTCCAAGCACTCCAGCGCAGCCGAGCAGAGCTGTATCACGGGTAGCATCACACTGGGGCGGCTGCGATCGGATCAGCCTCGCAGCCCAGTAAACTCCAGCAGCAACCTCCATGCTCTGCAGAGCCCGGCACACTGCTCCCATTCTCCTGTCTGTAAAAACATGGAAGAAAATGGCTTGAACAGCACAGATAACACACAGAGTCACAGAACACCAGGTATCGGAAAGGACCTTGAAAGATCATCCAGTCCAATCCCCTGGCCACAGCAGGATCTCCTAGATCCAGTCACACAGGAGCATGTCCAGGCGGGTTTTAAATGTCTCCAGAGAAGGAGACGCCACAACCGCCCTGGGCAGCCCTTCCAGGGCTCTGTCACCCTCACTGGGAAGAAGGTCCTTCTGATATTTATATGGAACCTCCTCTGTTCCAGCTCACACCCACTGCCCCTCGTCCTATCACTGGATGACACCCCCATACAATTCTTCCTTTCCCGAGCTCATCCCCTCTCCACATCGCGTCTCCAGGTGCATTTTTGAGCCTTTTTTTGGGAAAGCCACTAGATGGCAAAAGCAAGTTGTGCTGGCAGCGATGCTGGAGCTCTGGGAGCAGGTGCTGGACCAAGCTGTGCAGAGCCCAGCACGTTCCTGCGGCCGCAAATCCTCCAGCGCAAAGCCACCGCTCGGGGACTGAGCTCCTGCCTGTCCCACACGTCTCCTGCTTGCAGAGAGCTCAAAAAAACCCCTGAAACACCTCGCAGGATCCAGCCTGGGCTCATTAGTGTGAATGACATTAAAAAGATGAGATTTGGAGCCAGGGCTTACTGACGATTTATTACTCAAATGAAGAAAAACCCTCAATCTCAAACAGTCTTAAAATGCACCCTAGGCTGAATCACAATGATCCCACAGCCCTGGCACTGGGGCGGAGGAGCAGCTATCAGCACGTTCAGTGCTCACCGAGCTTCTGGTGCTGCCCTTTGCCTTTCAAGGGGCTTTGGCTGCCAACGGGCTGCTCCGCACCAGCCCCCTCACCTCTGCTCTCAGCAGCCAACTCCTCACCCTCCAAACCCCATTTCCTCCCCAAATGCTGTTTTTCTCTGCCAGACAGCTCGACCCTGAACCCGTAACTCAGCACCCAGGTTTCTCACCAACCACAGAGAGAAATGGGAAAGGGCTGTAGGCTGCTGCCATCCTGCAGTGAATAATTCAGGTCCGTAAGAGCAGAGCACACAGACACCGGGGGAAGGAGCCTGGCCACTTACTTGGTGCCTTTTTGCAAGGGGAGAGGCAGGAGCAGCTGTTTGCAGAAAATGCCCCTAGCAGGGAGGAGGTGCTGCATCCTCCAGCTGCTCCAGGTTGCAGCTGGAACCACTGGGGGAAACAAGGTGGCTCCTGGGCTGGTGACAGCAAGGAAAGAAAGATTTCAAGTCATGTCAGTGGCCCCCTTCTACCCCTCTCTATTTTGCAATGCTGGACTCCAGCATCAGCACAGATCCACAACTTGTCTTTGCCAGGAGAAAACTGGAAGTGATAAATAAACCACCATCTAACCCCTTTTCCCCTCTCTCCACCCAGGAATCCTCTAATAACACCCCAACAACACAAACCCAAGTCCTCAGAGACCTCCACGGGCAGCTCTGGGCTCTCCCTGTCTGGCACCTGCTGTCATCCCTGCCCCATCCTGTGCTCAGAGCTGCTACTCCACCCTCAGCAGCATCATTTGAATTATTTTTTAACTGATCTCTCTTGAGAATCACAGAACATTAGGGATTGGAAGGGACCTCAAAAGATCATCCAGTCCAATCCCCCTGCCACAGCAGGATCAC
>JAOXOE010000784.1:4865355-4930403 GCA_028565055.1 Phoeniculus purpureus | reverse complement strand
TGTGTTTTATTTGACACCCCCCCCCCCCCCCCCCCCTTGTCCTGACTCAGAGTGCTGGGAACTGAGGTTCATTACCTGTCTTTAGTACATATGGGGAACAGAGGACTGGCTTAATGCAGTGAATTGCTTTGACTGAGCCAAGACCAGCTATGTGAAGTCGTTGCTGTGAAGCAGAAAGGCTGCAGTAATTAGGGATTTGATCCAGGGCTTCACAAGGTCAGCTATTTTTGGAATTAAACATAATAAAATATTTTTAGGAAATATGACAAAACATCTTAAAAACTAGATTCTTTGAGGCTGACTTTCGTTATGCTTGATATGGGTGGTTATTGTTTCAGCTTTTAAGTTTACAAAAACTTAAATTTACGTATTTTATCAGCTTACATTGACTATATTTAGTCAAACAACTTTGGAAAGCCCCAGTATTTTTTGGCTGGTGTATCTAATTTCAGATGATGCTAATAGTGATTCTTTTACTAATCTGTAACCAAATGATAAGATACATCTGTTTTTTTAAGTGACAAACAACATTACCTTGAAAATGGGGGACTAACTGTCATTATGGTTGCTTTGCTGAAGTCACTTCAGTAGTATTGGGGGATATGGTTTAGGGGTGATCTTACTGAGTAGGTTTGATGGTTGGGCTGGGTAATCCCAAGGGTATTTTCAAACCTGAATGGTTCTATAGTTCTACATATTTTGGTTAATTCAGTGAAAGGAAATGGTAAAGTTCTTTCCTTCTTGGGATTATTGCATATCTGTCACATCAGTGCTTACATGTTTCAATGTTAGTGGCTTTTTGTTCTTCACTGTTTAGTTACTTGCTGGAATTTGCTTTATATGAAGTTCATTCAATGTATGTTTGTTTTCTGAGAATGTCACATAATTGCTAAAGATTTGATGACTGGATTGTTTTTGAAAGTTACCAAGGACCTCACCTAAATTGGAGCACTTAGAAGTTAATCAGGAAGTTATCACTTATATAACATGTTATTTAGAACTCAATTAAATTTGTTCTTTAATGAA
Organism: Phoeniculus purpureus; assembly: GCA_028565055.1. Classification (NCBI taxonomy): domain Eukaryota; kingdom Metazoa; phylum Chordata; class Aves; order Bucerotiformes; family Phoeniculidae; genus Phoeniculus; species Phoeniculus purpureus. The sequence continues at coordinate 4,929,377 of JAOXOE010000784.1, read as the reverse complement.
AGAAACAGGACAAACTTCTATACTAGACTTGCATTTTTGAAACACTGTGACTTAGAAATGTTGGCAACTCTATGATTTAGGCATACAAAGACATCAATGTATCTTTAATATGGTAAGTTTGTCTTAGTAAATCCTACCATGCATCCATCATTCTTTTATTGTTCTGTATGGACACAGTCTAAAAATGCTGTCTTGACACACATTCCTTTTATTTTCACGTGTATACTATTCAGTATGAAGATCTAGTGTTCCAAAACGATAGTTTCTTGCATAGAATCTTCTTTTCAGGCTGCTTTGAGTTGATTTTTTGTTTTCTTGCTGTTAGTTTGATTTTATTCTTAACACAAACTTCCGAGTAGAATTCCAAAATGTCTGAAATTGTGTGCTTAAGTGATCTTTAAGCAGTACATTCAGTGCCAGACTTGGAAAGTCAGAATGTGGAAAGTTATGAGCATTTATTAAAATGAACCAAGCATAGAGAGGTTTTTTTGTTTCACACTTAAAGATGGATATGCAATGAAATCATTGCCTATAGAAAACAAACTTGCAAAGTCATGCAAAGCAAGCAGCTGATGTGCTTAAATGTGTTTCTAAGTTGTTTGGGTTCTTTTGGCTTTTGGAATCTCTTTTTATGCACAATTCAGATAGTAGCTTTCTCTCTAGGATTTTCAGTTATAGAAGTGACACCTGACTGGATCTTTGATTTTTGCTATGTAGGGCTTTCAGATTGGGCATGACAAGGATAACATACAGTTAATTGAAGTCATAAATAGTTAGTTTAAAAAAATGCTGGGGAGCAGACTTCTTCCCATTTATTTTCCTAATACCTTGAATTTTCTATATGTTAAAAAGGAAGTTAGGTAGCCTATGTTATGGAGACAGTGGTTATTTTAAGAATATTCTCTTAATTCTTATATTGGGTGACTGGTGTGACTTTGTGTGCAAAAATAGTTTTATCTACTGCTAATCTGTAGTGTTGGTAGAGGATGAAGCAAACCCCATGTAACTGCCGTGTAATCCTCCACTGACATTTCAAATTGGAAACTGTGGTTGGTGTGAGTCTTGGGCCTTGTAGCAACTGTTAGGTATTTGTAACGTAGTTAAATGTTTAGGATATGAAAACAACTTCAACTTTAATAATCTTACTGTAGCCTATGGAGAAGGATAACTCTACACAGCTGAATATAGGTTTTGGAATCTCCTCACCTCGTGGAGGGGAGGGATGAAAGGCATTTTTTGGTAGCCATCCTTCCTGCAGAATCATTGCCATTGATACTTTCACAGTGTGAATAAGTGCAAGGAGAGATCTTGACCGCTTGAAGAGCATTTTCCATTTCTTTGTGGGAAAGATAGTGGAAATGTGTGTTCAAACCATCATAAATTCTACTAGAATTTCTTAAAACTTTGTTTTGAAAGCATCGCCAAAATTTAAAGTTACTTGAGACAGAATACTACTATTTATCTTCAAAAGGAAACGTAATATAGTTGAATATTTGTTGCTGAGCCTTTAAAAGCATCAAAAAGAGGGAAAAGTAGAATTTTAAGTGTGTGCTGTCCCTGGTGTCAGAAAGCATAAATTATTGTGTTAAACACATATTTAGATTAAGAGATTAGGGTTTAGTGACAGACTGCTTATTTTCACTCATGCAATAATTTCGGGGTTTTTAGGTGTACACAGTTTTAGAAAAGTATTTACCTGTTCTGTGTATTTTGAGATAGTGTTCAATCACTTCATTCTAGTAACTTGTGCCCCCTCTGCTGGCTGGTTTTCCAATTACAAAGCAAAAGTGCAAGCTTACAGAGGTGTGTCAGTCTCTGGGTACGCTATTTTGGACAGAACATTGAGGGGATGTCGACAGAAAAGCTCTTTTTGGAGGTAAAACTTCAACAAAAAAACATGTGACCCCCTAATCTGTGAGAGTCAGCAGTGTTGAGAGTTAGTGTTTTCATAGTGCATAGTGTTTTCATGGGCTCAGTCAAGACTCCTTAAGCATTTGTCAAACTGGTTTCTTCATCCCTCAGTTGAGGAGATCTATTGTTTTTTACCCTCCCTCTGCCATGTGTATATGTTGTTTCCTATGCAGATATTTGTGGTTCTTGGGACTGTGGGACAATACACTGTCTGACAATAGTAGTTTTCCCCTTAAAGATGTAGAGCTCATACTACTTCTGGATGTAGTAAGGAGTTCTCTCAAATTACCTTTAACAGATAATTAATATATCTGTATTCTTCCTGACACCCATCATTGTGTGTGTAGTAGTATTTTCTGCTGCCTAGCATGAAGAGAAGGTAGAACATAAGTCCTCTTGTCTGAGGTACTGCAGGGATAGCTAAAAGGTTTTATTGCTATGATAGAGAATATGTCTTTACTGCAGATATTTGAGGACTAGTGTTAGAAGTCCTCTCCTGTCCTGCAGCCCTTTCAGAAGAGCACTGGACATTTTTGCTTTGTGGTGTCGTAATTCCTCAAATTACTAAAATAATTCGTTAGGTTGGTTCATAGATGCTAGTTCTGTCACAAATTGGAATCTTTGCCATTAATCAGGCATCAAAGGTGATTTCTGGTTTATATTAAAGTTTCCTTTATACTTGGAAGACTTCAGTTTGAGTTTTATACACAATGTAAGTGTTTTGGTTAGTGTAGTTTTCTTTGAACTTTTTTCTAAGGCTTCTGAAGTCCATCTGTTAGTTAGGCTGAGCAACTAATGCTGCAAAACTGCAGTACCAGTTGAGTAATAACATTATCCAGCAAATATCTTGAAATCTTATGGACAGCAAAATAGGGATGAGTTAGCAGTTTTCTTTGTATGTGGAGCCTGACTGATCAGAGATCTTAATCCTGTACAGAATTCTGGCATGTTCTTCAGCTCTTGCTCATTGTGGCTGAAGTTATAGAAGTCTCTCTGACACTTAAGTGGTGCATGGGGTCAGTTTCTATTCTAGAGCAGCTGTAACAAATATAATTTCAAAACTATTTTTATGATGCAAGTTCAGTCAGTTGGATAATGCAATGACATCCTTCTGACATACTGTACTTTTCAGTCTGGCCACAGAACTGTGTAGCTCTTGTGGCATATTCTGTGACAAGTCAGATATATCAAGGCAAATGTTGTAATAGATCCCAATTTATCCTTCTTGCTTTTTTACTCACCAGAGTGTTCTGGCAGATACCAGAATTTCATAGTGTGCATCTATGCTAAATATTAATTAAGTGATATGCAGAATAACTTAATCTGGGAAAGCTTCTATTTAAAAACATTTTTCTTGTTATCAGGTTGTAGGAAAGAATTTAGTAATCTACTGAAGTAGAAAGTGCATTCATTCCTGAGTTTTCTGGTGTGTATGTATGCATGAATATGGTGCATGTCGGAATACAGTTGAAAATACCTTAATGGCAAAGTAGACACATTGCCAATTGATTGGTTCTGCAGAGATAATAGAGAATAGTCAAAGTTGCTGAAAACTTGAGTGGGACAAATAATTTGCACAAGATGCTACTTCATGTAGCAGACTATTGGAGCACAGAGCAGCTGTTAAATACCTCAGTGTGCTTGACTGATAGTTTTCTGCCTTGAGCAAAGAGGAAAGTCTTCAATAAACGTTAAACTAATGTTTTAGATTTTTCATTATTATGCTAAAGTGTAACCGAAGTTCCTAAGATACAAAAAGTGAAACCTGTGATGGATTTGGACCATCTGTTCTAGTGTGTTGCTATTCAAGCTCAGTGTTTTGGTATTTTTTTTGAAAACTGTTATCAGTTAAAAAGCTTTAAAGCTAGTAATTTTGTCGTCATTTCAACTTTTACATTTCATTTTCAACTATTGTTTTTGAACAATAGTTGCTCACAGATTCTCATCAGCGTGTATGAGACTCTTGACCTTTTAAGCTCTAAAAAATCTGGTTGAATTGAAAAAGACTGGTGGTGTCCCTCTATTTCTTGGTTAGATGACTAAATTTACTGGCAGTTGAGTCTGCTAACTCTTAAAATAAAAAGGTTCTGCTGAGGTGATATAATGTTTGATAGATCTGCAATACAGCTTCTGTTACATTTGTTTCACTAACATGAATACCTTTTAGACATTTGCTCATGAGCTGAAAATGAGGATTTATTACGTATTTTTTCCATTGATTAATAACATGTTTTGTTTAAAATTTGCACTTCATTTCAGTTGACATTAATTTTCAACATCTAGCCTTTCATGAGCGTGAAGCCTTTGTGCCACTAAATGCTTGCTTCTTTTTGTAGTAGTTACTTGTTTTAACATGTCATTTTTAATCCTCGACTTGGTAGTCTTTTGGTTACAGTTTCAACCTCAGCTGTTTCCTAAGTTTCTCAACACTTCTCTAAACTGAAGATTTAAATGTGTGCATTGAGTAGTCTTAAAGCATTTTTCTGTTACTGTGTGTATAATATTATGTATTTGCACATCTGAAGGTCACAGCAGCTCTTGAATGGCTTTACCTGTACACTTTGAAGAAAAAATAATCCACAAACGTAATAATCAGTTATGCTCAAACTTGTTGCTGAGCCTGTTTGCCTGCAAAAGTGAATTCTTAAGTTTGAGAATCTTGACTAGACAATAATGTGTCTTGATAATTTGGTACACTTCAGGCTCGATCTGAGGTGTGCTCTGAGAGTGGGCTGGCTGGCTGTATCTTTCTCTGACCCATGTGAGCAGTGCAGACCTCAGTGGGTCTCACAGCTCTGTTTGTTTTGCTTTATCTGAGCTCAGAAGTACTTGAGCTGGAGACTGAAGAATTGGCAGTCAGAGGAACCGGATTGCTTAGTGATTTGGAACAAATAGTCGTGAAGCTGTCAACTGTTCAAAAGAATGTGTGGCATATAATAAATATGGTAGTTTCAAGGCTTTGAATCTCTTGCTTGTTCCTTCTTAGACCGGCAAGCTTACAAGATTGCCCTGATATTGCTGTTGATATTTAAATAACTTTCTTCCAAAAAGAGTTACACAGAATTTACCCCCCCTCCCCCTAATCTTTGTGCATGTTTGTCCTTGAAAGTGTGTGTTGTAGGCGAATGAAAAACCCCTCTTGTACCACGTTACAGTACTTGGTGCTGGAACAGGATGATGAGCCATTAAAACCATAGGAGTTTCTTCCTTAGTGTTGTTTTCACCACTGCTAGGAACTTTCAGAGGGAAAAGCGTGTTATTGAAAAGAATATTCAGTTGCATTACTCTAGCAACTATTCAGACTGGAAGGGCACCAAGTGAGCCAATTTGCCTACATGAGTCAATTAGCTGAAGTCCCTGTGGGAGCTAGTTGCCACTGAATTTTCAGCTGGAAAAATAAGCGGTATTTAGTTCTTCCAAAATGCTTGTTCATAAGCAAACTTTTTTTAAAAAAAATAGGTGTATAAAATAAAACTTAAACACTTCTTGATTTACTGTGGGCTGAGTAGTAAATTTGGATTCAAACTGCCACAGTTTATATATAGCACCTGAGTTTCTAGACTCTCAAGATGTTTATCCACTACCAGTGTTTATAATGTGTTTGAAAACAGATAGCACCAGAACAGAAGTGGTTTTGTATTCTTGTCAGAAGAGATCTATGTAATGCCAGCTGAAATGGTAGGCGATGCCTTTATGTGTTCCAAGGTATTGGTACTGGGACTGAGTTGGTCTTTACCCTATTTACTTCTAAGAACTCAGTGTTTCACACTTTGTCTTTCACTTCCCTGTGTAGGAACATAAGATGATACTAAAATTAGCTGATAAATTATTTCTGCTTTTGAAATGAACAAACCCTCATGGTGAGTATGTAGTTGTCAGAGTAAGTTGTAAACAAGCTTCTTATTTACACCTTGGTGTCCTTTTCAGCATACCTGTAAGCTGCCAAGTAGCTCATAATATGTGCTCTGTCACAGTTTCAGCATGTGACTGTAATAACTCAGCTGTGCTGAATTGATTTCTTTATGTATTCACAGTAAATGGTGTTGCTACAGAATGGAGTTTTTCTGAGATGGGTAGGTTTGTTGTGGTTTGTTTCAGTAGTATGTCGCTAAAGGCAGAGTCATAAAAAATTTGATTGTCATACAATTAGATTAATTAGGTTGAAATAAAGTTCTAAAGCAGTAATTGACAGAACTGCCACAAATTAGTTAGGGGTGGGGTGAGAAGAGTCAGTGGTGGTGTGTAAGAAGTAATGACATAGAAATTCTTAGTAAAAAATAGTGAAACTCAAGCACTTTTTTCCTGAAATTTTTCCTTGAATTATAATTGTTTCTGTTACTTTAGGAAAAATGTAGATACTCATTTCATATTTCTAAATTGCACAGAGCTGTGAGCCTAAGTGCAGCTAAGTGAACTCAGCTCTGTTCACTTGCTTTTAAATAATTGAGTGGTGAATTGTGTACTCTGTGACTTGATTTGATACATTCTTTCTAGAAAGGATAATGTTTATAGCTGTATTGATGAGTTGAACTCAACATTACTGTGTTTTTCCCATCTAGCTAGTGAAAAAGAGGTTTCAAGGGGAAACTTTCTCTTATTGCTTGAACAATTCTGCAGCAGGGCCCTGCCAGAGTTCCCACAGTTACGTTGTATCTGATACAAGTGGAAATTCGAGTTACTTTGAGTTACAGTCAGTGTGTTTCAAATTGTTTGTTACTCTGTTGAAAAAAGTGTGTTCTGGGTCTGATACAAAGAGTCTTGGTTTTGTAAATATGTTGCTATATGCGTTGGTTCTTAGTTTGTCAGCGATCATCTGTTGTACTAGTGAGATGGCTATGGAATGAAAGTAGAGAATGAAGTCCTTTCTCCCTCAGACTCTCTTCCTTGGGAGGCTCGAGCTTAGAATCGCCTGTTTCCTTCCTTATAATTTGATAATCATCCTGAATATGGCCATTTAAATTTAAAGCCTTAAAGTTTGAATAGGTAGAATTGAGAAAGATTATAGTTAAGGTACACCAGTGTTTAATGAAGAGATAATGGGGCTGTAGACATTACATTGTTAATTTTAAAATAATTTGTATTTCAAACTGGACCAGAGTATTGGCCTAAAGAGCTTTATTTGTAATGTTCTAAATCTAAAATCTTGGGGTTTTTCAATTGCCAGTTTATTTTAGCAATCATTTATTAGCAACATTAAAATATTTTTATGATCTAATTAATGAGAACAATATCCTTTTCCTCTAGTTAGGAACCCTGCTTTCAACATTATTTCATAATTAGCTTCCAGCTGGTGTTTTGCAGTTGTAGTGAACTATTAGTTGGCAAAATAACATACCATAACTGTTCTTCAGAAGTAAATAAGGCTAAATGTCCTTAGGAAAACATTTTAATTAAATAGTGTATTTTGAGAATCCTTACATTCTTTTCAGTAATTGTTTAAATTTGATTATGAGCTAGCTTAGCTGTCATGGAAGAGATTGGGTTTTTTTAACTTAAGTTTTATTTTTACATAATTTTTTATGTAGTAATGGTATGCTATTTTAAAACAAAATTGTAGAGTTTTCACTAAGATTTGACAGAAAATACTGAGCAAATAACTCTGATTTTTCGGAGGCATCTAGTAAACTGTAATATAACTGTGTGATAACTGTAAATGTGGTGGTGCCACTTCAGATTTTTAAGTGATGCTTCTGTTCAAAGCACCCAACCAGTAGATGTAGATATATTAAATGGGTTCTAAAAGTGGATTTAAAAGATTTTTTTCTTAAAACTTATTAGTTGTCTCCATATTTTTAGAGTAAATCGTAACCATTCAGGCAGCTTGTCTTTATAAGCAGAGCTTGGCTGTGGATCTAGTTGCAGTTTCCACTGTTTTCTGAAGAAGAAAAGTGAAGCCTTAAGTTTGGCAACAGAAGAAGAATAGGACCCACTAAACAGAAGCTTGCAGTGGCTTTTATCGAGTTTGTCTTTAAACCTAGAGTGGAATGTACTACCTGGGTTTGGACTTGACATGTCCATGGAGTACTTTGGGATCGTCTTTCAGAAGGGAATGGAAAGCTCCTTGCATACCAACAGCATGAAAAGGAAGTGACAAAAGGAAACAAAGGGGTTTTTTTGTTAGAGCTAGATTAGTGGAAATCTTGTTGGGTTTGCAGGATACCTTTCCTTGTTTATGTATGTCTTATATAAACTTTCTATATGAATCATTAATTTTCTTCAAGTATTAGTTTCTGAGGTCTTGCCTGCATGGTCAAAACATAACCAGTGTACTATGCATGTCAGTTTTCCTTAATACATGGAATATTGGTTCTTAACCCAGAGAACATGATCACAAGCTACTATGCAAATGCTTTAGTTGATGGTACAGTAATTAAGTGACACATAAAATCAATCCTGGAACAGGGGGAATTTCAAATATCTCTGGTTTGAAGAGACAGTTGCTCCTCTAAACAGCTGCTAGTTTGTCAGAATACTGCAGTACACATTGTTCTTGCAGGCCCGTGTTAACTGTTTCTGCCATGCTTCAGTATGCATTTATTGAATACAGATATATCAAGTGTCTAGCTTTAAATGGCCTAATTGTAAAATGAATCAGAGCCCTGTAGTGTTCTGTAGTACCATGAGAGTATATCCTGAGCCTTCTTGTTTTGTTGGTGGGTTATTAAATGACCACTGAATAGAAGCTTATGAATTTATTGCAGCATTTAAAATGAAATCTTTCTTCTCCCTTAGGGACGAAACCCCTTTTTTCTGGAGCCAGCAATAATTATAACAGTTACTGATGGAAGTAAATTAACTACTACCAGTGGGATACAGGAAGAGGTAAGATCTGACTTCTGTTTACAGTGATGTGTGCTAAAATGTGCTGTGTAGAGTATGAGCATAAATGACTCCTGAAAGGTATGTTCATCAGTAGCTTTTAAACTTGCATGTATTTTTCCTTTTAGTTTGAGGTAATTTTATGTGATAGCACTACAAAAATCTGAAGAGCTCTTTTTTCCTTATCACATGTGACAGAAGCATGTAGCACAATTGTTGGTCTGTTTAGTAGATTGTTTGCTGTTTCTGTCTAGGGAGCTCATGGTTTTTCAAATATGCTAACTGAAGAAATCAATTTCTGTAAAGCATGTTTGTTTTTAACAAACATAAGGTCTAGACATAGGTTTGTTAATTTCGGTTTATATGTAAAGAACTTATTTCCCAAAGGGTGTGGCCACTAGGGAGTATGTGAAGTAAGTATTTTCACATTGTGCTCTTACAGTGATTATAATCAAATCAGTGGTAGTGTCCTTATAATCCTCTAACATAAGAGCTGGAATGTAAACTAAATCTGTAGAACAATTTAAAACATTAGATCAAAACGTACTGGAGTACCTGCTTAGATATCTGTCAAGCTCAGGGCTCTAGTGAATGCAGAGGCACTGAACTCTTAACATAGTGGGCATTTTGAATTCTTTCCCTAAAAATATGAAAGAGGCCACTAGGGATAGAGTTGGTCTGACCACCTCACTGCCCGTTCCATGTGTAGTAAAAATAACCAACCAAAAAATCCCTGAGGTCATTTCCTTTTCAGGGAAAAGGTTAATATTCAGAGGTCTGCCCTGAAGCTTAAGGGGAGGGTTCAGACTTCTCAGTGTGGTAGACCACATTTGACTGTACAGATTAATTTGTAACACATTGGTGTTCATTCAGTTACCCAGAGCTCTCCTAATACTGTATTATATTGCATACTTACAGAAGTTCTTGGTACTGAAAATGGTATTTAAGTGCTTTTGTAATGTATCTGAGTTAGAAAGTTGAATGACCTCATAATTTTATGTGGACTACTGACAAATGGCCACAGCCAGTTATTGAAAGGGAATGCCCAGCTCTGTGACACCGAAATTGTCTATATAAGACCTCATTTCTGTTACATTTTCTTACCTAATAAACTTACCCAATTCAGCTTAATCCAGTGATTGATAGGTTGTAGTCCAAAATACTAAGTAGAATAAGCAGCCTCATATTTACAGTGATTGTCTGTGACAAAGTGTTAATTAAATAGAAGGTAATGTGGTGCTTCTAGAGCCTTCTACAACATTTAATGCTGTTAGCAGCAGAATACTGTCTTGGTTTTTTTTTTAAGAGCTAAATAAAAAAACCACTTGTCTGTGTAACTTCTTTGAGGAGAAGCAACTTGTCTGCTGTCAGATGACTGACTTGTTAATTCTAACAATAATATCCTGGAGTGTGGGACACCAGGATGCTCAGGGATGAAGGGTAGAGGCTGAGAACTGAGTTTATTCAGCCTTTAGAAAAGAAGCCTGTAGCGGTGATGGATGTCTTACCACCATCTGCAACAGCTTCATGGGGGAAGGAGTATGGCTTTTCTTGGAAGTGCACAGGGTGAGATGAGAGGCAAGAGCTCAAAAATGTCTCTTGGGAAATACTGATTTGGTATCATGAAAAATTTTTAATTTTTTTTTTAATTTAAATGGGTGATTGAACTGCATATGTTGTTTGGTGGTTATGACATTGCCATTATTGGAGATACTCAAAACTGAGTTTGGTGTCTAAGCAATTAGAAGTTTTTGGACTGTATAACCTTCATGTGTCCCTTCTGATGCTCACAGTTCTATGATTCTATGTTCTATTTTTCATCTTCATTTACACAAAATGATTTAGGTAAGAAAGCTCTAGTGCGGTCTTGAGATCTCTTTTCTTACATCACAAGTCAGTTGTTCTTTTTATAGCCAACAATCCTTTGTGTTACTTTTGCTTCAGATGTGGGTACAAGTTTTTTACTTTAATCGTCACAAGATGACATTGTCTTTTGGTCAGGCAACCATTTGGCCACATAATCCATATCCATGAATTATTTTAACTTGCACTGAGATAATGGGTTAATTGGTAAACTACATTCTAGAGAGTCTCTACTCATAATAGTGAAATAGTGATTTCTGTGTAAATGAGAGAATTTAAAAGCATTGCCTTTTGGAGGAACTGTAGGTGACCACTGCTCTTGCTTTCTGCAAGATGAAAATGCAAGTTTCTTTGAGTGCTTCTCCATATGTATTTACAGGGTATGTGTTTCATACCCAGCAATGGATGTGGTTTTGGTGGTGGTTTTTCCTTTTTTTACCTTAACTGTACCAGTGGGAACATCCTTAACATGATCAAAAAGCAAGAGAACAAAGCATCCAGGGTTGCTTCTGTCTTTCAGGGATAATATTTTGCGTTTGTCAGTGTGTCAGTATTGATCAAAATCTTTTTTAGTGTAGCTTGAGCACCTGTTACCATTGCCTTTCAAGTTGGACATGCTGAAATGAAGCAGAATTATTACAGTAACACTACCCTGGGTGTGCGGAAGTTCGTTGTTGCTCTTCTGTTCCAATAACAAAGCTTTTCACTCACTTTCAAATGTCTCTCCTGTTCTTTGGGTTTGACTTTGGAGATGCTTTTCAGAACTGGTGTTGGATGTGATCATATCCCACTGGCTCTAACAACAGTGTTTTTACTTCCTGGGCAAAGTTCTTACAGACTAAGGCAGTATATTTTTGGTTCTTTTTAAAAGTTATGTACAAGTGAATGTTTTTGGAAAGCCTGTAAAGCCAGTATGGAACCTGGAGGCAGGTTTTCTCAAAGCTTTTCATTCATATGAACATCTGCATTCTTACCAATAAAATTAGCTTTATTACTATGGGAGTGTTGTCTTTTGCTCTAATATGAGGCAGCTAAAACCCTGTTTCAGAGCTCTTGCTGAATTCTTCACATGTCCCATTCCTTTGTGCAATTTTGTATGGGTTTTGCGGATGAAGAGCTTGACCCATTCAGCACTGCTTGTTGTCTCATGGTTACGCTTCTGCAGACTGAAGAGAGAAATTATGCAATCTATGCAGTTATCTCAACCAGCACAAGCTAGTAGGGTCTGTCCTTTCTTGCACTGACTTCTAATGTACCAGGTCTGAAGGTACTGAGGAGTGCTAACTCCTCAGGTCTATGTTTGTGTGGCATGTTGACCAGATTCTCCACAGGATTCACTTGTCCCTCAAGTAATGATTCACAAGTCATAAGTTGTGGAAGGGGGGTGGTCATGCTATTGGAATACTATCGTTAGTTACTGGTCTAATGTTATGGATTCCTCTTGAGTGGCATTCACTTCTGGCCTGATCATCAAATCTGGTCTTAGCCCTTTCCTGGTCTTTCTTTTAAGAAGTGTTTAATTGGTTGAGATTTCTTACTACTCTTTATATTATGTAAGAAAATGTCGTAAGTCTCCAGTTTTGTAGCTGCTGAGCTCAGTTCTTTACCCTCTGTCCTAAGTGGAAGCATTAAACTGTTTGCAGACTGAAACTAGTTTAATCACATATTGATATGTTCTGATGTATGATTATGCAAACAAAAAGCATAAGCAATGCTACTTGGCTTTTTCAAGTTGAGATTATTCTCATCTTCCAGTTATAAGAGACTCTTACAGTAAGAATCAGTGATTTTTCTTGTCTCTCTGTCCCAGAACTGTTTGGCCTTGTCACAGTGATCCTTCCCAGGGTTGATCATCTTGCATCTCTGCTGTAGTAATTAACAAATGACAAGGTTCTGCTTACTTTCAAGAGTAGTCAGGAACTGTAAATACTTCATAATATTTTTAATTGTAGTTAACCTAAAACTATCTAGACTTCTGAACAAATTTTGCAATAAATTGTGACAGATCTCAGATGTATGTTCCTGTTCCTCCTCACCCTGTTACTTTTGTTAGCAGCAATTGCCAGGATCACAGCGTTTGCCACTTGAGTCCTAGAGCTCCTGATGTGTGGCTTCTGTGTAACTATTAGGTCATTGTGTGCTTGCTCGTGATTAATGCTAGTATCAGAATGGCCAAGTACATTGTGTCATTGTTATGGTGTGTCAGTTGACCTTGTGTCTATCTGTGATCTTAGGTTATCTTCTGTGAAGAACAATTTGTGGTTTTCTATCTCAGTTATAGATGCATATGATTGGATGGAAAAAGGAAAACATGACATTGTGGTTAACTCTAAGTTTCTCAGTCTATCAAGGGCTTATTTTCTCAGCTGGACCTAATCTTGTTGTCTGTCTTCAGTCCTTCATTCCTCTAAGGATGAAATGCTGCATTTGCTTGGAGAGTTAGATGTAGTCCTATGAGTACTAGAAAACCTATGAGAAAGGTTCCTTGCAGATAGATTCTCTGAGTTTATTTTTTTTAGATACAGAAAATTGGAGAAGCTGACTGCTTCTGTGTGGATGTTTTCATTGAGTACATAACTGTGTTACAACCTTTTATGTGATTTCTCAAGGTGAAGCTTCTTGTAATTTGTCGGATACTCAATCTTAAGCGGTGCTTAGTTCTGCCTGTTGTAATCCATGAGTCTGTATGTAGTCATTGCCAGAAGATCATTGCTTTATTTTACAAGCTACCATGAAGCCACTGCAGTCTTCTCTAAAGGCATATGTGGCTCTTATTTAGCCTAGGGGTTTTTTAGGATCTTCTGATGTTTTTTTTCTTTTTGAGGGTTTCAGACTGCATAAATGTATGTAGACAAAAGGACTCAGATTAAATGAAGGACCTGCTTAGCAATATGGGGTCCCTTAAGACCTCTTCTGTAAAAGGTTGCCATATAACCCCTCTCAGAAGGCAGAGAAAGGGGCATAATGCACACACCACTGTCTTGTAACATGGCATTTGGGAGTAGTAAGTTTTGTGTTTGTTCCTATGAACTATTGTTGACACAAAACAGCTGGCTTCCAGTACTAAGCTGGGAGGACACATGTGTGTGTGATTATGTGTAGAGAGCATGTTGAAGACTTGCTGGTAAATAACATCCCTTTAAATTTAGTCTTCTTTTTCTCAACAACCCAATGAAGGACACAGAGAAAAAGATGTGCATGCCTTCATGTTCAAATGTGCTTGGGGAAAGAGGGAATAAGTGCAGGATGTACATTACAAGGCTCATTTTATTTCCTGCTAGGTATGCAGTTGCTATGGTAATACAATACTAATTTAAAAAAAAAGTAACTGGAGGTGGGAAGACCCTTTTACTAACTAACGCCTGTGGAGAATGAGGCCTAGTTTGAATCCACAACTTCTGCAGTAGCATGGGTGTTAAAATTAAGTGGAATGAAATTGTGGGAAAGAAAGTGAGAATAATTGACTTGCTGCTGATGGCTTTGCATGTCATCTTAGTTTGAAAATGATTCTGAAAGCAATATATTCATAATGCTTTGCTCCCAAGTGCTCCTTCATTTTGGGGTTGTCTTGATATAATCAGCTAAGTCAAAAAATGGTTTTAGAGTTTCAGAAACTGAGCTCAGGATAGTGGCAGTGCAGGTCTAGTGGGATATTTATATATAAGAATATACACATTAAAAATATCTGTATGTGCTACCTGAAGAAAAGCAGTTCTGTCACACATGTGTGTTCTGCAGGTGAAACCAACTCTTCAGAGATAGTAAATCATAGAATCATCCAGGCTGGAAAAAACCTTCAAGACCATGGAGTTCAACCATCAAAATAACTGTACCAAGCCTGCTGCTAAATCTAAGCTCCATGTCTGCAGCACTTTTAAAAACGTTCAGGGTTGACTCAACAACCTCCCTGGGTAGCCTGTTCCAATGACTAAAGAATAAAGATGATTTTCTAATGTCCAACCTAATCTTCCACTGGTGCGATTTGATTCTGTTCTGTGATTTCCTTTTGTCTTGTCTCTTACTGGGAGAAGAGACCAACACCCACCTCTCTACAGCTTCCTTTCAGGTCATTGTACATAACAAAATTTCTATGAGCATTGTTTTTTTCAAACTAAATAGCCCCAGCTTCCTCAATATTTTCAGTCAAGTCTAAGTAGGAAAGTTTGGTGAATGGTCTTGGTGTTTGAAATGGAATCCTCATGCCGTCAAGATTCCAGTCTGTTTACTGAGAAATGACTGTTCTTTTAATGGAGTTCCATTGCCAGGCAGTCATTGTTGGCCCTTTGCATTAAAGGGGGAAAGACATGCATGGGAATCAGTAATAAACTAGGTACACTTTATCCAATTTAATGTGAAACATTTGGGGAAATGCAGTGGTCTTCTCACATGTGCTGTCTGCTTGCATCAGCAAAAGCAGAAATTCAGGAGGAAGCATCAGATGTGCTGAAAAGTCCAGTTTTCTGAGTCTTCCTCACAGGTTACCTGAGTAGGTCTCTGTTGTGTTTATTCCTGGCTTTGGGATTTTTATCAACACTGATTATTTTTTCAAGCACACAGATGGATATCTTTTGAAATAAAAGATGCTTGCCATTACATAAATAGAAAGAGCTGAGGTTTCCAGTTTGACGTTTAGGTTTAATGTTTTCAAGTTAATCTTTTAAAAGCAAGTAGTCAAAGAAACTTTTTCAACAGCTTGTTGCAAACTCCTTAAACCAGCATGAACTATGAAACGGACAATTTGTAATGGGTGCTTTTGTGGACTTGCATCAAGTTTTGAAACAGACCAATAGTTTCCTTTGTCAACATGGATCTGAAATTGAGAACTGGTTTTTTTTGAATGCTATGTGAGAAGTGTTTGAGGATGTAGTGGGTTTGCTTCAGCTTTTGGGCTTAACCCTTGTATTTGGCTAGGTAATGCAATTCTGCACCACTTGAGTAATTGCTTTGGGGATTTTTTTCTTTTCCCCTTTTTGTCTCCAGGTAAAATAAAAATTTTTCTCGTGCTGGCAGTGGTATCATCAGCAAGGGATCGATCAAATTTTTCTGAAACTTGTGATTACTTGTTATAAGTCTTGTCTATCTGTTCAGGCCTTCTGTAGTTGAGTGTTTTGAGAAGCGTTTCTTTTTTCCAGATGACCTTGGAGAGAGGTATCTGGATGCAAAAAGAGAGGCTAGAGTCTTCTGAATGCCTTATGCTGTCCCTTAGAAGCCAGCATATTGAGTTTCCTTTTTTCTTTTGTTAAAGTTAACTAATGGTAAAACTGCTGCCAACCGTGGGAATTTTAATGTAATTTTATTTCTCTTGCTGTTGTTGTTAGTGGCTTAATAAATATAATCCTTACTGTTGTAATCTTTAATGCAGTATGTTTGAAGTCTGAAATCTGATCCTCAGTTTGAATCTGTCTACCACTACTTCTGGGAATTGAAGCAAAAAGAATTGCTCTCATATAATATGCCCCTGCATGGCATCGTGAATGTTTTGAACTAGAACTGCAGTGTGATTGTTCCCAGATGGAGGCAAGACAAGGACACATGGCAAGCAATTATCTTCTCAATGTCATCTAGTGATAGGATGAGGGGCAATGAGTGTAAGCTGGAACATAAGAGGTTACACATCAATATGAGAAGGAACTTCTTCACAGTGAGGGTGACAGAGCACTGGAAGGAGCTGCCCAGGGGGGTTGTGGAGTCTCCTTCTCTGGAGACGTTTAAAACCCGCCTGGACATGTTCCTGTGTCTAGGTGATCCTGCTGTGGCAGGGGGATTGGACTGGATGATCTTTCAAGGTCACTTCCAATCCCTGGTGTTGTTCAGAGGTGGCTTCACAGGAACCTAACAGCAGCCCCCAGTGCTTATGAGGAGGACATCTAGGAGCTGGAGCTGAGCTGACTCAAATGAGACAGGGTCAGCAGATCAGAGGCAATGCAAATGAGCTGAAACAAGAGACTTTTAAACTGGATATCAAAAAATAATTGCCCCCATGAGGACAGTCGGGCGGTGGCACAGGATGCCCAGAGATATGGGGCTGTTTCTATTCTTTGGGGTTTTCAACCCTGACCAGGTGAAGCCCTGAGCAGCCTCATGCAGTCTCAAAGCTGACCCAGTTGTGAGCATGAAGCTGGACCAGAGATCTTCTGAAGTCCCTCCCAGCCTGAGTCATCCTGCGATCCTGTTCCTACCCTCCAGCCAGGTCACTTGTAATCTCTGTTTGCTTTTGCTGGATTTTGATCTCAATTAGACTCAGGGATCAGAAGCAGCAGGGTAAGAAAACCCCATGGGTTTGTGCTGAGTGAGTCAGTGTGGAGATCAGAGCGTTATGGCAATGACTGTGATGCTGGAGGAGATTCCTTTAAGCCTCCAGTACAGACCTCCCTATTCTCACAGCCACTGGCTGGCAGGCAACCCCTTTTGCCTTCAGTCTAGAGGAAATGAGACGAGCAGATTAAGCAGCTGGGTTCCTTAAACTATCTCTTGATAGCCTTGTACTTGCACGTAGAGGGAGGAATTACACAGCAAAGCAAGGATGTGAAGTAGATGGTCCAGATCGTGTGAAATCAAGACAGTACACAAAAGGACTGGATTTCTTGCATCAAGACAAACACTGAAGGTAGTAAACCTTGAAGGCAGTAAAGTGGTCCTACACAGACTTCATTGATGTCCATCAAAGGAGTAGTCGGTGCATCTCTTTCTTTTCTGAGCTGTGTGGTTATAGACGTGCGACTACTGTGGAAACGTCACAAAAATGGGCTGAAAAAGAGACTGCAGAGAAGGTCAGTTTTAAAACCACAAGTTTTCAGTGCTTCTGTGTATTTCTTTGTCACAGCAACCCTTTCACTTCAAATCAAGCTGTAAAAACTACTTCATTCCGTAGCTTCTGTGTTCTTTGTCCACCCACAGGGAGATCTAACCCATCAGGTTAAGGGTGAAGTCTGTTTGATTCTGCAGAGCTGTGTAGGAGACACAAATACTTCGTTCTGTGCGTTGCTCCCACCTGATGGGGTTGAGGTTTGTGATGTCCATGGTTCATTTAAATCTCTGGTTGGTTGAAAAAGGCGCAATCAACGTGATCAGTGTTTTGTTAAGTTGGCTTGTGATTATTTACAGATGTTGACTAGTACCTGTGTGCTGGAAGGGGACCTTGTTAATGTCTATAAATATGTGAAGGGTGGGTGTCAGGGGGATGGAGCCAGGCTCTGCTCAGTGGCATCTAATGAGAGAATAAGGAGCAGTAGGTGTCAGCTGGAACAGAGGAGGTTCCATATCAATATGAGAAGGAACCTCTTCATGGTGAGGGTGACAGAGCCCTGGAAGGGGCTGCCCAGTGGGGTTGTGGAGTCTCCTTCTCTGGAGAGGTTTAAAACCTGCCTAGATATGTTCTTGTGTGACTGGATCGAGATGGTCCTGCTGTGGCAGGGAGACTGGACTAGATGATCTTTCACAGCCCTTTCCAATCTGTGATTCTATGATTCTGTGGATCAATAAAACTATGGAAAACGTCTTACTATTTTTAATCTAATTTTATATCTAAAAAGAGAAGATTGAAGATGGGGATTTTAAAATCTGCAGACACACTAGATTGTATATAAGCAAAAAAAACCTTGACTGTAAGCAAGCCCAATGCATTACCCTAGGACACCCAGTTTGATACTGCAGAGCACTGTGGAGGAAAGCCAGGGGTCGAGTGTTCCCGCACGTGGGGGTTTCGTGTGGTTGGTCTGCACTGGGTGCACGGTGCCACAGTCACATCTCATCCCCCAGCTCTTCAGCTGATGACTTTTTGTCATCTTTCCTTCTTGTTTATAGCAACAGACTATCTGGGAATTGTGAATGAATATCGTCTAATTAAGACAGTAAAGCAGTTTGAAGATGCACAAATGTTAATAGGATTTGAAATAAGAGGTAGCTCGAGGCCACTGCTGTAACTAACAGGCCATTTGCAAATTATTAGCATCAGCCCCAGTGGACGAGTAGTAAAGTGCAGCTGCCTTCTTGGTACGATATCAGAGCCAGCAGTCCCCAGACCCTGAGCTTTACTTCAGTGATCACAGCTGTAGAACGTGCTCAACTACTCTTGCTTATTCCTGCAAATGCCACCGTGGAAGGACTAGCCTCACGTAATGCCTGGGGTGAGATGTACGAGAACTTATTGTTTATAAACAAGCAAATTAGGTCTAACAACAACAAAGACGTGTTCTGTTACTTACATCAGCTGTTCAGTGTCTTGGTTTGAGTTAGAACAGAGCTAATTCTATTCAGTAATTTAACTTTCCAGCTCGGTCTCTTCTGATAGCTGCTTTGTCTGCAGTAAATGGTGTATTTGTACTTGTGCAGGCAGTGTCTGCTTCTACAAGTGATGACACGACACTTGCAGTGACTTCCAAGGACTGGGATACAGAAAGGCTCTTGAGTGTACTTCCTTCTACAGAAAACCAGTGTCGCTTCTGAGTCTCATGTGCCGTGCTGGGGATGCAGTAAAGGAGAGGCTTCACCTGCAGGGAGGAGCACACAGGACAGGTGACCCTATACTGACCAGCAGGGTGCTCCATCCCATATATCAGAGTCATTCAAGTTGGCAAAGATCCTTGAGATCATCAGGTCCCACCAGTAAACCTACTCCACCAAGTTCACCATTAAACCACATCTCTAAGTACCACATGATGTCATATTCTTTGTAAAGCTGAGTGACCAAATGGGTCAAGCCCTCTTCTTCTACGACTGTGACCAAGGAGGACTCTGTCCATTCTCCTTTTGATCCCAAACCCTGCATTCATGGATGATCTTTTGAGGTCCCTTCCAATCCCTAACGATTCTATGATTCTTTGATTCCTGAATCTGGTTCTGAAATCCAGCTCCTGAATCTAGTGTCTATCTGCTGCCGAGTCTAGGCTAGGACTTGCCCAGCATCTGCATCCCTGCAGATGGGTTAGGTTCAGTATTGGTTTTGTATAAATCTCATATAATCGTTGTTTTCATTAAAGCTGTTGTGATTTTTATTTCCACGTCTAGATTGAGTCTCCTTCTCTGGAGATGTTTAAAACCCACCTGAATCTTTTTCTGTGCGACTTGGTCTAGGTGATGCTGCTGTGACAGGAGGATTGGACTAGATGATCTTTTGAGGTCCCTTCCAATCCCTAATGTTCTGTGATTCTCTGACTTGATCTAGGTGATCCTGCTCTGGCAGAGGGATTGGTCTAGATGATCTTTCTAGGTCCTTTCCAATTCCTAATGTTCTGTGTTCTGCGATCTCTGTCTTATTCACTTTGTGAAGGAAAAGGAGTTAATAGCATCTGTGATTTGCCTCGTGGCCAGCCCAGTCCTTACTATTGACAATGGTTTAGTACTTTCCATGTTTTAGGTTGGGCTTTTTTTCATGTTTAATTGTTCTCTTGGACAATCTGCCTCTTCTGCCCCTCCCCAGACTCCACAGTACTCCTGCCTTTGGGTCCATTCACAGAGATAACAGGGTGCCAGCCAACCAATCTCAGCTCCCTTCTTATCTGCCTTCTCTTCTGAATCCATCACCAGTGCATTTCCCAGCTGTGTGCAAATCCCAATTATAGATAGTCCATTTCAAAGTGCCTGATGTATGAAGCTCCATTCCTAGCAAAGATAGGGAAGAACAAAATGAGAGGACCTGGGCTCCTGTTTAAATTAGTGAAGGTGTGGAAATACTGAAGACGATGCCTGAAAACAGGATTAGCTGAAAACTGAGGAAGAAACGATAACTGAAAAACACATTTCTGTTACAGCTGTCTTTTTGTTAGGAGTTTCACAGAATCACAGAGCATTGGGGATTGGAGGGGACCTCGAAAGATCATCCAGTCCAATCCCCCTGCCACAGCAGGATCACCTAGATCCAGTCATACAGGAACATGTCCAGGTGAGTTTTAAATGTCTCCAGAGAAGGAGACTCCACAAGCTCCTTAGGCTTCCCCTTCCAGTGCTCTGTCACCCTCACTGGGAAGAAGTTAGTTCCCTCTCAGATTGATGTGGAACCTCCTCTGTTCCAGCTCATACCCACTGCCTCTTGTCCTGTCATTGGATGTCACTGCTAGATCCTGGCTCCATCCTCCTGACACCTGCCCCTTCCATACTTATCCACATTAATGGGGGTCACCCCTCAGTCTCCTTTTTTCCAAGCTCAACAGACCCAGCTCCTTCACCCTTTCCTCATCGGGGAGATGCTCCACTGCCTTTCATCATCTTCATGGCTCTGCACTGGACTCTCTCCAGCAGTTCTGTGTCCTTCTGGAGCTGAGGGGCCCAGAGCTGGACACACTATTCCAGACGCAGCTGGGTCTACACTGTCATTCCTTTAGAAAGACTGTTGCTACGATATCGGATGGATGGATCTGTTGGGGAGCTTGTGGCAGTGGGTAGCTGGGCCATGCATTATGCATGGGATGCAATCTTGATTTTGCTGCGTGCGCTGCGAAACGGGAGCGGTGTCGCGTGCCTGCACGCAGAACGCACATTAGCAGCTCAAACAACACAACATAGACAAGGAGAAAAGAAAAAACCCATTTGATTTAAAGAAAAGGGAGGAAAAAAGAACAAAATCAAACTCAAAAAACCAAACCCTCTAATTTTTCAAGCTGGGATTGCTCAGAGCAGCTAAACAGCAAGAGCAGAGGAATTGTTCCCAGTTTGAGCATTGGAATGGGCTGCCCAGGGGGGTTGTGGAGTCTCCTTCTCTGGAGGTGTTTAAAACTCACCTGGACACGTTCCTGTGTGACTTGGTCTAGGTGATCCTGCTCTGGCAGGGGGATTGGACTGGATGATCCTTTGAGGTCCCTTCCAATCCCTAATGCTCTGTGATAGAGTCTGCCGTAGAATGAACTAGCTCAGAGCTGCTGTGCTGGGTGAGACCTGGGCAGGCAGCGCTAATGGGGAGCCCAGAGGAGTTCGCTGAGCAGCATCCAGCACAATGCAGTGGTGGAGCTCAGGAGGCACCTGCCCTCTCCAGGAGGAGGGTCACTCTCTCAGTCTCCTGGTATCTCCACCTATATGTTCAAACCTATCCCTGCACACTCGTGTTTTGGAGCCTGGTCTCTCTTGCTGCTAGAGGTAGGTCAGACCTGTATCCTCAGAATCATGTAATGTGAGAGGTTGTAAGGGACCTCTAGAGATCATCCAGTCCAATCCTGCTGCCTGGCAGGATCCCCTAGATCGGGTCACACAGGAACTTCCAGGCTGGTTTTGAAAGTCTCCAGAGCAGGAGACTCCACAACCTCTCTGGGCAGCCTTTTCAGGGCTCTGCCAACCTCACTGTGAGAAAGATTTTCCTTCTATTTAGATGGAACCTCCTCTGCTCAGCTTGTCCCTGTTACCCCTTGCCCTGTCATTGGACACCCCTGAGCAGAGCCTGGCTCCATTCTCGTGACACCCACCCTTCACGTAGCTATTAGCCACTGCTGTTCATGTATTTTGTGCTTTCAGACCACATCCTGGAGGACAAACCTTGTGGGCAACCCACAGAGGCCACATCCACCACAGCTCTGAGCCTTTTTGCCAGATCTGCCCTTGTTAACCTACGTCTCCCTTTCTCATCCTGCTTCCCCTTCCCCTTCTCCTGCCCAGGATCCAGATGCCCGACTCCTCAGCTGGTGGCACTGGGAGCAAGTACTCTGTGCACAGCAGGGATGTGGTAGGAGCTGGTGACACTGGAAGGTCAAACGACTACAGATACATGTGTTGAGAACTTTCAGGTTGAATTCATAAGCAGAAGCACAGACAAAAGATGCAGGAGATTCACAAGCCATCACCAAGCCCCTGCCCTGCTGTATTTCACTCTTGGAGGTCACCTACTGATTTTAGAGCGATGAGAGGTGCAGGTGATCTTAAAGTCCATTTCAAATCCAGCTATGACACCGATGTTGTCACCAAGCTCCACTGCAGCGCAGCCCTCAGCACCTCCATCCCCTCCCTTGCACAGAACCATTGTGGGTGGGGGGGCTCTCCAGCCCCTTGAGATGGGCTGTGGCCACCACTGGGTCACCCTGCTCTGGAAGGAGCATGAAATCTCCAAGATACAAGGCAAATTATTTTGGATTCTTTGGCTTAGGGGCTAATTTATTAGGACAGTAAATCATGCCGAGGGTAGGTGATAGAGCGACCAGAGCCTGAAGCTACTTAGACAGAGGGATCACAACATTAATGCACAGCAAGTGGACCCTTCTAACTGCCCACAGGCCGTGTCTCGCTCTTCATGGTCTCCCCTTCTGCCCAGCACAAAGAAATATGGCACTTCTCCAGTGCCATGGGGCTTCATGTGGGGGCAGAAGGGTTCTGGGGAAAGGTACAGGGTTGGATTTCCTTCACATCCCACCTCTGAGCTGGGATCAGGCTACAGCCCCACGTTTGCCTCTCTCCCTGCCCCTGATCTAGGATCCCCAAGATCCAATCGCACAGGAACAAACCCAGGTGGGTTTTAAACATCTCCAGATGTTTAAAAACTTTCTGGGGGTTAGAAGAGGCGAGTTGGTTTGTTACAGATATCACGAAGCGCAGGAGCTGCCCCATCCCCACAGTCCTCCTCCATCCACTCATGGTTCGGAGGGGAGCAGTGCACAGAATCATCCAGTCCAACCATCAACCCAACCCCGCTCTGCCCACTAAAACCTGTTCTCAAGCGCCACATCTACTCGTTTATTTGAGCCCCCTCCAGAGACGGCGACTCCCCTCCTCCCAGGGCAGCCTGTTCCAACCCCTGATCACTGTCAGAGAAGAAACTTTTCCTGATGTCCAACCTAACCCTCCCCTGGCCCAGCTTGAGGCTGTTTCCTCTTGTTCTCCCTAGTGACTTGGGAGACGAGACAAGAGACTGACCCCACCTCTCTCTACCATGTCAGGCAGCTGTAAACAGCAATAAGGTCTCCCCTCAGCCTCCTTTTCCCCAGACTAACCAGCCCCAGCAGAAGCAGCAGTTTGCTGAGGGTTTGTTAAGAGGAATCACTCCCCTGGCACTGCCAGGCTCTGCATCAGCCTGAGGGCTGCCATGGCCATCCTCTGCCCTTCTCTGCCCTCCTACCCCCAGCTGCAGTCTGACCAGGGATGAGCACCCCCAGAGCAGCGCAGCCAGACCACGGCAGGTACCGGAGCTCTCCCCTCTGAGCTGTACCAGCCCTCCAGCAGCCCCGACACATCCTGTCGGAGACATGAAAAAACGCCCTCCTTTGCCTCAAGCCATCGGAGCAAGTCTCACCCTCTTCAGCCGGCACGGAACATGGAATTAAGTGTCTCCATTGTGCACCGACCCCACTGCGAAGGGGAGAGGCAAGTTCTCCACTTCCCTCCAGCATCATGTGAGCCCAGTTGCTCAGGATTTCCCCGCAGCGTCACTGGTTGTGAATCCACGTTGCGATCCCCAGGTCCTACTCAGCAAACAGATTCCAGAGCAGCCCCTCACAGCTGCTCCCACAGCCATCCCCACCTTCTGCCCTCAAGGCATGAGAACAACAGAGCATCCCTCCAGCCCGTACCAGTCACACCTGCTGTACACGCCGGTGCTCCAGCAGCCTCCACCAGCACCCTGCTTGCCTCAGGGCGCTGCAGGGTTGTTTGTTGTTTGCAGCTGCGAATGTTTCAGAAATGTGCTGACTTAAGTCCTGTAAAAGCACAAGGAAATTATCTCCAGACATCGCATTAAAGGAACCCTCTGACTTGTAAAGTCTACTTTGTTTCCCCAGGCAGGAAAGACAACAAACAAACAAGAACTGGTGGTTCAGGAGAAAAAAGGATCCATGGGGTTAGGATTGGCACTCACTGGCCTGTCCCTGGCTGAGCAGCACAGCTGGGGTAAGAACTTGAGATACACAGTGGGGTTGTGGAGTCTCCTTCTCTGCAGATGTTTAAAACCCACCTGGACATGTTCCTGTGCCACTGGATCTAGGGAATCCTGCTCTGGCAGGGGGATTGGACTGGATCTTTCAAGGTCCCTTCCAATCCTTAATGTTCCCTGAATGGAAAAAGTGGTTAATTTACTGCAAAGGTAAAAGAGAGGTGATGGGGACAGGGGTGGTTTGAGACCACGGGTCGTGTTCCTTAGCCCTCCAGGTGCCACACTGGCACCTAACAGCCTGCCATGGTTTGAGATGCAGAATGGATCGTCCTGTGTTTGATCTAAACCCATCCCCATCCATCACCATCAACAACTGCCAAGATAACAGGGATGAGTTTTGATTGGAGCCTGATTGTTTTCTGGTGGTGTGAAAGGCAGAGCTGCACCAGGTCCCAACACCCGACACTTCCACCCCTCCTGCTGGGGCGATGTGACTTTCAGCAGAGCTGGGGCTCCCTTCCACCCAACCCCAGCTTGACTGATGGAGCTCAGCCTGCAGAACTGGGAGGGGATGTGTGTTTGTGCCTGCCTGAACGCAGCCTGACGCGAGCCCGCTGCTGCAGCTGACGGTGATGCAGAGAGAAAGATCAATACGAAGTGAGCTGCCCCGGTAACCCCCACAAACCGAGCAGAATTTACACCGAGGCTCGACAGGGGGAAACTGAGAAACATCATGAAAATTTCATGCAGCTGGAGCAGCTCTGTAATGATCTGCTCTCTGCGGACCCACAAGGTCTCCTGCCGGGTTTCCCTCTGGGCTCCACTTTTCAGGAGTGATTTTGCAGCTCCTGCTGGAGTTTGTCAGCACTGCTCTGCCTGCTGATGAGTCCCCTGGAGACAACCTTGGTGAGACCATGAACAGCCACCTCCACGTTCAGAGGAACCCTGGAGCTTCTCCAGCCTAACTGCACCCTCTGCCCTGCAAAGAACTGGGCCATCTCGGGCTGCAGTGAGTGGCCAACTCAGGCAGTGCATGGTCATCATCCTCAACGCAGCATCTCCTCCAAGGCTACTTGACTTGGTGTTTCTACAGAAACCGTGTGCCCCGCGTTGACGCAAAGAGCCACAGTGTTGTGAAAAGGAGCAACCGCACATCCCAGCCCCAGGGAACAGTGCAGCTCTGCAGCTGCACCAGTCATGGGGTGGGTGACCTGCTCAGCCCGCTCTGTCTGCTGGCTAGCTTCCACCATGCTGTGGAAGCCTCTTGAGACCTTGGGTTGGCTTCCACCTCAGGGAACCCCAGCAGCTCTCAAGGGATCAATCGTGTGAGTGATGGGAGATGGATTTGGCTCAGGACTCCACAGTATTATGGCATCGATTAGGGGGCTTATTAGCATGAGCTTGTGTGGCCACCATGTCTCTCACAAGTGCCAGTAGAACCCTTCTATGACACCATTAAGAAGCTCTACAGGCTCTACCTATTCCAACCCCCTACAAAAAGCAGGGCCAGCACTCACCAGACCAGATTGCCCACAGCCCCATGCAACTCGATTTTGAATGGCTCCAGGGATGGGGCCTCCACCACCTCTCTGGGCAGCCTGTTCCAGGGATCCCCACCATCAGATTCAAGAGCTTTTTCCTCCTGTCCAGCCTAACTCTGCCCTTTTCCAGCTTCAAACCATGACCCCTCATCCTGTCATTCCCTGCCCTTGGGAACAGTCTTCCCCAGCCTTCTGACAGCCCCTTTTAGGGGTTGGAAGGTCACTGTAAGGTTCCCCTAGAGCATTCTCCTGTTCAAGCTGAACAACCCCAACTCTCAGCCTTTGACTGAGGTGTTGATCAGGAGGACAGACTCATGAACACCTGTCACATCCGGCAGTCCACGTGCAACACAGCCAGGGCTGCACAGAGCATCACCTACGAGCATGAGCAACGCAGGTGTCCTGCACCAAGGACCTTCACACCCTCCTTGCTCTGTCTTGCCTGAAGACTTATTTCCGATGAACCCATTTCCAAGCTCTTCATATCACTAGCCCAGGACCACTGCTCCTTGTGGGTCGGCTTTAACTCACTTTTCTTATTTTTTTCTGTCCCTTCAGGAACTGACACAGTTGAGAGAGCAGAGAAATTAAACTGTGCGAGACTGCCTCCTGCACTGATAGACTCTGATTTTTATTCACATGGAGGCTTTAAAAACAAAATAAAAATTGAAAAAATCATTGGGATCTCTCTCGGCTCAGAAATCCCCGCCCCGCTCCCTGCGCCGTAAGGCACAAAGCAAACCGAAAGGAAGAGAAACTCACACACCAGTGAGGAGGTGGAAAACAGAGGCAGAGCAAATTAACAGAGTCCGTGTGCAAATCCAGCAGAGGACTTAGACTCATTCAAAATTACCCTGATGGGAGGAACAGTCAATCCCTCCTCGAGCTGCAAGACAAGCCTTTGGCCGAGGGGTCTGTGTGAATTTGGTAGCAGAGATAAGCCAGAACCGAACCCCAGTGAGCATCAGCCCCTTGCAGCTGATTAGCTGCTCTGCTCAGAGCTGGAAAACACGAGCAGTGCTCTTGGAAATTTGAAGTCGAGAGCACCACCGCAGAAAACCACAATGCAGCAGTGTCTGAAGGAAACCAGTAAATGAGTGAGTGACGATAATCCCATCACACAGCGACACAAGTCTGGTTCTGCCTCTCTGAGGGAAGACTGAGGCAGATCCTTCTCTGGCAGGGGGATTGGACTAGATGATCTTTTGAGGTCTGTTCCAGTCCCTAATGTTCTGTGTGAAAGCTCTGCCCACCCAGACCGGGTGAGACACCAGCTCCCAGGTGCCTCTGGTCATGAGGTTGGCTGGAAAGCATCCGGAGAGGCTGCAGGAGCAGCCCCGAGGCATGAGCGTGACAAACCCTCCTCATTGGTACCTACCAGCCTCACCAACCCTCTGAGAGCTGCTGGGCATCGTGCCCAGCTGTGGGCAACAGCACTGCCAGCTGGGATAGGGGGTTAAGCTGTGGCTCTCCAGCTCCTCCAGACATGGCACAGGCAGCGTGTGCAATCCTTTGCTCAGCAAGGGGGACACAGAGCTTCCCAAAGCAGCCTTTTGGCAAAGCTAAACGGATGCCCCTCTCCTCATTTCATTGAGGAATGAAGCTGCCACTCCCCTGGTGCTGAAACTCTCCAATGGATGAGCACGATCAGAAAATAACGGGTAGGCAGGTGGTGAACCAGGAGGACTGCTGATGGTTTGGCTGGGCACAGCTACCAGCTGCGCTCACAGCCAGCCCACTAGAGAGCCCCCTCCGCCCCCTGTGTTCCCCCACCTGTTACTTCGTGTTGGTACAAGCCTTAGCGCAGGAGGACGATGCTCATCCTCACATGGGTCTGCATGGTGCTTGGCACAACGGGACCATCACCCAGGTCTCTGGGCATGGCCACTGGGTAAATACAAGCTCACCTGCTGTGGCAGCAGATGAGACCTAAAGCTGGGACCCCACGCTGGTCTTGGTCCCCCTCCCACCAGACCAGCAAGCTGTGGGGACCAACTGCTATTTGCCATACAAAATGCTCCTCATTTTCTCAGCGTGATGCCCTGGGTTGAAAGCATCGCCCTGCCAGCACTGACACTAATGAAGGAGCATCTCCCACGGCTTTGTGTCTTAGGGCAGGCTGCAAGAGCTGATTGAAGCTTTTCCCGCAGCGGGGACAGCCATAAACACCTTTCCCACATGGACACGTTGGGATCTAATGAACAGCTGAGCTTGCAGGGCTGCCCTTTCTTTAGCCAAGGCAGGACTATTTATCAGACCTTCCTGCAGTAGGACTCTGTGCAGAGGCACTGATGGGACACAACGCCGCACGATGCCCGTGGGCACTCAGCAAGGTACAGAGTGAAGGAAGGAGGGTAGGGAGGGAAAGAGGATCAAGATGGACAGACAGCAGCATTGGGGACCCTTAGTTCCTGTGATAGATTTAGTCTTGAGGTCCCTTTCAATCCCTAATCATAGAACGTTAGGGATTGGAAGGATCCTCGAAAGATCATCTAGTCCAATCCCCCTGCCAGAGCAGAATCTGTAAAAGGTATTAGACAACAAAAACCAACATTCCGAACATTCACAGAATCACAGAACATTTGGGATTGGAAGGGACCTCGAAAGATCATCCAGTCCAATCCCCCAGCCACAGCAGGATCTCCTAGATCCAGTCACACAGGAGCATGTCCAGGCGGGTTTCAAATGTCTCCAGAGAAGGAGACTCCACAACCGCCCTGGGCAGCCCCTTCCAGTGCTCTGTCACCCTCACTGGGAAGTTCCTTCTCAGATTGATGTGGAACCTCCTCTGTTCCAGCTCACACCCACTGCCCCTTGTCCAGTCATTAGATTCCCTCAAGGCACTGCAGTACAACCTCCCCGCTAACAGGTTCCCTTCACAGGCAGCACTGAGGTTCCTAGCACTGAAGGTCTGCAAGGGGTCAATTTCACCAGAAGAGAAGAGAGGTGAAAAAACCCCCCTGCAAATCCCACAAGGGCTGCTGGGGCTGCAGGAATGTTTCTGGGATTAGCCAAAAGTCAGACCTTCACGCAAGCCAAATGGCAGAGACTCCACCGGTCCGCACAGGCAGAGGTGGTTCCGTGATGCATCCACGGGTCTTTCCAGCTGGAGGTATTTTAAACACATAGAAAATAATGTCGGAATCATAGGACTGCAATCTTGAAATTATATTCAAAAAAGATACTCAAAGCTTATATCATTGAATTATGAACAGCTTTGGCAGCTTTATTGATGATGTTGAATCTGGTTGACAGATGCATTTACACTGCATAAGCATTCGAGATGCTGGAGTAATTGCTTATTAGTCTTGTTGTGAGGCAAAACACCAGATTGAAATAAATAGGAGCTCATGAACACAGAATTTTGCTGCCTCTCTGATTATTTTTTCTAGCTAACCATCTGCTAAGCATCTGGGATTCTTAGAATCCAAGATCCATACCGCACACAGGTGGGAATTAAAAAGTACAAATAGAAGGAGCTTAAGAACCCAAACAAACTACAATGCAAAACCCTCCACAATGACTGAGGACCTCCTCGCCAACCTCGCATACAAATGTGGGGAGGGCAGGGCCT
Source organism: Phoeniculus purpureus (assembly GCA_028565055.1). NCBI lineage: Eukaryota > Metazoa > Chordata > Aves > Bucerotiformes > Phoeniculidae > Phoeniculus > Phoeniculus purpureus. Next base: position 4,899,889 of record JAOXOE010000784.1, on the reverse strand, counting down.
TACGGGGTCTCACACACCGAGCAGATGCACAGCCAAGCGACCGTGACTGCTTCATGCTTCACACTCCTCAACACGTGCTGGGGCCAAAAAACTGGTCCCTCAAGCTGGGGCAGGGAGGATGTGCAGAGCAGCAGCTGAGCAGGAACTCAGCAGCAGAGGTCTTCACCACAGATGAGACACGCTAACAGCATCCCTTGCCTCTCTGCTTGAGAGAGTCCAACAGAGGGCCATGGGGATGACGAAGGGACTGGAGCACCTACCTTATGAGGAAAGGCTGAGAGACATGGTGCTTTTTAGTCTTGAGAAGACTATGATGGGCTTTAATCACTGTCTATAAATCCTTGAGGGCTGGGTGTTGAGAAGAAAGAGACCATCTCCCTGCGATAGGACAAGGGGCAATGGGGTGTCTGTTGGAGCACAGGAAGTCCTGCCTCAAGATGAGGAAGAACTTTACTGTAAGTGTAACTGGAATGGACTCCCCAGGGAGGCTGAGGAGTCTCCTTCTCTGGACACTTTCAAGACCCATCTGGATGCGCTCCGATGTTCTAGGTACTGCTTGAGCAAGGAGATTGGACTCAATGATCTCTGGAGGTCCCTTCCAACCCCTAACAGTCTCTGTCTCTGTGTCTAAGGTCTCCAGAATGCTTCCAGGACCCTCTAGAGCTTTGCTGGCAGACAGTGTAAGACTTCAGGTGTCTCTCTCTGGTCCTTGTCCATCTACTTTTAAACCTTCTATCAAATCTTAAGCACATTTTGACAGAAGAAAGGGAAAAGATGTTCACAGGGAGGGGAAGCTGCAGTGTCTCCTCAACCCTTTACTCCAGTGGGTCCTTTGCTCTGTTGAGGGGAGGGCTGTGCTCCTACACATCACCCATAATGATGGAGACCCAGCTGCCCTGCCCTGATCTCTCCAGCACAGGGTGAGAGGCATGGCAGTGCTGGCAGAGCAGCTGCCCTTCACAGCCTTTTCTACCTGCACCGAAGATGAAGCCCTCAGTATTCTGCAACCTTCATAATAAACAAAAATAAAGATGTGAAGCCCCTCCAAAACTGAACCAGGACAAATTCAGGAGTCAGAACGAAGTTTGCTACAGAGTTTATTGCAGCCTGTGCGATGGCAGCTTTGATAAGAACCCAAAATGGATGTTTGGATTTTCCCCAGCTGCCACGGCGCTCGATGGCGAGAACACGAGTTAATAAGAGCAGCCAGTTATTTAACTGTCAAACTGCAGCAAACAACCCATAAAGCAAAACGTTCCCTTCCAAACAAAGGGGGAGAGCAAATTAGACACGCCGTTTTGTCCGTGAAAAAGCGCAATTAGAGAAGCTTTCCTAAGTGACATTTGTTTTTCCTCCTACAATACGAAGGATCTTTCCCAGATACAGCGGCGTGAAGGGTTTCAATTAATCTCCTTTTGAACAGCCCCCCCCAGTTCAGGTGTTTAAAGAGGGAAGAGAAGAAAGAAGGGCTGGGGAGTATCAGGATCTCTCATCTGCAAAGCAGCTGTAAACAGGATCTTAGGGAGCGGAGTGTGTGTGACAAATTGGAGACGAGGCGGGTTCGGATCTAAAAATTAAATTGCTTATCGGAGAAATAATATTAGAGTAAAATAAATTAGAATCTTCTACTGAAGACTCTGAGAAGTAATTTTTAAAATTAATTAGAATCAAAAAGATGGATCTCAAAGGATAGGACAACTCTAATTTAGACAGACGGTAATTAATTCCTTATTTCAGAAATTCATTAACAGGCTGTAAGAGCAAATCATTCCTTTGCTGGAGTTAAGCTCCGGAGAGAAAGATTCATCTGGAAGGGGGATAGGAGAACTCTCCCACCCACGGGCAGGAGGGCAGGGAGAGCCTTGCCAGCAGCCTCTCACCACAGACGCCTGCTCGGGGCACTGGCTGCCTCGGAGGGGCTGCAGTGATTTATTTGGGGTGGGCAGAGCGTGCCTGGAACCCCCAAGCGAGCAGAGTTTGGACCCACAGCTGGTCCAGCTCCTGGTAGGAGGTGAAGAGGCTGCTAGCAGAGGTCAAGCTGAACAGCAGCCCTGGCGGGGATGTGTGGGTGGGGGAAATAAAACAACCCGCTGCTCTTCTTTCTTGTGGAAAATAACAGAACGTGCTGCTCCTCTCTGGGTTGGGGCAGCGGGTTTCCCCATCTTCGTCCACCCTTCACTGCGCTCCTGATGAGCCAGCGTAGATCCCACCAGAGTGCCTCGGGCTCTAGTGGAGAGATCACCAGGCTCCGGCCAGCCTGGTCTAGGGTGGGGTGTCCCTGCCCATGGAGGGGGGGTTGGAACTGGGTGATCAGGTGGTCCCTTCCAACCCAGAGTGATTCTGATTCTATAACTTCTCCAGTGAAGTGATCCTGCTGTGGCAGGGGGATTGGACTAGATGATCTTTCAGGGTCCCTTCCAATCCCTAATGATTCTGTGATCAAAACCCTAGAGATTTGGGAGGGTGTTCCCCCATGGAGCTCCGGGATGCAGCAACAAGGGGCTGAGCTCCACACGTTTCCATCCTTTCTCTGCTCCTACCTAAAGCCAAGAGACACATTCACAGCTCTGAAAAACAAACAGCCCTCCCCAATGCAGAGCAACACCTAAGCATCTGCAGAGCTTCTGTACCTCAACAGACTTCACACAGGAGTCTCCACCAGCGATGGATAACTGCACTGGCAGCCTGGTCTGCTGCCATCTGCCCCCCCCAGAGCAGTTTCACAATTTCACTCCACTCTACAGTCCTTCAGAGAGGCCAGAGCACGTCGCTGGTCCATGCCAGCAAGTGCACTCTGCTCGCTGGCATCTGGATCCCTTTGATAACCAGTTGGGCTTGGAGCTGATCCTCCAAGCTGGAGGGTTCGTCGAGGGGAGGATAAGCAAAGCAGGAAACTGCTGCCTGTACCCAGCTGGAGAGAAGCCCAAACCTAAATCCTTATCTGAAAAGACCTGAGCTCTGGATCTGGATGCGAGGAGCATCCTGCTGGCCTTCCCATCTGTGAGGGAGGCAGCCCAAGCCCTGGATCTGCAGCGTTGGGAGAAAGAGCCACGAATACGGATTTAACCCTCTAGTCTGAACCCTTTGGGCTGAGGACAGCCACACACCACATGGCAGCAGTGCTCCTGGGCTCTGCTGCCTTCTTGGCCCTCCAGCAACTGGGAGGATTAAGTGGACATTCCTCCAGGGTAGTGACCTCTGCCTGGACAGAGCTGAGCTCCTGAGCTCCTCACCCAGACACCCGAGAAAAGAGACAGAAATTCAAGAGGATTAACTAGTGCTGGTTGCTAAATAATCCCCCCCTGTACCTCTACTGATGGTCTCAAAGTCCTCATGGGAGAAGCAGCTTCTAGACAGGGGGACAGATCACCTGGCAGTGGGATCCCACTGCCTGGGACCAAAAAGAGCCACACTGCGCGACACACACACAGCAACATGTGCTCAGTGCAAGCTCCCACGTCTCACTCACACTTCCGTGCCACAAACACAGGGCTGAGCTCACTCCTCCTCACTGAGGTTCAGCTGAGCCCAGTTTTGTTTTGCAGGGACTGATAGGGCAGCCCAACTGCTGAATCTGGCTCTCGCACTGCATTTGTGTCTGTAGTGTCTTTTTCCTGAGACACAAGTCAGCCCAAACCTACTCTGCTGGAAAACACAGGCTGCTTCTGGCTGCAGAGCACTCAGCTCCCAGTGCTGCACCCCAGGCTCCAGAAAATACAGACAATTAGTGGCTGCTTCTGAAAATTAAGTGACAGACCACAAAGCTGCCAAAACCTTATGAGCATGTGGAAGTTACTTTAAAAAATGCTCTTTCCTTACTAAAACGAATCTGTTCTGTAAGAAGTGTGGTTTTTCCTCTCACAGGGTCATTGCTACCTTGAAAGTCCTTCTTCAAGCTGAAATAATTAGAATAAAGGAAATATTTCCAGTTAAAACAACTGGTGAGAAAGGAAAGTAAAGAAAGCATCTTGTTTTTCTCTGAAGGTTCCTGAGATGCTTTAGCTGGAGGGTGGTTTCTGCACTGGATGGCTTCTTGTCCTGTCCCTCAGTTGCATTAGCAGGTTAAAAAGAGTCCCATTAACTTGCTCACAAGCCTGGTCTCATCTTATCTCATTGTGTTCTTTAGTGAACCACAGCCACTGCTGCCATAACAACACATCCTTATGGATAAAGTTAGTCTGAAGGGAAGGCAGGAGCTGGCTTGACTATTGGATCGGTGCTTGGGGTACTCACAAGCCCAGGATGCTGTTGGGACCTGGGTCCTCTCATGGATCCTGGGAGAACTACAGAAGATGCTGCTGTTGGCAGAGGTAGATACAACAGCGGCTGAGGCTCCTTGATGATTTACAGAAGAGCTAAGGGAGGAACTAGGTACCTGCTCTCCTGAAGGGTCCCTGCACAGCCAATGTTCTCAGCTTCTTTGAGGGGAAAAGAATGATAAGGCTTCTACCCAGTGCCAGCAGCTCCCATTTCACTGCCACACACAAGGCAGGTGGGAAGAGCAGTTTGCCACCCTGACCCTGTAAAGGTGGCAACATAGAAACATAAGGCACAGCCAGAGATCCTGCTGCCCCACATCTGTCCCAGCCTGAGCAATGCATCCCAATCTGCATCTGGGAAAGAGAACCCAAAGAGTTCCTAGTGACCCCAGAGCAGCAGCCATGCTCACAGCCACCCCATCACCACTTCATGGCTCCCTGTGAACCAAGCATGTGCCACAACCTGAGTGGAAAACAGCAGCAGCATGAGGCTAGCTGGCATCAGAGATGTTCCTTACATCTCATGCCACCAGCAGCACCAGTGCTGGCTCAAAGGCCACCCTTCACCTCTCCAGCTGCAGCAGAAGGCCACTTCTGTCTAAACCACGCTGCCAGCCTCCAGCTGTAGAAGGGGGCTAGTCTAAACAAGACTTGTGTCACAAAAATATTCAGTTATGTTTGACTTTTAATCTCCTCTGATGCCCACCCAGCCCTGTGACACCTCAGCACCACCAGCACTGAGCAGTGTCAAGGCCCACCGTGACCCTCCACCTCTTCCCAACGGTGGCTTCACTCAATTCTCTTCCCAGCGAGCGCTGCCCATGGTACCGTGGGCAGTTGGCACCACAGCCCAGTGAATCCAACGTTCTGCCTGCTGCCACGTCATCTCTTCCATTTACTGTGTGACAAACATCTGCAGGGCTTGTGTTTGCTGTCATTAGACCCAAGGTTGTTAAATTCCCATCAACCCTGCTATGAGAGCGCAGTGAGGGAAAGGAAATGTAGCCTCCAGAGCGAGGAGGGAGCGGGCACCCCTCCAACTCACCTCTGCCTGTCCTCCCAGGCTGAGCACAAGCAGCTCAGTTTTCCTTGGAGAAGGCTCTGTGGTCTGGGTAGAGCAGGAGGTGGAAGGGGTGATGCTGGAGATGCCTCTGTCTCAAGTACTTTTCAAGCCCTGCATGTCCTGGGATGGGAGGCCCCATTCCCTGGCCAGCAGCTGCATGTCTGCAGTGGCCAAGGGCACCACCGGCATCTCCAACCCCTTTTATTCTCCTTCAGCCACAACCCCATCTGCTTCCCCATCCACAGCTTGGGGGAAACATCTGTCCAAGCACAAAGCGCTGCAGTGGCCAGTCACTCTCCACTGTGGCTACACACACCCCAGAGCTGTTGCCACATCATTCCCTTCTTAAATCCCCAGGGAGCCGCTCAGCTGGGTCCCAACCGCCAGGCGGCCTCTGGATGTCTGCATCATACCACAAAGCACTTCCACTGCAGCATAACCCCAAGGGCATCCCCAGCATCTCTGGTCCCATCACCCAACGCCGACTCCCATCCCAGAAAGAGGTTTGATTTTTGCTGTGTTGACAGCTTTGTTACCCATCCGCCTGCCTCCCACCCACCTTTCCCCGATTGTTGATAAACACAGAAATCCATTCTCCCCCCAGCAAGGGGACCGGGGGGATCTTTTATCCTTCTCCGATAACCAGCAACAAGCTCCTTATCCTCTCACCAATAACCGAGAGCGGCGCCAACCCCGCGTCAGACGCACTAGGGTTAGGGCTGTCTGCGTTACGCGAAGAGATTCTGTGAAGTGGCAAGCGTGAGGAGCATCGTTTTGTTCTTTTAATCTGAATCCTCTTTTCCAGGAGGGGAGGCAGAGCTGCTCAGAAGAACGTTTAATTGGGTATTATTCCGGATCAGGCTGAGGCAAGTTCTCCTGCCTCCCACAAAGAACTTCTGCGCTAATTTGTTCCTGCTCGGGGATGAGAGGTCATTGTGCTGACTAGGAAGTTAAGTAAACAAAATTAGCATCTGATTTAAGAGACTTCTTATTCCCTCTGGTGTAAATTAGTGTAAAAATTAGCAAGACTTTCAGTTGCTTCTCTTTTCAGCCTTGAAAATGCATCGGCTCCCTGAATTTAATGGGGTGGGGGGTTATTATTTCTCTATCAATGCAACTGCATCACCTGGGGGTGAGATAGAGGGGACTGCGAAGTGGAAGTCGTTCAAGGTGAGCAGCAGCAGCAGGACAGAGGAGCTCACGGCACCACTGACACCCGGACACTGGACAAGTAAAGATGGAAAAACACTTCAAAAGTGCAATGTGAGCCGTGGCTGTGAAATTCAGTGCCAGGGCAAATCCAAGCCACTGGTACTCCACAGGCTAGCAGGGTGCTTAGCTCAAAGATTTGATTTGTTTAGTATTTTTAAATTGAAATAAAAAATGGTGACTCTCAGGTGTTAACCGTGAGTACTTCTCAGAGATTAAACACAGCAGCCACTGCATGAGATGGAGCTTAAAAAACCTAATCCCAATGCATGTGTTCCAAAAGCAGGTTCCTGATAAACTGCTCATTAAAAAGCTTTAAACGTCTTCTGAATCGTAAACTCAGAATGTGTTGGATTGGAAGGGACCTCCAAAGGCCATCTAGTCCAACACCCCCTACAACAAGCAAGGCCATCACTCATCCGACCAGATTGCCCAGAGCCCCATCCAGCCTGACCTTGAATGGCTCCAGGGATGGGGCCTCCACCACCTCTCTAGGCAGCCTGTTCCAGAGATCCACAACCCTCAGATTCAACAACTTTTTCTCCTGTCCAGTCTCAGTCTATCCTTTTCCAGCTTCAAGCCATGATCCCTTGTTCTATCATTCCTTGCCCCTGTGAAGGTTCAGTGTTCCACAGAGACTCACCCTATGCTGCCTTTGGAAGTGCAAGGACTCTTCCTCTCAATACAGAGAAGGCTTCACCTTCACCCTTCAGTCAAAACCTCAATAATCCAAAACATAAGTAGGATCACAGCTGCTACCAAAAGCTGGTGCCTCCCCACAAAACAGATTCTTAGACCTCTCTCAACAAAAAGTTAACCCTGCACAGAGGGGATCTCTGACTGCAAGATCTAGCTATGCCACTGGAAGGAAGTATTACTGTCATAGTCATTCACCTTCCCCATCCCCTGGCAGCACTGGTAGGCTGTCAGGAGCCAAAACTAAGCTAATGTTCAACAGCAAACCCTTGCTCACTGATGCTTTCTGGACATGACAAGTCCTGACATTTCTCATATGTGATAAATGAGAGTAACCATGCTGAACCCCTCCAGGATGATATAAGGGTGTCTGCATAGAAGAGAAGAACAGCAGCAGCTCTGGTGTTCCATACAGTGTGACGTACACAGATATCAAGAAAAACAATGAAAATCAATTTTTTTTTTTTTTTAAATGCCATCATTGATGCTAGGGAGGGTTTCATACATGGAGTTTGGTTCACTCTGTTACTGAGGAAAAAATCCCTTGAAGCTGGTTCCTCACTGTCCATCCTTTCATTATCTCTGCCTGCCCAAGGTAGAACTCGCGTATTTGGCACCTCCTTGTTTTCTTCATCTATAAACCTGGTACAGGGAGCCAATGGTCACACTGTTTGCAATACAGATTCTTCCTTAATGTTAAAGTTGCATGAGTTTAAGCAGAAGAGTACTGAGACTTGCTACTACCACTCAGTCCTGAGACCAGTACTGGTCAACTGTACGACCTCTCTGGAAGTTTAGCAACAGCATCACACAAATAATAATAGCATTGACACTGCCAAAGAGAGAAGCCCACCAGCCGCTGTCTTAAGAGGATGGGAGAAATGATTAGCCATAATTATCGTCACAGAATCACAGAATTATTGAGGCTGGAAAAGCCTCAGCTCATCACCTAATATCACCACAACCTAGAGTAGGGCACTAAGGACCACAGTCAGTCTGTCCTTCAACTTCTCCAGTGGTGGGGAGTCCACCACTGTCCTGGGCAGTCCACTCCACTGTCTGATCACCATTTCCATGAGGTCCAAACTAACCCTCCTCTGGCATCTTCATCTGGTTGCCTGGGAAAAGAGCCCGACCACCACCTGACTAGAATCTCCCTTTAGGGAGTTGGAGAGAGGGAGTAGGTCCCTCCTAAGACTCCTTCAGGATAAACGCACCCCAGCTCCCTTAGCCTCTCCTCATCAGCCTCTCCCTTCAGTTCCTTTCCCAGCCTCATTGCTCCTCTGGACACACTTCAGCCCCTCAGTCACTTTCTTCAAGTGAGTGGCCCAGAACTGTCCCCAGTACTTGAGGGCAGGCCTCAACAAGTGCCCACTGCTGGGGGAGAATTATGTCCCTAGTCCTGCTGGCCACACTATTTCTGATCCAAGCCAGGATGCCACTGGCCTTCTGGGCCACTTGGGCAGCCTGCTGGCTGCTGTTCAGCCAGTTGTCAGCCAGTACTGCCAGGTCCCTCTCCAACCACTCATCCCCCAGTCTGTAGCTGCAGGGGGTTATTGTGGCCCAAGTGTAGGACCCTGTCCTCGGCTGCGTTAAACCTCATCCCATTGGCTTCTGCCCACTGACCCAGCCTGTCCATTTCCCTCTGCAGCATCTTTTTTCCCTTCAGCAGATCAACAGTCTCCTTCAACTTGGTATTATCCATGAATTTAGTAAGGGTAGACTCAATCCTCTCTCCAGGTTGTTGATAATGATGTTGAACAGAACTGGGCCCAGCACTGATCCCTGAGGGACACAACCGGTCACTGGACACCAACTGGATGGGGAACCATTCATCACCACTCTCTGTGCCCCGTCATCCAGCCAGTTTCTAACCCAGTGGACGGTGTCCCCATGCAAGCCATGGGCTGCCAGTTTTCCAGGAGGATGCTGTGGGGGACTGGAGTGTCTCACAAGGCTTTGCTGAAATCTGCACAGATCACATCCACAGCCTTCCTCTCATCCACTTGGCAGGTCACCCAGTCGTAAAATGAGATCCATACTACGCACTGCTTTTTGTCACTGCTGGTTACTGAGAATCTTGTTCCTTGATGATTCACTTGCTGCACTGCAGTGCATAGGTCATCTCAAACACACCCCACAAGAGGTACTGTGATGTACAGAGTAAACTGAGTGGCTCTGCTGTGCCCAAGAGAACAATCACACTAAGGGAGGCTCAGCTGCCCCTGGAATGCTCTTGTATGTGTGTGTGTATGTACACATGTGCAGAAAAACACAGGTCTAGAGCTGCTGAGCATTACAAAAAATTGATTTTAAACAAGAAAGATGATCTAATTTGTTGTAGAACCCAAAGCAAACAATGGAAGTTTGTGAAAGGAGAATTTGATTCCTGTTTTGACTAAGAATCCTCATCAGGGGAAAAACAAAAGCCAGTAACAAAAAGCCCTCCAGACCCTAACGCAGCCTTTGGCTTGCTGAACACAAAGGAAAACTCCCCTATGGTCTACCAAAGAGAAGCCACTTTTAAAATTCACCTGTGATGTCACCTCTCGTATGCAAAAATTAATTAACAATGTAATTTGCTCATTTCAGAGTTCGCAGCATCCATAGCTATTATGGTGAAGCCAGTTTTTCCTGCAACAATGAGTAAAGCCTGTAGTCTAGAAGTTTATTTTCAGCTGGGCTCTTAAACTGGCAGCTGCACAAAAACATAGGAAAAATGAAAAGAGAGAAAATTTTAATAAAAAAGAAAAAACAAAGATAGATGGATTGGTGAACAGATAGCAGCCAGCAGGCAGGTATCAGCAAAAAGAAGAGAGAAGAAGAAAGACTCAAAAAACCAAGAAGGGAGAAAGAAGGAAGGAAGTCTAAAAGTGTATTTTTACTACAACATTACAAACCATTTGATTGCTTTAATTACACCTAAAGGAAAACAAAACTCATCTTCTGGTACCAAGTGCATGAATAATTAACTGGAAAGGAAGGCAGGCAGCAAAGCTACGAACAACCCAAACAATGTTAAGTTATGGGCAGGCTCTCTGGGAGACAGGAAAGCATGAAATTTCTGCTGTGTGGTAGTATTTGCTTCATTTTTCTCCCACCCTGTACCTCAAGTGTGCTGAAATTACCTTTCTTCTGCTCCTCCCCCACTCTTGGCCTAGGGTGAGTCTACTGCAGACTGGGGTGCTTACACTCTTTACTGTGCAGTAGCCCTAGGAATGTCAGCTGCTTTATTCTATAGACTGTTGAGGTGAGAACCCCTTCTAGGGAAATTCAAAATGACTGTCAGAACAAGGATGCTATTTTCCTTTGGAATAAACAAGCGCTCAGAGTAGTCCTGCAGAAATTTTCCTGATTTGAGTTAGAACTGCATAAGTTTTGTTCAGGGATTGTACTTTTCAGCTCAGTCTCTGCTGACTAACTGCCCTTTTTAACAGCAGGTTTGTACAGACAGTGGCTGCTTCTACAAGTGGTAACACTTCATGTTTACAGGTACTACCAAGAGTTGGGATGCAGGAAGGCTCTCGCTTGTACTTGCTCCTGTGAAGACCAAGGTCACTGCTAAATCTTGTGCACAACGTTGGGGTGCAGTAAGAGAAAGACCTCACCTATAGGGAAGAGTGGACAGGACAGGTGAACCAACACTGAGCAACAAAGGTTTTCCATTCTACAGATATCATATTTGCTCTAAAGCTAAAGCACTACAAGGGCCAGCCTCTCTTCTTCAATAGCTGCTGTCTAAGGAAAGACTCACTGTCCTATTTCCCATCCCAATCCATGCAATTCTGAATCCAGTTCCACAATCCAGCTCTTGAATCCATTTCCCATCTGCCACTGAGTCCCATCTGGGAGCTCTCCAGGGCCTGACCACCGCATCAGTGGTGATGGTGACAGAATTGCTATCGGGGTCTGGGTTTGCCATTCCTTTTGTATCTATTTGTAAAGATTTAGCTCCCCTTTGGGAAGAGATAGGAGTTAGAGAGACTCTATCATTCCTCTAGTGGCTGGCCCAGCCCTAACCCTTGACAGATACACAGTAAAATCTGACACTTCAGTAGTCACTAAAAATGTGGTTGTGCTCTTCAAATTCAGCAATGTCCCCCTCTCATAGCTCTTCTAAACAGAAAGGGTTGGGCAACAAACTTCAACTTTCATAATGATTTATAAAAATTGGTATCACAGAGAGACATGACACCATTCTTTTTGTTTTCTCCCACACACTGCCCTCACGTTTTGAAAATGTAGCCGTCGGGAATATTTATGTTGAATATCAAGTGGAACTAAAGTGTTAGGCTGAGTAATTTTCTTTTTAAGAGATCAAACCTGCCTAACGGCTACAGGAAACACGATACATGAAAAATCATACATGAACGGCTAAAAAACGGTTTGCTCCAGTGCAGCAGCATACACAGTACATGGATGGGGTCACTGTGCCATCTCTGGAACTAAAAGAAGCAAATTAGATGAAGATGACTGACTAAGTATCATATTTAAAACTTTTATGATCAATATAAACAAAAATCAAACAAAATTTCTGGAAATATGGGTAGAATTATAAAAAAAAATAGAGAGGATAAGGAGTGAGTAGGCTCACTGAATTATTAACAAGTATAGAGAGCAGCTAGGATGATGAAGTATTAATCACCTTTTCAACTATTTTGCTGAAACATCAAAAAAAGGGAAAAAATTAATCAATTCCAACAGAAATGTTCTAATAGGCTGTAGCAAAGGTCTCCCCTTTCCATCCTGAAGCGATGTCCTTGCTGATCTACAGGAATGAAAGTATTTGTTTGCAATTAATCAAGGGATCAAGAAGAAATCTTTTTCCTAGTGTGCCAGAACAATGCTGCTCTCAGTCACTTCACATCTGCAGTGGGCTAAGAGCTATACAAAGCTATTTTCAAATTACAGGTATTTACCACAACAAACAAACACACTCATTACACAGCAGGCAAGGCAAAGGAAAAAGAAAAGAGTGAGGAAGAGAGCTCCTTACGCCTATTTATTTATATATTTGTTAGTTCATTTCATCTCCAGAAGTAAAATCTTTTTGGAGTACAGAAATGCAATTGCTACATGCACCATGATGGATTAGCTCTGGTAAACTGAAATAAATAGCCATTCATCTTCCCACTCACATCAGCACTGGGGGTACCATGTACAGAACTAAAATGAAAAGCCTACAAACAACCCTAACCTGGGGCCACACACTAAGAACATTTGCAAGAAAGCTTTGCCACAAGGGCTACCTATGCATGTCCTTTTGGAGCCTCAAAGCAGGGCTTCTATTGATTCTGTTTGAATCAGCCATTCTACTGTTCTTCTCTCTCTGTATGGAGACTCATGCAGAGAAAAACCCTGACCACAGAGTCATCCATCCTGGAAGCACTGAGAGTTTTCTCTCTACTCAAAGCATGTCAGGATGTGTGCCCTCAGAAAACCCTTTGTGTACTGCTGGAATAGCCCTTCCACACTACCACTGCAGCAGCATTTTGCTCATCTGACTTTTAGAATCGTTAAGGTTGGAAGAGACCTCAAAGATCATCAAGTGCAACCATCAACCCAACTCCATCCTGCCACTAAAACCAGGTTTTAAAGCACCAGATCTACATGGTTTTTGAACACAGACAGTAACTCCACCTCCTCCCTGGGCAGCCTGTTCCAACCCCTGACCATTCTGTCAGGGAAAGCATTTTTCCTGATGTCCAGTCTAACCCTCCCCTGGCACCACTTGAGGCCATTTCCTCTTGTCCTATCACTGGCAACTTGGCAACTTTCCTCCAAGCTAAACAACCTCAGTTCCCTCACCTGTTCCAAATCAGCCCTGTCCTCCAGATCCTTCACCAGCTTCATTACCCTTCTTTGGACCTGCTTCTGTATCTCAGCGTTCTTCTTGTATCGAGGTGCCTAGAACTGAACCTAGTACTCTACTTGTAGTCTCTTCTAAATATGATGATGAAAAGAACCTTAGTGGAACAGCAATTTGGAGTGTGTAAACCTCATCTCACACACACAAGTTTTATACTGCCCAAGTTTTACTGATCAGGGATATATTCCCCAAAAGATGAACAGTATGTCTGCACTGACAGCAAGAAAACCGAGAGAAGAAATTAGTCTTGCTGGAATCTGAACTTTTTGTTCAAGGATGCTTTCCTTTTTCATGTTGAGAGCTCTGAGCAATGAGTCTTAGTCCAGTATTGTACTTTCATCTTTAACTGGAGAAAAGCCAAATCTTCAGCTGCTTATGCCAGGGCCTTTACAAAGAAAATTAAGGACATAATCATCACTAGCAACAAAGTGGGTGCACAAAAATACAGATCAAGCTGAACAGCAAGTTGAGAGTCTGGTTGTTGAGCAATTCAACCATGGCAACACACTTTCTGTCAGGACCAAGCAGGAGTGACTTGCTATTTACAAAATCAGATGCTCACTTTCACTTTATCAACCCCTGAAGCAAACAACCACTCCTCTCCTACCTTCTTGCCCAATAGGCATCATTAAAACACCTTCAGGACAGAACCATTTTGTTGTTTGGTGTCTTGTTTGGTTTTTCCAAAGCACCTTATCCTCTGTCTCACACTGGTTTTTACCACTGAGGTGAAAGAAACTTAATGATTTTTCAGCAGTACCATAATTACAATCTTGGTGAAGTCTGAGTAGGCAGGAGGTCACTAACACCTGAACAAATTCGATTCCAGAGGGTGTATCTCCATGCTCCTGGAATGGATGAGAACTGTGGTTGCCTCAGGGTATTCATTCTGCACTGTCTTGCACGAGTGGAAGCATATGCTTCTCATCCTCACCAGTGACTATTTGTTAGAGATTTCTCTTTCCTAAATCCCCTGTCTAGAGCACCACCGGCACAGGTGCACTTGTTCCATCCTCCTCTCCTCTGCTGTTTGAGAGGAGGAACAAAAGGGCCTCAGACATTATCATCAAGCACTGTGGAAAGACAAGACTCCAGAAAGAAAATCCTCCCCAAGGCTATGAAAGTGCTACAAAACCACACAGGGATGCACTGAAAAATACTCTGTTTGACATACAGAGCAATCTGAGAAAGAAGAGAGTCTGCCTACAGAGAAAATTGGAAATAAGAAATAGCAACAGAGAAGATACCATACACCCTGTGCACCTGGGGGGAAAAAAGTCTGTTTTCTATGTCTTTCAGCTCCAGACTCCAAAAAAGCTGATGAAGCCCTGGAGGCACACACAGGCACTTCAGCAGCCCTCTACACCAAAAAGAGCTCCCGTTCCATGTGTCATGACTCCAGTTTCCCAACAACAAAAAAAGTTAACCATCCCACAGCGATGAAACACTGAGTATTTCCTAACGCACACATCCTAGTATCTTCCTACTACTCCTCCCCCTCTGAATATAGAAATCAGGGTAGCTTGAATGACGAGGTGTGAGTAAGATGTAGACAATTATTTATATGTAAATAAAATCTTCGTAAGAGAGGCAGTTTCTGCTCTATTTCATTAATACTATTCTCATCTACAGCTATCCAAGGCTCAGAGAGGGTTCTGGCATATCTGGGCTTTAGTTCACATACTCACCTAGCACTACGTCTGTCGGTGCAGTTCAACACTGACATTTGGAGGTGTTTAAGGCCGGGCTGGATGAGGCTCTGGCCAGCTTGATCTAGGGTGAGGTGTCCCTGCCCATGGCAGGGATAATCCTGTGGGCCCTTCCAGCTCTGACTGATTCTAGGATTCTGTAGTGACTTACGGTGGAGAAGGTACTTTCATCTTAAAGCCTGTGTTTGCAGGTGCTTAGAACTTCTAGAAAACAATATGGATGTGTTCCTGTGTGACTTGGTCTAGATGATCCTGCTGTGGCAGGGGGATTGGACTAGATGATCTTTTGAGGTTCCTTCCAATCCCTAATGATTCTATGATCTCCCACAAAATACACCTTGATACCTTCCTGTCCCACTGATGCTTCACAAGCATCAGTGTGGAACAAGCTCCCACATACCTATAATCCAGAAGTCCTGTGCACAAAAAGCTCCAGCAGATACATTTCTAAATCCTCTTAGCCTTAGAACTGGGCATCTTCCTGGCTGTTGCATCCCTGTTAAATGCCCTGATTACATAATGTTTTGCTCAACAATAGCTCTTGGCTCCTCCCAGAGTTAGAATCTGCTAAACAAACATTAACGATGCTCTTAAGAGGAAAGGAGATAATTGAAAATACGACATCACCAAAAAACCTTCTTTTAGGTGTTGTTGCTCCTGAATTTTCTCTTCGGCTCTCATGACCCTTTCAAAGGGAAGCATCGCCTGTCTTTGGGCTGAACAAAGTGAGGGAGACCCAATGGAAAGTCCAAGGCATGCTCCAATTTTAACCTCCCTTTCAATGACACAACGTACATCTGACGGGACTTTTGGAAAGACAGAGTATATCATAGAATCATTAAGGTTGGAAGAGACCTCCAAGATCATCCAATACAGGTATCAACCCAACTCTATCTTGCCCACTAAACCAGGTTTTCAAGCACCACAACTACAGTTTTTTCAATGTCTCCAGGGACAGTGACTCTACAGCCCCCTCCCTGCGCAGCCTGTTCCAACCCCTCACCATTCTGTCAGGGCAAAAATTTCCCTGATATCCAATCTAGCCCTCCCAGGCACAACTTGAGGCCATTTCCTCCTGTCCTGTCACTAGAGAAGTGGGAGAAGAGACCAACCCCCACCTCTCTCCAACCTCCTTTCAGGTAGCTGTAAAGAGCACTAAGATTTCTCTTGGCCTCCTTTTCTCAAGACTAGACAACCCCAGTTCCATCAGCCTCTCCCCATCAGCCCTGTCCTCCAGGCCTTTCACCAGCGTCATTGTCCTTTGCACCAGCTCCAATCCCTTCAAGTTCTTCTTGTATTGAAGTGCCCAAAACTGAACCCAGAATTCAAAATGAGGCCTCACTAGTGCCCAGAACAGGGGGACGATCACCTCTCCAGTCCTGCTGACCACAACATTGCTGATGCAGGTCAGGATGCCTTTGGCCTTCTTGACCACCTGGGCACACTGGTGGCTCCTGTTCATCTGTTGTCAATCAGCAGCCTCAGGTCGTTTTCCACTCAGCAGTTCTCCAGCTACCCTTCCCCAAGCCTGTAGCAGTGCAGGGGGTTGTTGTGACAAAATTGTAGGACCCAGCACTTGGCCTTGCTAAGCCTCACACATTTGACCTCAGCCCATTGACCCAGCCTGTCCAGGTTCCTCTGCAGAGCTTTCCTATCCTCAGACAACATAATGGATATCTGATGTGCCCACACAGACTAAAGAGAACACAGTGGTTATCAGAATCTACTCCCTCCAGTAACAATAAGGCTATCTTTCATCAAGTAGCTTCTAATAATTACTCCCATTCATTTTATCCAAACCTTATGTGGCTTTGTTGAGCATAGTCAAATATCTCTCATTTCAACCCAGAGGTGGATGCATTGCTTGAGTACAGCTCACAATTGCTTCAAGCACTCTTCCAGCAAAGGTGCTAGACAAATGAGAGCTATTATTGGCATGGGCGGTGCCAACCACCAGCAGCTAAGGCTGGCACGTCTGCCTGTCAGAACAAGGTCCCCGTTCTAACACACTGTAGGACCACATCTGTCTTCTCATAGGAGCAACATATTGAGTCATCACGTTGCCAGAGGAAAATTCTATGTGATGACCAAAGAGCTCACACATCAGATTTTGCTGGGAACTAAAGGGTACCCGCAAGAAGCATTAAAGACACACAGGATTGCCTCATTAAAAAGAGCCATGTGAACTGTCATGGGCCAACATATTCCTGTCCCATACAAAACACTTCACAAGGAGTTTCTAGTAGCATTATAAACATATTACAGCTGTGCAAACTGATGATCAAATACTGGCCCAATTTTCAGGGGAGCTGAAAAGACACCTGGTTCCATGGACATAGACAGGACACAAATGCTAACTGTGAGAAGGAAAAAACCTTCAGTGAGAACATGTAGTATCTTGTTAGTGAACTTGCTCATCCAATGGTTTACAACAAAATTACAAGAGAAGGTAGGAGCTGTTGTTCTTTATGATGGGTAAACAAAATAATTATTATATTTAAATAGAATGTTAATATTTATATATTGAATTATATCTAATTAATTTTAATGTACCATTAATACAAGTGTATATTTAAATTTAAAAAAATCCAAACATTCAAAGACAAGTGTTGCACAATGCAGCCACTGACAGATGCCTGAGCAGAGATCATGTCCTGAGACCAGCTTCCCCCAGACTGGCGCTGCAGTATGGAATAGCCCTTTGACTAGTTCAAGTCAGCTGTGCTCCCTCCTAGCTTTTTATGTCTTGCACACTAGCAAAACTCAGGAAGTTGGAAAGTCCTTGATTTCCTAGCAACAACTGAACCCATCAGTATGTTATCACCACTCCATCTAAACCACTGCATTATTCTAACTACAAAGAAAGAAAATTGGCTCTATGACAGCTGAATTAAGAGCAATCATTTGGAAAGAGGCAACCCCAATGGCCACTTAACACATCTATTTCACCAAATACTGTTAACCTTAACACTTGTTCTGTTGACTGGCTTCACAACAAAGAACTGAAAGTATCACAGTAAAGGTGCTAGCCACTGAAGCAGGGCACATCTGGGCAAGAACAGCCCCAGGTACCAGTATAGGTTGAGGACTGACCTGTTGGAGAGCAGCATAGGAGAAAGGGACCTGGGGGTCCTGGTGGATGACCATGAGCCAGCAATGAGCCCTTGCAGCCAAGAAAACCAATGGAATTCTGGAGTGGATTAGAAGGGGGATGGTTAGTAGATGGAGAGAGGTTCTCCTCCCCCTCTACTGTGCCCTGCTGAGACCATATCTGGAATCTTGTGTCCAGTTCTGGGCCACTCACTTCCAGAAGGACACAGAACTGCTTGAAAGATCCCAGTGCAGAGCCACAAAGATGATGGAGTGAAGCATCTCCGTGATGAGGAAAGGCTGAGGGAGCTGGGTCTCTTCAGCTTGGAGCAGAGGAGAATGAGAGGTGACCTCATTAATGTTTACAAATATGGAAAGAGAAGCTGTCAAGAGGATGGAGACAAGCTCTGCTCAGTGGTGTCCAGTGAGAGGGCAAGGGGCAATGGGTACAAGCTGAGCCGGGGAGGTTCCACATAACCAGAAGGAAAAACTTTCTCACAGTGAGGGTGTCAGAGCACTGGAATAGGCTGCCCAGGGTGGTTGTGAAATCTCCTTCCCTGGAGACATTCAAAACCCACCTGGACATGTTCCTGTTTGATCTGATCTAGAGGACCCTGCTCTGGCAGGGGGATTGCACTGGATGTTCTTTTGAGATCCCTTCCAACCCCTAATTTTCTGTGATTCCTCAACTTAACTTTAATTAATCCCTAGAATACTGAATCTCAAAAGGAAACCTGCAGTCTTCCCAGGGAAGCGTTCAGGAGACCTGCGTTTTGCTTGCGAAACACATCCACACAAGACACAAAAACAAAGCAAAGGAAAAGGTCAGCGTAGCTCTATGCTGGGCAGGCAGTAACAAGCAGGATGAACAATGGAGAACACCATTACACCTGCACTCCTGCAACCGTACTCTGGACCATCTGCAAATGCAATGGTTGTTTTAGCCTCTCTCTCTCTCTCCCCCTTTCTCAGTTGGCAACAATATTCCAAATTCATCCCTAACCACCCAGTGCTTAGGATGGCTAACGCTTTTAGCAATCCATTTCTCTGGGTCCTGACAGGCACTGTGAATTGCAGCCCTGATGTCAGGCACAGCAGTTGTTCCCACTGACTAATTTTACCAACAAATTAAACAAAAGTGATTATTCCATCCTATCACCTCAGTTATTAATGAAGGTAGTGATACCAGCTCCAGCACTGACCATTCAGGAACACCATGGTCAGGGATTGGAACAGGCTACCCAGGGAGGAGGTAGTCATTGCCCCTGGAAGGGTTCAAACAATGAGTGGATGTGGCCATAGGGAAAAGGATTTAGCAGGCAGGGTCAGGTTGGGTTGATGGTTGGACTGGATGCTCTTGGAGGTCTCTTCAAACCTTAATGGTTCTATGCCAAAATACAGGCTCTTCCCTCTACTTTATTGAAGAATTCCCTCTACCTGGGGAAGGCTCATTAGTACTGTGATGAAGAGGGAACGCTAATTGATTTGCTGGCAAGCTAGACCTCAGCATACCTTGGCAGGAGAAGAAACAGCATGGATCAAATCCACTTTATAAGTTTAGTAGTTCTGAAACACCAATGTCACTGGTCTCTGGCCATGTATTCCTATAACCTGTAGTTCCTAAAGAAGTAATGAGGAAATCTAGACTATGCATGAACCATTAATTAAAGGTAGACCTTATTGCTCTCTACAACTACTTCAAAAGAAGTTGTAGTGAAGCAGATGTTGGCCTATTGTCCCTAGGTACTGGTGATAGGACAAGAGGAATTGGGGTCAGGCTGTGCCAGGGGAGGTTCAGAGTGGATCTTAGGAAAAACTTATTCCCAGAAAGAGTGGGGAGGCCTTGGAAAAGGCTGCCCAGGGAGAAGGTCGAGGCACTGTCCCTGGAGGGGCTGAACAAACAGGAGTTTCTAGAGATGGTTTAGTGTTTGGGGGCTGTAGTGGAGATGGTTGGACTTGATGATCTTTGGAGGTCTTTCCCAACCCTGATGATTCTATGATTCTATAGAGTTAATCTAAAGGTCCTACATTATTTACTCCAAGCACTGCAGCAGGAACGTCACTTTCACAAACAACCTGAACCAGACTTGGTTTAAAGTGAGCACTTGCCACCTGCTACTGGAATAGATGCTTTACACTCTTCTAATTTTTTCAAAGGATATTAAAATGCATTTAGAAATATCAATGCAATCAAATGACCCTGTGAGGCAGATTTGTATTGTTAGCTGCAATTGTTAACATGCAATCACTTCTACAGTTGAAAAATGATATTTTACTACAGTATTGTCACAAAACCATAAACTAACCCCTGATACTACAAGCCAGTGCCCATCCAATCCAGAAGCATATTAAAACCATTGTCATTTGTATTTAATTAAAGCAGTCTACAATCACTAACAAATCCTCACACTAACTGCTTTTGAACAAGCTATGCAAACATCTAGTCACAGCATTATACTGCCCTGCCTATAGATTCTTTAGACTGGAAAAGAAATTGCAACACTTTGTCTAGCATAAGTCTTCACATTATAGGTTGGAGGTCTGAAAAGAATATGAAATGCCTCTATAAGAGAGTATGCATCATCTGAGGGCAGTAACAGAACTGGGCTGTAGTAGGAAGTGTTATCTCAGAACCACAGCTGAGTTCAGAATACTCTGCTATTTATTAACCGATTGTCTGCTGGGTCAGCAATCCTGGCAATTAGCAATGCATTTCTTGTGTTTTTATTGGTCATGTATAGCAGGTACTGTGGTTTTACTTTGTTATATTTCTGCTCTGAGAAAATGTGAAGCAATACAAGGTGACTGACATTGTGCCTCGATGCCACGGCACTGTACCACAGAGTTGTGCCACCTGTCAGCACCGCGGGAGCCATGCACTAACGTTCCCTCCAATTATCCATGGCTCACTGGCCAAAGCCAGCTGCATTATCAATTCCACTAAGGTTAATCTCCTGTATAACTGCCCTGATGGGAAATGACAGATGAGGAGGTACACCACGTGATTTCAGCATGAGCTCTGCAAGTCCCTGCTGAACTGTTCTCAAATCTGCATGCTCCCGGCAGTATCCTGTGAGGTATCTCAACCCTTGCACTGCAGAGGAGGGCTGCAATTTAAGGCTGCTGAGGAATCAGCTGAGCCAGTAACGAACAATCTTCCCAACCCTGACTCTCATTTACTGGCAGAAGTAGATGGGGAAATCAAATGGCTGATAGAAGACATTTGTCTCAAAGAGGAAGGTCGGTACTGATTTGACAGCTACCAGCACTTCCTAAAACCATGTCCTTACTGATACAAAGACTGATGGCCAGGAAGAACATGTATCATGTATATCTTGGGGAAAAGAGAGATGGACTTCCTCTCAGTTACACGGCAGGTGAACTTAGTAAAGTGTCACTTCTTGCCCCGTGCCCCAGCTTCCCTGACCACAATTAGGGGAGTTATAACACTTAGAAATTGCTCATAAGCATTAAGAAATCTATTAATTTATGCACATGAAATAAAGTTCCTCAAACCGCACTCGCTTGCAGAAGAACCATGAACAGCTTGCAGAGCACCCACCACCAGCCCAAGGATGGCTGTATCCCACAGCTGTGCTATAAAGGGCTATATTGAGATGTTCTCTCGACAGAGGACATATTGAGAGGTGCTGGCATGGAAAAACTTATTTCCTTAAAGACCTAACATGATCAAAAGACCTGACGGGCACCACAGAACATCTAAAAGAGGAAAGAGCCTTAAGGAGCAGCTGAGTACCAGTCGCTCTGCAGACACAGCTTGACGACTCAGCAGGCTGCCCGCCCATGCAACCCCCATTTCTCATCCCCAAGCTGTCAGACATCTCACAGCTGGGGGGGCAAACGCTGGCTCACACTGGCTAGGGACAACAGTAAAAAAAAAACCAAACAGATAAGGTATTCTGCTTCAGAGCAAGGGAACGAAACAGCTCTCATGCCAGCCACTTCTTCTCAAGACCTGCATTCATTGTTCACAGGAAAAAAAAAAAGGTACCAAACACATTCTTAACACTGTATTACATTTCATGTCCATTAAATCTCACCTGCAGCAAATAAAACCATTTTTCTGTTTTCTGCCTTTGCATAATACGTTTTATGCCTCTAGGTTTCTGCCTGTTTAGACTCCAGAGAATGTGAAAAGTGTTCTGTACATCACCAACTGGATAAAAACCTTACCAATTGCTATTTATCAGCCTCATAGCAACTTCACTTCATTGGGAATCATACAAGAGAGCATTTAGATAGATAAGATGTGGGTAAAAGATGAGCATTCAGAGATGGCTAATCCATGGCCTGCTCTACTAGGCAAAATACACACAAACACAGACACACACGACTTCAACCAACGTTTTCTGCTTCTGGAATTTAACCAGGATATAAAGTTAGCAGCATCATTAAAACAAATCGTATTTCCAGCTCAGTCTGATATTCCACCAGAACCATTCAAATCAATTTACCCAACAGAGACATTTGTCCCTGGCATGTCACCGTGGCCTGCACTGAGCGTCCTGCACTTCTTTATCTTTTGACAGGACCATCATAAGCAAGCGACACAGAAGGTGATGGATGAGAACTCAAATAAGTCATAAATCCTCCAACCTTTCATCAGCCATCAGACTGAGTGAATTTACCCTAGGCAGTGCTGCAAAGGCTCTGTCACTGCTCTTGGGAACAAGTCAGGTTTAAGATAACACATTCTTCAAGGTAAAGCTTCCTGTCGCTTTTGGGAAAAGAAGGCATTGCAATCAGAGGAATGACCCAGGCCAGCATCCCCAAAAGGCAGTGACATACCTAAACATCAGCAAGTCTCTTCCATGTATTCAGATGCTTCACAAAGATTTAGAAATGTGAACTAAGAGCACAGTTATTCCACTGACAAAATTTTGCTCTAAGCAACTGCAATTTAAAACCCCAGGAATAAAAAAACCCCATTATCAAAACAAAAATCTCCCCAAACCCATGACCACTTGAAGAGTGGACAGTTTCCTGCAGTTCAGGACAAAGAGAAAAGAGATCAAATATTTTATAAACTCGGAGGAGCAATGACATTATGCAGAGCATCGCTCTTCTTTTTCATAGTAGCTGTCTGGGGTTTCTTGCAAGGTTGAACACCCTTGAGGATAGCACTGATAGATGTTTCCCTTTCACACAGCTGAAAGCACTGTGATTGAATAGCCATTTAGATGGCTACTGCAAGCATCCTTGGGCACCATGGGACACAGCTGGGCAGTCTGTCCAGACCAGCAGAGTGACATATTCTCTTAAAGCACTTGACATGCCAGCTAAAAGAAAGCAGACTTAGATTGGATCTTAGGAAGAAATTCCTCCCTGTGAGGGTGCTGAGGCACTGGAACAGGTTGCCTGGGGAGACTGTGGCTGCTCCATCCCTGGAAGTGTTCAAGGACAGGTTGGGTGGGACTGTGGGCAACCTGGTCTGGTGAGAGGTATTGCTGCCTATGGCAGGGCATTGGGGCTGGGTGATCTCTGAGAGCTCTCCCAACCTAAACCGTTCAAGCTGGGTCTCTTTAGCTTGGAAAAAAACAAGACTGAAGTATAACCTCATTAATGTTTATAAATATGGAAAGAGTTGGTGTCAGGAGGATGGAGCCAGGCTCTGCTCAGTGTCAGCTAATGACAAGAGAAGAGGCAACGCGTGTAAGGTGGAACACAGGAGGTTCCACACCACTATGAGAAGGAAACTCTTCACAGTGAGGGTGACAGAGCACTGGAACGGGTTCCATCCTGCCTCTCTCCAATGCACACATACAGGCACACACAGACACACATATATACTCATCTCAGTCATTTAATTCCATCATAAAGTAGCAGTCTCTTGTCTCCCTTGCACACACCTCATCAGCCATCCTCTGTATACACCTTGAGCAATGCAATTCACTCCAATGTCACCAAGAGAAAGTCACTCCCCTAGGACTACCATTACTATAAACCACAATCTGCTCCCAGTTTCTACGTCCTTATTCACCTCTTACTTTAACTTCCTTATAAATTATGCTAAAGTGGTCTCCACCCCTGTTGTTGTCACTTAGTGTCAGTTAGTGGTCACTTCAGAAATCTTTTCATGGCTTTTCCTCTCCCTCTCAAATTCATGTTTTACAGTTTGCCTCTGTCTACATCCCTGGGTCCCTCAACCCCAACTTCAGAACACAATGCTGGAGCCTTGCTGGTGCACATCTGTTCCTCCTGGGTTGACTGTGGCTGTACAAAGCACAGAAACAAACTGACTTCCTCACTTCACACCAAGCTCTGACCAGCATCCTCAGAGGGTCTTGGCTGAAGCAGGACAGACCATCAGAACATGCCATTAGTGCGATCAGAGTTGTCCTTTTATGACTAAACCGTCGCAAAGCATGACCCTCAGCATCTCAACAGCTGAACAGAATTTGTCATTCCGGGGATTTCAACACCTTTACAGCAGATCTTCCATCACTAGCAGAAGTTAAGGTGTCATAAGATGTTATGGAAAGAAGCTTCAAGGGAAGACCTCTGAAAATGACCAGCATTTGCATTTTGCTAGACAAAAGAAATAGAAGTAACAAACTGCTGGAAGGAACTAAAGAGATACTTTATCTCTAGCTTTAATAAGAAGGCAGGTTCAAATCAAATGTACCTGAATCAGGTTACAGTCTCTGGTAGCTAAGCACGCGATCACTGACTACTTTTAATGTCTGACTGCATCTTCTCTCTGCTAAAGACTAAAATCTTATCTTTCACGAGTAACTTGAGAAATACAGTTTGGAAAAGAAGAGCAGCAGCCCCTTGCTAAAGGAAGCAGTTCTGAATATAAAACCAGAAATCCTAAAAAGAGGACTTTTATTTCAATAACAATTGAAGCTGCTCAGAAAGGCCAGGATAACTTCATGGAGCACAAGACAGCTTTTTCCCTTCTGCAAAGAAAGATTAAAAAATCCTCTTTAGTTTATGAGAATCAGCTACATTTACATTAATACTTGCTTTAATTATGGTACTTCATGGGGTTTGATTAGGTCTAGGATTCCTATCACAAAGTCATTCCGTGAAGGCACTGCCAAAAACCAGACAATCTCTGAAAGACGTGCTGAAGAATGGAGTCAAGAAACTACTACTTCTGCTCAAACAAACTGCATTAGCTCCAGAAGGCTGTGAATGAACCCAAGCAGCCCAGGCAGTGCTGGTCGCAGTATTGAACTGATCACTGGTGAGCCAGTACTGGCAGTGCAGTGGTCCGTTACTGAGGAGGCGTTCGGGTCTGTGTAGCCTGGAGAAGACTGAGAGAGGATCTTATTGATGTTCGTAAACATCTAAAGGGCAGGTGTCAGGAGGAGGGGACCAGACTCTTTTCAGTGGTGCCAAGTGACAGCACAAGTCACAAAGTGCACAAACTGGAACACAGGAAATTCCACCTGAACATGAGGGAAAACTTCTTCCCTTTGAGGGTGGCAGATCCCTGGCACAGATAGGTTGTGGAGTCTCCTTCTCTGGCGACACTCAAAACCCACCTTGATGCAACCTGCTCTAGTGGGGTGAGGGGCATTGGACTAAATTATCTTCTGAGGTCACTTCCAAGCTCTATCATTCTGTGATTCTCTGACTTCAGGTTGGACAGACTTTTAAAATGTATCCTGATAAAACAACAGCCTGTCCCCTAAAACCTCACAGAACTTCTGGCAACAAAAGTGGGGGTATGTACAATTCCAGTATGACAAAATACATTGCACTTCCCATAACTTTTCTGCATTTAGCAAGGTATGGAATTTTCCTGCATTTATTTCTTTAACCTGTGTGAGCGGCTGTTTAAAAGCTGGCACAGTCCATCCCAAAGATGTGGGGAATTATTCTCGTACGTAGCTAGTCTGGAGCTATACATGAGCACAAGCACCAACAATTGCATATTTCAGAAACTTATAAAGACTTTCCAACAATTTACCCCTTGCATTTCATGTCTCTGAAAATGACTACATCTGCTCCATTTTGGCTGTTTCAATGGCCATACTTGCAGGAGTAAATGATAATGGGAGCTGCAGAGGAAAGAAGAGCCAGATCACAGAGTGCCTGCAATGATTCCACACTTTGTCTAGGCAAGGCAACTTAGGAATCCCATTCCTTAAGCATAGAAAAAAGCACAATAAGGAAGACACCATGCAGAACAGTAGCCTGGTCTGCCAGAGCAGAACCTACATGCTGATTACTGGTTTCCCTTGCAGTGAAAGGCTAAAAACGTCACATGGCTCTGACCTTAAGATTTAAACCCTCCAAGAAGAACAAGACATTATGAAAGAGACTGCTAAAGAGGAAAAGTCTACACTGATAACTGTACTTTAACTGACACATCTTTTGTACCAACTGACACTGTAACAACATTAAAACAGCATTAAAACTAAAATACCATGGGCTTGTTCACTCATGCTAAACACTCATCTGTGTTTAGCATTTCATACAAATTGAGCTGAAAACTAAGACTGCTCCAATTAGAAACCAAGATCTCACGTAACAGTAAGAGGAAAGCCACACTATTATTAACAGTCAAGTAGTAAAGTAAAAAGAAAATACATAAAGGTGGTTCATTGTGGGTAAAGAGAGATCATTTTGCTGCTTTGGGATTTCAGCAATGCTATGGGAAAGCTTATATTTTTAAAAAACCACAACAAAACCATGATTATTGACTTTTGCTAAGACTTATTGCTAGGTCTTTTCCTTTTTCCTGTACAGTTGTACTTATTTATCACAGTCTATAGAAATCAATCATTACGTGCAAAAATGCTAGAATTACTTTATAAAGGGTTATACATCTATAGCGCCTAATTCTGCAAACACCTTCTTTATACCTCAAAAGCAGGACATGTAAGAAATGGACTCCTATTCTTTAGACTGACGTCACACTGCATGTATTTTGTCATGAATATCTTAAAATCTCATCTATCACAGAATCACAGAATGACTGAGGCTTGCAAAGCCTTCTGAGCTCATCCAGCCCAGCCCATGACCTAACATCACCACAGCAGGCAGACTAAGGGCCGCAGCCAGGCTCTCCTTAAACACCTCCAGGGATGGGGACTCCAGCACCACCCTGGGCAGTCCATTCCAATGTCTGATCACCCTTTCCATGAGGAAGGGCTTTCTGACGTCCAAACTAACCCTCCTCTGGCATCTTCAGGACCTGCCCCCTCATTCTGGTGCTGTTTGCCTGCGAAAAGAGGCCAACCTCCACCTGACTACAAACCTGCCTTCAGAGAGTTGGAGAGAGGAAGAAGGTCCTCCTTGAGTCTCCTCTTCTCAAAGCTCCCTCAGCCTCTCCTCATCAGACTTTCCCTCCAGTCCTTTCCCCAGCCTCACTGCTCCTCTGGACCTGCTCCAGCCCTTCAATCTCCTTCTTGATGTGAGTGGCCCAGAACTGACCCCAGTGCTTGAGGGGGGCGCCTCTCCAGTGCCCAGTACAGAGGAAGAACTACATCCCTAGTCCTGCTGGCCACACTATTCCTGGTACAGGCCAGGATGCCGTTGGCCTTTCAGGCCACCTGGGCATCCTGCTGGCCACACTATTCCTGGTACAGGCCAGGATGCCGTTGGCCTTTCAGGCCACCTGGGCATCCTGCTGGCTCCTGTTCAGCCGGTTGTCAACTAGTAAATAAACGTTATCCTGTAGCAACCACATTTTTTTTCCCATTATAGGGGTTTGGCTATTCAGCAGATTTTCCCTTCTAGGCAGCAACATTTCTACACTCCAAAAATGATACACTTAGCACTTGATGAGAGCCTAAATTGGGCAGACTGGAGAAAAGTAATCAAAGAAATCAAACAATATGCCCGCCCATTTAGGATGCCTTTGACTTCAACAACCCAATGCTTTCCAACATTTGCTATCCTTACACTTTCAGGACTTCAAAACTGTGGAAACCATTTTCCACTCAAGTCATGTGTTGCTTACTGTTATCTGTCACTCCCTAAAGTCTACTGATTTATACCAGTCAACAGTACATTAGCTGCTAGACAGATCCTAATCAGTCTTCCTCTTTGTTGGCGTCCACACTATGTGCTCAACAGATGAGGCTTCTTTAAGAGTCTCCTTCTTCTAATGAAGTGCCGACTAGTCACCTTGGTCTGTTTCTCCTAAATAGTGCAGGGGCAAAATAAGGCCACATCAACTTGTCTCCTGACTTGCTATCCTTCATCTGCCTCTTCCCAACCCCTTACAAAAATTATCTCCCTGTGCTACTGGCAGGAAGTGGCTCATGCTGCAGACATGTTTCTATGGCATAAATTCAGAATTAGAGCAAATGTCTGAGGTACCCTCCATATGTCAGACTTCTCACTTTTTGTAAGCCACTCCAGAGAAGAGGCATGAGCCCCTAACATGCTGAATCAGTTCTGCCTTGGGTTGCTACCAAACTTGCCAAGAGTAGACACTTAACCTATTTTAGAGATGTGTAGGAAAATAGGGTCTAAAGAAAAGGGATGTAATTGTTCTTATACAGAAAGAAAAAAAAACCACCCTGAATTTCAGCAGGAAGTCAAAGAGCAGGTAACTCTGGGACCACATCCACTCTAGCTTCTTCCAACCCTTGAACCATAGCAGGATTTCATTCTTCCTTTTGCTTTTTTTCTTTTGTCTTTTTTCCTCAAGAGATGCCATCGATACCCAAAAGAGAGAGACTGAAGAATCTAATTGCCCAGAAAGACTGGATCTTCCTACAGAAAATCATTTAACCATTCTCTTCTTTTCCCTACCTATCTTTCCTACATAGTTTCAAAACACTGTAACAGCCCTTTGTGCTTTTCCTTGACATATAATCCAAAGATACAGAATTGCCATTAGCTCATTTTTCTGATTTAGGATGAGAAAAAAAGTATAAGGAAGGTTTAATCAACTAAGAGAACTCTTCACCTTTATTATAACAGTGTTCATAAGTTTAGCTCATAAGCAATAGACAGCCACAAGCTTTGAATCTATCTACTTCAAATCCAGATTATTCAGACCCTGGAGGATTCTGTTTCTCTTCACTGACTATAACGGGAGTTTGACTAGATCAAACACGTGGCAGGTACTTATGCAACCGCCACAATTCTATAAGTGTAAGCACATCTTCCAAGTTTCACCAAGGTTTTCTTGCCAAGAAACAGCTCTGCCAGGCCAGCAAGGCAGCACAGCCTACCTCTGAAGAGGACAGTAGCAGTGATCTGCAGCTTCACAGAAAAACTATGACAAAAATCACGTTCTCTAAGGCTTACGAGGAATTCCTCTGTTAGACTGGAGCCAGCACTACACAGGCATTAGCATCAGTGTTTGCCCCTATAAAGAAGCAGTGGGAGTCTGTCAAGGGAGGTGATTCTCCTTCTCTACCCTGCACTTGTGAGACCCCACTTGGAGTAATGGGTCCAGTTCTGGAGTCTCTAGCATCAGAAGGACATAGAGATTCTGGAATGGCTCCAGAGGAGAGCAACTACAATGACAGATGGATGGAGCACCTCCCCTTTGAGGACAGACTGAGCAATTTGGGGTTGTTCAGCCTGGAGAAGAGGAGGCTCCCAGGTAAACTTCTAGCAGCTTTTCAGTCTCTGAAGGGAGCTACAAGAAAGCTGGGGTAAGGCTTTTGACATGGCTACATAGCAAGAGAACAAGGAGACAGGGTTCCAGACTTGAAGAGGGGAGATTGAGGTTGGACATGTGGAACAAATTCTTTCCTGTGAGGGAGGTGAGATGCTGGAACAGGTTCCCCAAGGAAGTTGTGGCTGCCCCATCCCTGGAAGTGTTCAAGGCCAGGCTGGCTAGGGCCTCAAGTAACCTTATCTTGTGAAGGTGTCCCTGCCTATGCAGGGAGATTGGAACTAGATGATCTTTAAGGTCCCTTCCAACCCTGGCCATTCTATGATTTCTATGATTCCTAAGCATAAAAGACTGTAGAACTAACCAGAAAAAATAATAGCACAATTTATCCGAGAATCATACTTCCACGCCATAACCAGACAAAAGCACACCAACTTTTTCCACAAGTCATGCCTGTGCTTTCTAGGCACGAACAAATGCCATGAGCACTACTGGTCAAGAAAAACGAACTGAAACAGATGCAGAGAAAGGCTACCCGGGGACTGACAAACCTATCTTACAGAAAGAATATTAAGAGACCTTGGCTTGCTCAGACCAGCTAAACAAGCGTTGAGAGGGGATATATTTGCCATGCACAAATACCCAGGGGTAGAAATAGCCTAGGATTAGAAATTAGTGTTTAACTAAAGGACAATACTGGTATAAGAACAGATGGTTATAAACTGCCAAAGAATAAATTTAGACTGGAAATTAGACAATGGTTTCTAATCAGCAGAGCAATGAAGCTTTTAAAAAGCCTTTACAGGAAACAGGAGCAAAAAGCTGCTCTCATTGAGTGCTAAAGCTTCATGTATTTTTAAAAGGTATTATGAAATATCGTTCCCTACCGGAGCGCAGTACTGGAGAAAATAACTCTTGAGATCCTTTGCAGCCTTCTGCTTCTTTGCATTTCACACCAAAATCTACTCACAGCACTACAAACATATCAAAAGCACAGTCCTGAATTATCCTGACCTCCCAGAACGACTACATAGAGAGCTCTTCTGGCTGAAATTTGATGAAGGGGGAAGCAAGACAGCTTCTAGGACAGGGACCCTGGAAGACAGCCTGAGCTGAATTTGTGCATTATCTTCATAAGAAAGCCACAGAGAGGTGGTAAGGGCAGACAGTACAGGTGATCTCCTGTAGAAATCATAAACCTGAATTCTTGAAAAATCCCAAGGGCTTCTGGGTTCAGGGAAACTTCTTAAAGAATCATTAAGGTTGGAAGAGACCTTCAAGATCATCCACTCCAACCGTCAATCGAAACCCCCTCTGTCTACTAAAGCCTGTTTCCCAGGGCCACATCTATTTGGTTTTTGAATCCCTCCAGGGATGGCAACTTCACCCCCTCTTTGGACAGCTTGTTCCAACTCTGACAGGAAAGACATTTTTCCTGATGGTCAATCTAACCCTCCCCTGGCACAACTTGAGGCCATTTCCTCTTGTCCTATTACAGGAAGAGAGATCAACCCCCACCTCTCTCCAACTTTCTTTAAGGCAGCTGTAAAGAGCAATAAGGACTCCCTTCAGCCTCCTTTTCTCCAGACTAAACAACCACAGTTCTTCCAGCTGCTCTTCTTCAGCCCCACCCTCCATGCCCTTCACCAGCTTCATTGTCCTCCTTTGCATCAGCTCCAGCCACTCAATGTCCTTCTTGTACTGAGGTGCCCATAACTGACCCCAGTACTTGAGATGAGGCCTCATTAGTGCTGAGTACAGGGAGACAATCACTGCTCTAGTCACTATACAAGACAGTGTCACATGCCAGACAGCCCTCCTGATGACGATAAGGAGTTATCAACCATTGTGTTCATTCTTCACGAGTAAAACACAGCCAGGTCTTTTGCAGATCCACAGACATTTGTAAATAGTTGATCTTTCCAATATGTGCATGTGTCCAAAGTGTGACAGAACAGCACGGTAGGAAAGCTGTTTTCATGGGTACTAAGGCTGATCTGGAGCTAAACGTGGCAAGGGCTGTCAAAGGCAGTAACAAGGGTTTTTCCCAGTGTATCAATAGAAAAAGAAGACTAGGGAAAAAGTGGGTCTGCTGACCAATGAGACAGGTGGCCAGGTGGCAAAAGACACAGAGAACACAGAGAAGGTGGCATTACCAAAGGTGGTGGTCTTTGAGTTGATCTTCACTGGTAAAGCCAGCCTTCACAAAGTCTGAGGCCTGAAAAGAGGAGACAAGGTCTGGAAAGAAGATTCTACTTCCACAGAGGAGGACCAGGTTAGAGAGCTCTTGGGTAAGATGGATGTCCAGAAACCCATGAGCACTGAGAGAGCTGGAAGATGTTATTGCCAGAGCACTGTCCATCATCTCCGAAACATTGCGGAGAACACAAGAGGCACCTGAGGACTGGAGGAAGGCCAGTGTCACTCCAGTCTCCAAGATGGGCAGGAAGGATGCCTTGGGAAACTACCCACTGGTTAGTCTCACCTCTGTACCTGCAAAGATGACGGAACAAATTATTTTGCATGTTGTCTCTAACCACGTGGAATAGAACAAAGTAATTGGGAATGGTCAGCATGGATTCGTCAAGGGGGATTCTCAAGTCTCCTGCTCTGGAGGTACTCAAACCCTGCCTTCAGGCAGCCCCACTTTAGCAAGGGGACTGGACTTGATGATCTCGATGTCCCTTCCAACTTAAACAACTCTCTGTGACTCTGTGAATGTAAGTGTGTAGCTTCAAGTTGCTGTGTGTCCCACCGGATCCATTTCAAGCGCTTCTAAAGAAATAACTATACACTGAGTTACCGTTTCAAGGCACAGTACGTACAGAGGCCGTATCCATCGTTACTACCTGCCTCCTTCCACAGGCAAAGACCATCCTCACTGTGACTGAATCCTCTGGTGACGGGAGTTTTTCAAAGGTAGACCTGATTAAATGTTGCCTCCCAGAATTCTTGGACAACAGGAATTAAATTTTAATGCACTTAACCTAGTTGACACTTTCATAAGCCTTTCCCCCCCACTTCCTTCTCCTGTGTTACAAATGACCAATCACCTAATCTAAGGTAATGCAGGCTTTAGTCTAGGGTAATGAAGACAGGGTGGGCGAGATCCTGCTTGCAGCACAGAGTCCCATTAGGAAAGATTAATCACCTTCTGACTTACAAAGCCACATTTTGCCTCCAAACAGTGAGAAGGCAGAGAAAGATGCATCCATAAGGTTAACCGAATAATGCTTGGCACCCGATCAGTGCTAGGGCACTCTACTGACAGGAAAAGGAAGACTGTGAAATGAAGAGCAACAGCAACTCTCCAAGGTTGCTCAGGGACAAAGATTCCCACACAAGAAACAGAGAAGGAAGGTACCTTTACTAAAACTTCAGATTTGAGGGCTGCATCAGCCCTGAGAAGGATGTATCGCACTGTGTGTGATGTTACTCTTTCAAAGAAGTAAAAATATGGTCTCAATGCAGGGCAGCTAACCATATGAAGGAAAACTGAGAGGAACAGCCACATTCTATGCAGGAAGAAACAGACCTCCAGTGCTTACCACTACTGCATACTTCCAGAGGTTCAGGCACAGCTTAGCCAATGGTGTAGCGCTGTCTTCTCTCTGCATTCAGACAACATTCATCAATGTTGAGATCTGAAATGTTAGATTTCTTGCCTGAGGCCTTAGGAGGTTGCTGTGGCAACTTGTGATGTTTGACTTGCAGTTGCACAATCAAGTTTCTCCATCATCTCTGAAAACAAAAAAAGGGTTTGCAGCTTTTGGTTTCAGGTTCCCAGCTCTTCCTTCTTCTTCACTTCATATTTTGTCAGCGTTTGGAGAGGACAAATGTGTCACTGAGTGCTGAATGCAGCAGTTGTCTTGCCCTGGGAACATGGTGACTAGAGACAGAGAGAGGTACCTCAAGGATCAGTGGAAGGAAGGTTTCATCTGAATTCCATTGTTTGCTGAAATGGTATGCTGGAAATAGAGGACTGGTGTGGAAGCACATGGAACAGAGAGCTAGACTTTAAAATGCCTGCTGACACCGAGGGACGTGTGTATGGACTGAATGGACTCCACGTTTCCTCAAGGAACAGGAACTGCTGGAAGTCTCTTCCCTTTAAGGGGCTGGAGATTCCAGTTTGACCCAGTTATATAAGAACATGGGACTGATTTCTGTATGTCTTTGTGTGGGATTTTACATGAGGTGAATTAAATGTGTCTTCTTGTTTTCCCCCAAATTTGTGTTGCCTGCGATGCAAGTCATTTTTTTAAATTCTCCTTGTTTGGTTTCTGTTTCATCCCATCAGCACATTAACTCAATTCACTGGTTAATTTTGTCTCGGGATAAACTCTTGACAATCACTGTCCAACATTTATCCAAAAAAAATTAAATCTTTATCTTCACTCAGGTTTGAACACCAAAGGCTTTCTTCGCTGCATCTACAATTTCTAGACCTGTTTCTCAAGATATCTAGAACTAACCTTCACAACAAGTTTTTATTCAAAGGATTTTTGTTGCAAAGGGAGGCAAAAGGATTGATGTTGAGAGGAGGGAAGGTATTCCTAGATCATTTGCCTTCTGGCTGGCTACGTACTCGTGGTGTGTAACTGCTAGAAAAGCAGCAGCACAAGGGGTAAGGAAACAATCTGCGTCTCCTCCCTCCCTCACCAGAAAAGATTGTGAGAAACAGAAGATATAGAATTTGGGTGCGACTTTTCTGTTTTTTTTTTTTCCAGGGATGATTTGTTCCGGGTTTTTTTTAACTGCTGGGTTCTTTGTGGGGTTGTTTCAGAACAATATTCATTACTATTGCCAATGACCATTAACTTTCTTCACTTAAAAATCACAGAATCATAGAACATTAGGGATTGGAAGGGACCTCGAAAGATCATCCAGTCCAATCCCCCTCCACAGCAGGATCACCTAGACCTAGTTGCACAGGAACATACCCAGGTGAATTTTAAATGTCTCCAGGGAAAGAGACTCCACAACTCATCCTGTTCCAGTGCTTTGTCACCCTCACTGGGAAGAAGTTCCTTCTCATATTTATGTGGAACCTTCTGTGTTCCAGCTTACACCCATTGCCCC
>JAOXOE010000784.1:4799027-4860634 GCA_028565055.1 Phoeniculus purpureus | reverse complement strand
ACTGGGAAGAAGTTCCTTCTCATATTTATATGGAACCTCCTATGTTCCAGTTTACACCCATTGCCCCTTGTCCTATCACTAAATGACACTGAGAAGAACCTGGCTCCATCCTCCTGACACCCACCCTTCACATGTGTATAAACATCAATGAGGTGACCCCTCAGTCTCCTCTTCTTCAAACTAAAGAGACCCAGCTCCCTCAGACTTTCCTGTAAGGGAGGTGCTCCACTTTCTTCATCATCTCTGTTGCTCTATACTGGATTCCCTCCAGCAGCACCACATCCCTCTTGAACTGAGGGGCCCAGAATTGGACACAATACTGCAGATGTCATCTCACCAGGGCAGAGTACAGAGGGAAAGAACCTCCCTTGATCTGCTTGGTCACTCTGCAGGTTGCCATCACCACAAAAAACTCCAGAGATGTGGACTGGGGCAGCCTGCCTGAACCTGCTGAAAAGAGAGTCCATCTCAAAAACCAGCAGCAAAGTGGCACCTCTGGGACTTTGAGAAAAGCACAGTGATGCCACCACCACTTTGCCACCAGCAGAGAAAGATTATTAGGGAAAAAAGAGTTTGGACAGGGATTTTAGACAAGAGGGTAAATAGTGAGAGAGAAATAATGAAGATGACTGAGCAATACATGTAGAGGTGGGAACAGAGTCGGGTATCCGGGATATTTCTTGCATTGAATGCAAGAGAAAGGATCTGAGAGTGGAGTAAAATGACTCCTATCAAGGCTCTTGCAGCTCTACTCACTGTGATGCTTACGAGCCTTTGCATTCAGCGTGTGCTCAGCATCCAGCGCCTCACTCCATGCACAGGGCAATAAATACACAAGTAGCTTATTGTAATAAATACAACACTGCTGCAAATGAAATAGTAATTAGACACATAATTCAGACGTATTTTAGTTAGTGCCTATTTACTAGGAGGTGCTAATCTCTCAAATAAATGCCCTAAGTACACAAAACCTGCCTCCGTGCTCCCAGCTCCCCTCTGTCAAAAAACTGTTCACCCGCTAATTGGAATTTAAAAAATTGCCCCATATTTTTGGAGTGAGTTGGCAACAGCGGTATCAGCTTTTGGAAATTGAATGCTGCCAAGCTGAGCAGTTTAGCACCTCACTGGTGGGAGCAAAGCAATCCGTCCCCCTTGCAGCCGAGTTGGGATTCATCATCGCAGTACTTGCGCTGATGTCAATATGGCTAAGAGACTGCCGGCAGTCCTGCTTCACCCCTCTGTGGCTGATTCCCAGTGAGCACCCTCTCCCAGCCACCACACTACCCCTGCAAGGCCAAGGAGCTGGGATAGGTGCAGGGGGACCTGCACTGTGACCCCAGCCCTGCACACCTCAGCAGCAGGAGCAACGGGGCTCCTCGGCTTGCTCCCTGTCCTGAGACCCTTCGCAGTGCATCGCGCTGCTGCTGGGTCTCGGGTGGCTCAGTCTTCCTGCCTCAGCCTCGTCTTGTCTAGAAACTATTTACAAATTTGGAGTAACAGGCAGCAGAGAGGAAAATTGTTTATCCATACTGGAGTGGAGCCCACAAGTCCCAGTGGAAAGCAGGGTTTGCCAGCTCCTGCCGCTGAACATGGCAGGGTGCAGGCAGTACCCACTCAGCCACACACTGACAGGTCAGGCAAAGGCAGGAATGACCTTGTGGATGTTCTTGTGCCTCCAGCTGCACAAGTGGAAGGGACTCAAATGCACAAGACTCACCTAGATGCAGAGACAGCCCATGGCGGGGAGGGACGCAGCTCTTCCAAGCCCCAGCAGAGGGTTCACACCTCCAAATTGTTCTAATCCTCAGTGCTGAGCAAAACAGAAATGAACTGCAGCCTCTGCCCAAGACTTGACCCACAGTTGTCCAGAGAACAGACTGAAAAGAGCAACAAAGATTAACTTTACTTCTCCTTTACATGTCATTGCAGAGGCTGCGGAGCCTTGCCCTGGCTGGGGCTGAGCACACTGGGGGCTGATCTGGCCAAGGCAAGGCTGTGCTTGCAGAGGTGTCTTCTTCCAGTAGAGACAGAACAGGAGACCAGAAGCGACCTCACCAAACCCCTGGGCCATGCAGACCTCCACCTCTCTGGGGTTCCAACTGGATCTTACGAAAAGCTTCTTCCCAGAAAGGGTGGGGAGGCCTTGGAACAGGCTGCCCAGGGAGGGGGTGAAGGCACTGTCCCTGGAGGGGTTCAATAAATGGGTAGACAGTGTGTTTGAGGAGATGGTTTGGTGGTTGGGGGTTGTAGGGTGGACGGTTGGACTTGATGATCTTAAAGGTCTTTTCCAGCCTTGATGATTCTATGATCAGGGACAAGTTCAGTCAATGTCATCCCCCACTCTCAATACCTGGAAATCCCCCAGGACACTCAGGTGGGAGGGTGAGCAGGATGTGCCCCAGAGGGTCCTTGGCCTCACGGACACATGCACAGCAGCAACTGCTGCTCCGCTGCTCAAGCTGGGCCCAGAAGCGCCTGTCAGCCCTTGATGAAGTAATGGCACAGATTGCCATCAGATGTGACAGTGCCAGGATTGATCTGGCCCTACAGAGACAGCAGGAGGGAAAAGTGGAGAGTGCTATCCTGCACGGGCCATAATTCTGCAGCCCCGGGCTGTGCGCTCGTTGCTGTCTTCCCTCCCTCCATCACCGGGGTCATGTGCAAGTAGGAATTTTATCCTGCGGGGCTGCCAGCTTTTTAATCCAAGCAGTTCATTTTCTTCTTGGAATTCATCTTCTGGAGCAGGACACACTAACTGCAAGGCTGCATTTGTGATAAAGACCACGAGACATAAATATTTTACGCTGGTAATGAGATATTTAGCATTGATATACAGCTCAAAGCCCAGCACAATTCCAGCTTTGTTAATTATAATGAACTATTGTAGGACTCGACTTCATCTGCTCCTTGTAAATCTTGCCATGCTGCTGTGACGTGCTGGTGGCTTCTTTCCAGGGTGAAGCTGAGCTCAGCCTGGTGAATGTTTAATGTAAGAGCAGTTTAATGGTGTCAACGGTGTGTGGGTTGTGCTGTGCTGCTGCCTGGATTCCTTCTGGAGATGAAGATACGGTCCTGCACGCAGGGCCTGGACACAACTTTATTGCACATCCACTGTTTTCCTCCTGTCTCACGCAGGAGCTGAAGCTGCTAACCATGAGGACTTCTACCACGTGAGCTAACAGGAGTGGTAGGAGAACAATCCACCTTTGCTCCTGTAACATGACCTCTGGAAGAGGACACGGATCTTAGCCATCATTTTTTGAAGTCCTTCGGACACCTCCTGGCAGCTGCCTGCCCTTCATGTGGCAACAAGAAGTTGGAGTCTTGTCACTCCTCCCAGAGCCTGTGGTGAACAGCAGCTCTGTCTCACCCCACAGCCCTGCACCTGACACATCCCACCCCAGTTTTGGAAAGATCAAAGCTCTTGTTCATTGACAGGGTGTAAACAGACAGTGCAGACACATCACATGTTGGAGCAAAACCCAAACATCTACTCAAAGCTAAGCTCACCTAAGCCCTGTTGAATTTAGGCTGGTACCAGGCTGGGTCCAGAAGGCCAAAGCATCCTCCCTCATTGAGAAGGGATGGTTGTCCCACGTTTCCCTTCCGTTGCCTGCTGGTTTGGAAAGATGCAACACTTCTCTCACTGGACAACAGCTCTGAAGGGGACGTGGCTGTTGTACCCCATTCTCTTACCTTCCTTTCGTAAACACCTGGGAATATCCACCTGTTGCTTGCTTCTGCCCATGTGTTTTGGGGGAAATGTCTCTCAACCCGGTCTGATACCACCACTGTGGGCCATACCCTGACAGGAGCTGTCAAAGTGCTGCAGAGCTCTTCATCCCAAGAAACACTGAAGCTTCAGAACGAGTTTGTGCGCCCTGAATCAGCAAACTTCAGGCCCTTTGCCCTGAGTGTGTGTAGGACACGTGAGGAGCAGAGGATGACACACTTCTGAGATGCTGTGATGCTGAGAAGTCACCTATCTCTGCCCAAACACACCAGCCAGCACGGATCACACTCTGACTAAATCCTGCCTTGGCTGAAGCACCTGGAAATGGAAGATATCAATGGCAGGAAGAGCATCGAGTGTGACGGCGTGTGGAGCTGGCGTTGGGAGCTGCTGTGAAGGAATGGCACCGTTCCTCCTTTATTTAAGAATTAGTGGATACTTGAAAAAGCAGCTGAACGCTTTGTCAGATGCTCAGCATAAATCTGGATAATAATTCACGCTACACCAGGCTCTTTATAACTGTAGTTTGCTAAAACAAATTGAATCCAACCCTGTATTCATTTAGTAACTTAATGCACGGCGTATCTGTGAATAATTTTTCATGGTCTAAAATAAATAAATAAATTCCCAGGCACAGGCTGAGCTGGAAGGGGGCCAGTAAATCCAAAATTAATGTACATTAAAGCATAACTGATACTCTGAGTGCATTTGTTATGTGCAACAATAACTGCTTTAAGCCCTATTTTTGAGAGAGAGAGAGAGATTATTGTGTAATGGCTAAAAGAAGTTTAGATCTTAAAATCCTGGGGTAGAACGACAAATCACAGCTGCTTGTACGTCAAACCGAGCTTGTGCGAGTCTGGGAGGAGGGAAAGACCCAAGCAATTTGGCACTTAGAAGACACAGAGTTATTAATGGAACAGCTTCAAGAAAAACTTTCCCTTTTTTGCCTTTTAAGTGGTTGCTGGGGGTGGGGAGAATGAAACTTCTCTGCTTTTGAGGATGTGTTCAAGCGTCCTCGCTCTCTCCCTGTCTCTCCCTCACCTGAGAGCACACGACTTAAAAAGCCACATTACTCCGCTCTCGCACACCCCAAACCTGAAGCAATTCCAACTTATCAGATTTTTTTTTAGGGGTTAGTAGGGAAAAAAGTGCAAAGTTCTGTAAAAAATGAGGGGGCTGCTTCTACCCTGCTCTGCACAAAACCCACCCGGTATCAAGTTTGACTGCCCCATGCCTTCGCTTAGCGAGGGAAAGCCTGAAATCATAGAATCATCAAGGCTGGAAGAAACCTACAAGACCATCATATACAACCATCAACCTGACCCCACCCTGCCCACTAAACCCTGTTCCCTTGTGCCACATCTACTCGCTTTTAAACCCCTCCGGGGATGGTGACTCCAACCCCTCCCTGGGGAGCCTGTTGCAAACCCTGACCACTCTGTCAGGGAAGAAATTTGTCCTGATGTCCAGCCTAACCCTCCTCTGGCACAACTTCAGGCTGCTTCCTCCTGTCCTATCACTAGTGAGTTGGGAGAAGAGACTGACCCCCACGTCTCCTGTTGGGTAGCTGTAAAGAGCAATAAGGTCTCTCCTCAGCCCCCTTCTCTCCAGACTAAACACTCCCAGTTCCCTCAGCTGCTCCTCATCAGACCCATCCCTTGAAGTGACCTGCCAAGCAGACAGGGCCATTGGAACAGGAGTGGTGTCATTTATCAGGGCCACCCAGAGCGTGAAGGATGGCGGACACCAGCAGCACCTCATGTTTCATGTTGCCACCCCTTACAAAGATTCATAGATCAGAAAGCAAGAACGCTCACTGCACCCCCACCAAAGGCTGCCTCACACTGCACCTCTGTGGCATCCCCTCCAACGCACATTAATATTAATTTCCTCTTCCTCCCCCATCCCAACAAGTATTTACTTTGCAAAGGACTGGCTGTGGCACTTCAGCTGAAGGCAACGCATCTGAGCCCCACTCCTGCTGCAGCAGAATTAATTTTTAGAATTCTTAATTTATTACCAATTAATTTCTTCTAAATTATAGGAGAGGCGACCTGCTGTAGATAACTGTTCCTTTCTAATGCCTTCCTAGAAAATCTTTCATTAATGAGCCCATTAATTTGATGGTGGCAGGGGCAAATCATCCAGAGAGAACCCTTCAGCTGCAATCTGTATGTCCCGCCTTGTGTTCTTGAGAACATGGTAAGAGGAAATCTGGGTCTGTTTGCTGGTATAAAATATGCCCGTATATGAGTGCATGCAAATAGCCTGATCTAGCGTCATTAAGCCTCTTAAGGAAATATGAAGTTTTGAAGCCATTTCCCACTTTAGAGCTCAGCCAACGACTGGAGCATCTGCATTAAATGTTTAATGTTCAGCGGAAGTGCAAATCATCGTTTAATTAACTTCTTCCATAAAATATGATCGTTTAGTGAAGTGAACACCGATGAATTACCATTATTCAGGAGGATGCTGAATGTGTTGGTGAACACCAGACTTTCGCAAAGCTGACAACAGTGGATCGGGGGGTTCATGGTACCCAAAACAGTGGTGGTTGTTTTTAAGGGACCATTTATTATTCATGAAACTGCGTTTTTCCACAGCAGCCGGCGTTATCAGACCCAGGCATGTGAACACACAATTAAAGGCAAAATAACTACTGACAAGAGCTGGCAAGAAATAACTTCCTTGAGCAGCTATTCATTAGCTTCTGTGCTGGGGCCTCTGCACAGCCACTGTTTGATGCTAAAAATGAGTGTCACTGCAATTCTCTCATGAGGAGGAGTCACTGTTTACGAAGATCATTTGATTCATGTTACTGAGGTACGGTGTGGGAAAGCTGTCCTTGTTTTCCCTCTGAAGGGCACTGTTGCAGCCTCTCCAAGAGGAACCAGATGGAGAAGGAGCACAAGAAGCCACTTTGTAGAAAGTTGAGCAGAATCCCCTCACGGTGCCTGCAAAGACTTGGGTTGCAGAGCAAAGTGTGTGAACGTCAATCCTCTGTGTACAGTCCGTGGGATGAACTCTTGGGATGACGGTGAATCTGGATATACAAATGGAAACCAGGAGCTTTGTCCATAGATCACAAAATCACAGAACATTAGAGACTGAAGGGACCTCAGAAGATCACCTAGTCCAATCCACCTGCAGGATGCTCTGGTGTTGCCTGCTTTAGCAGTGTTCTGAGAGACATGATCTGCCCCAGCCTGTGCTTAGGCTTCCTAGAGGGTCAGAAATGCATCCTGCCTTCTGAGGCACTGCAAAGAGCACATCGCGTCAACTTGCTGGAAGGACCCCTGTTGCTCCGTGATATGTAAAGCCAGAGAGTGTTCATGAGTCTCACTGATTTCTTGCTCAAACTCCAATTCTGTGGACTTGTGTTCATTCTCCAA
Source organism: Phoeniculus purpureus (assembly GCA_028565055.1). Lineage (NCBI taxonomy): Eukaryota > Metazoa > Chordata > Aves > Bucerotiformes > Phoeniculidae > Phoeniculus > Phoeniculus purpureus. Next base: position 4,853,506 of record JAOXOE010000784.1, on the reverse strand, counting down.
GCCATCTGGAAAAGATTAGTCACTTTGAAGGGATTCGTTTTATCTGATTATTGCCATCTATCACTACTCCACTCTTGTACTCTCCTCTCTAGCCTGTGGAGAACTGGTCGTCGAGCACTCTTATCTTGGACGTATCTCATGGTGAGTCACCCTTTTGAAATACCTTTCCCTCTCGCTGTTGATTAGAGATGGAGCCTGGCTGCTCATTTTATCTGGGACAGTTAATTTACTTTTTTTAAATACTGCTGCCGTGCTCTGCACTGCCCGGGAGCCAGGCAGGGCTGCAGCTCACCTCTGGGGAAAGGAGAGCCTTTCCCACACGATGTCAGTTTGCAAAGAGACAGAGCAGAAAGTGCCCCCATGGAATGATGTTCAAAAGAGGGGAAATAAAACCCGTGTGAAGATGACCTGAGGCATTTCTGATTGTCTGAGAAATGAAGCCAACTGTTTCAAAGCTGAACTTCTCCCTTTCCTGTTTTCGCTCTTCCACTAACAATGATCCTGCGCTTCGTCTCTCGGGTTCTGATCTAACGGTGCTTCTGCCTGACGAAATCTTGTTCTCCCTTCTGATGGATGTTGCCTTGAAACAACCCTGCTCAATATAAAAACACATTCCATTTGAGCAGTCGCTAAAGCTGTCTTAATGTCTCCACTCTTCACTTGAAGAAAAACCCCGGCCCCAGCGAGGTGATTCTCTGCTTACATCCAGGGAAATACATCTGTGTCAAAACCAGACCAATTTAATGCCACAGCAGCAATCATTTAGCTCTGGTTGGCTGTCAGAAACCATCTCCTTCGCCTTGAATACTTGCCATTAACTTCCCACCCATAACTCCTTGATCTGTAGCAGTCCTGAGCGTTTCTCCCTTCCTCTCCCATCAGGTCTCCCCAGTCCCTTCCCTGCTAGTGGTGATGTCACCGCAGTGGGGTCAGAGCTGAGAGGGGCTACAGACTGAGAATTGGCACTGACCCTTCAAGATAGTTTCTAATTGTGTGTGCTGCTGGCACACTCACACGTACACACACGGGTAGCCACTGCTGCTCGCTGGAGGAGATGTCACCGCCATCTCCAGATGGGTGAGGTCTAGAGATGGTTCCTACTGCAAAAAGACAAGTGCCACACATGGGTGTAGAAAGTGTTGAGTCTTCCAGTTTGGGGACAGAGACTGGTAGAGACAGAGTTCTGTGTCCGGAAAACAAAGTGCACAACAAAAGTGCTTTGCAGTGATTAGATGTGAGTGTCCAGGAGAATCCTGGATGAGGTTTCCAGAGGCACATAAGGCAGAAGGACAGTGAGCTGCTGGCAGCCAGCATTTACAGGACCCAGCATGCTAAACTGGCTTCCTACTGCCCAGCCAGGTGAGAACACCAGAGCTCAACCAAATGGAAGTCAGGGGGATCATGACACAGGATGATACCCTGATCATGGCAAGAATGGAGCGTGTGAATTTTCTACAACAGCTGAGCAGAACAGCAGGTTTCCAGTAGTCACCAGCTTCAGAGAAGCTCTGAAGATGCCATGAATGCAATCACCTGGAAAGAGCAGGAGAGTGTTTATGCAGGTGACACTTTATCTATCGATTATCACTTTCATCAACAGCTTTTCATTCCCTATTCTCATCAATAGGGACATCTCTGAAGGTTTGTTCCGATCAGGACAGACTAATTGGTACTAGAAAGTTCAGTGTTTGAAGATGGTATGATTAGGGAAATGTACAAATTCAATTTCTTTCAACCAGATTCAATTCTAATCTAATCAGAGAGATAGAAAACTCCAGTGTAATAATGACAAAGAAAATGACTTTGTTTCAGGCCGTTTAAATGTCCCTACTGCAAACACTCCAACAGAAGAAACTGTGTTTAGAGTCAAAGATGGGGTATTTGCTTTGACTTCAACAGCAAATGGGCCATTTTCTTCGTCTAAATTAACTTTCTCCCTTTTTGAGAGAGACCATCTCAGTCAAACGAGCATTTGTGACATTTAATAAAGCAATTATATCTAAAGGCTAGGGGCTTCAGATAGACTGGCTAATGTTGTCTCAGAAAAGCCTCTTGATAAAGAAATGGTGCTTCTCTGCCCGCTTCCAATGACCTTGAACAGATTAAAATTGTGGTGGAGAGCATCTTCTATCAGCACCGTTCCAAATCAATATGAGAAGGAACTTCATGGTGTGAGTGACAGACAACTGGAACAGGCTGCCCAGGGGGGTTGTGGCGTCTCCTTCTTTGCAGACATTTAAAATCCACCTGGCCACGTTCCTGTGTGATTTGATCTAGGTGATCCTGCTGTGGCAGGGGGATTGGACTGGATGATCTTTTGAGGTCCCTTCCAATCCCTAATGTTCTGTGATTCCATGACTGAGTCAAACTCAGGTCTGACAAAAGCAGGTTACCGGGAGTTGCTGAGTAGCTATTTCAAAAGAGCTGAAAGGACTGAAGAGCCTTGTTGGCTCCCAGGCTCTGAAGCACTTGACAGCAGGGCCAGCCAGCAGCCCAACAGTGACTGCAGCACCTCTTGGCTTGCTGTTGGCAATCCTGCGTGGTACTGACCGCATCAGAGGTCGCTTTTGTAGCTGAGACCCAAGCCGTGTTGCTGTCACCTGAACTAAGCTGGTTAGAAATGAGCTTAGGTCTATCTGCAGTAGCTTCCCTTGCTCCTTTGTCTATCTGATAACTCAGTCCCGACACTGAGCAGTTCAAGAAGACTGAAGATGGGAATTCTCAGCATCCTGAGCTTTTTGGAAGTGTTATTGTTGGCATTACAGTAACGCTGGAGTTTCTTGGAGCTGCACAAGAGTAAGAGGAATTGATCTGGAGGAAAAAAATGTCACAAAAGCAACCTGTTTGTTCTGTCTGCTCTCCTGGAAAGAAATTCCCACCAAGTGCCATGTGAGCAAAACAGCATCTCTGTCGGGAGCTGCTGGAGTGCCTCGCTGGGTACTTGTGCTTGGCTCCACAACAAAAATCAAGAAGGGGCCGGTTTACAAGACGATGTTTGGGAAACTCAGCACTGAAGTGATTCAGAGTTGGCTGATGAATCAGCAGCACAGCTGGAAATAAACTCTGGGAGTCATGGCTGTTCAACCACACTTCCCTTGATGTGACACCACTTACTGTTAAAGCTGTAAAATTCCTTTCGCCAGCCTCAGAACTAGCAGCTCATTTACTCCCAGCACGTTCAGCCCAAATGGGCCAGCATCGCCTCAGAGCGGTCTCATCACATCCCTGCGTCGACTGACAACGCTTCCATGATCATAACAATATGCATTGTCTTGAGCTGGAGTGCAGCCGGGGTCAGCAGAGCATTGCTTTTCCTTTATACATTTTTAAAGTGAATTTTCTGCTTGTGAGAGGATCTTGACTGGCAGGTCTGGAGACTTTACTCCTTAATTTAGCAGGAAAACAGGGGCAGCACGGTTACACTGTGAGCTGTGCTTCTGTTCTGTGGTTGGGCTTCCAGCAATGTCAAGTGTGAGTCAAATTGTCCTGTACTTCCTAGTCTATCCACGTGCCCAAAGATCGGCTAATAGGGAGCTTGCTGGTTTCACAGGTGATCCTGAGGTTTGTTTTCTGCTTAGTTTATATCAGCTGAGGCTTTTGCAACAAGGATCAACTCCTCTCGTACTTTCATTTTCCACCTAACAGAAGTCCTGTCCAACAGTGGTGACCCAGCTGTGAGGCGTTCAGTGCTTTTTCTCTGCTGCTACTAAACAAACCCCACGTGCTGCTTCTCGTGGTCTAGCTTTGCTCATCAAGCACCAGGACTGGGGAGGCCACACAGGGAAGGCTCAGACAACTGCAAGAACAAAAGGATCAAGCTGTCTTACCTGTGTGATGACAGTTGAAGTGGTTAGTTGGTTCATGTGATGAGACCTTGGTCCTTGCATGAAAATGCTCCCTGTGGCAAGTAGACTCTACAGCTGACAGAAGGGGACCAGAATTTAGAGTAACATCAGAGGTTTTAGAGAAACTGCATCAGATTTATCCTCCAGAACTCCAGAGTATTGTTAAAGCAACAGGAAGTGTCAGGCCACCACTTGGCAGCCAGTGCCCTCTTGCAAGGTGCTGTGCAAACACATGGAAATGTTGTCCTGGTCATCAGCAACAACCATTTTAACGCAAAACCTTGGCAAAAATGTTTTCTCTGTGTGTTGTTGTCGCTTGGATGATCCCCTGTGATTTAATCCTCACCAGCCTGTCTCACTCTGCAAATCCCACCAGTCAGGGGGTACCACATTCACCATGAGCACCTCAGAAGATGTTGAATCTTACCTAAACTCAGAGAGCAATGAGGCTCCAGACGAGTGAGACTGAAAGAGCTTCAGTTTGTGATGAAGGAGTGGATGCTCCTTCCATTGAATGCAAATGAAAATGTTATTTTAAAAGGTTCTGAATCAGTTCCATGAAAAAGCACCTTCCAGTCAGAGGGCAATTTAAATCAATAAATATTACCATCAGTTAATGACACTAAAAAAACCCTTTCAGAAGAGAAGGTGAACCTAAACTAGCAGTCTTTTAAATTTAATGACCTATAGATGAAGCCAGATAATCCGTGTGTTTGACATCTATGGTTTATTCCATTCAATTATTTGTTCATAAACACAGGCTTCTCTATTGTAATTTAATGCCTTCAAATTACAGGGGAAGGTAGGGGCTACCTGTCTTTTAGGTCATTAAATCACTGTATTTGGGTTATACAGAGTTTTACTACCCCAATAATACCCTTTTCAGGAGTGGTTTTCATAAGCTTCATTCGCATGTTGGTTTCTTCATAGTAATTATCAGTAAAAGGTCAAATATTTGCTTTATCTATATAATTCAATTTTAGAAATGCCTTTGGGATTCAAATTAACTCCCTTGTAATATCTTCATTGAAAAAGAAGATTAATTATGCTTACAAGAAACCTAATTTGGCTTATCAGACCTTTAATGTTACAGGGATCGTTAATGCATTTAAATTTAGGATTAGTAGAGTGATCTGGCTCCATTATTTTGGTGACTTTAGTATTTGTCATTATTTTCTTAAGCGTACAGTTCCTTTTCCCTAAAGTGAAATTATTATGTCTATTGTAAAGGAAATAAACATTATATATTGACCTCAGTAATTAGACTTCTGGTTTGTAGGAGTGCATAGAGGGATGGATTTGTGACTCACATATAAATTCAGCATTCAAATGTTAAGTGCATTCCGGGTGGTAAAGCTGCCAACCTCCTCACTGGAAGGAGAAACTGGGAGCACTGGTAGGACCAGGGATTTGGATTCATGTTTGGGAATATCCCCAGGGACTGGGAGATCACAGCAAGGACCACGAGAAGGAAGCCCTGAGCTCCAGTCGCACTGCATCCATCCTGCCCCTCTGCCTGCATCCTGTACGTGCTGAGTGCTTCAGGGAACTGCACTGGTGGGAATATCTGGAGGATGCTCAGCTCTGGGGCAGCTGGTCTCGTGGGAGATGTTCGGTTGCAGTGACTTTGGTGGGAGCAGAACTAGAGAACTGGTAAAAGTATGTTGTACTGTTGCTAATACTGTTAATGCAAACACACTAGTTAAACTGCAATACAAATACTTTTGGTAAAGAGTTGGAACAGGCTGTTCAATGTTCAGCGAGGTGGTGGAGTCACTGTCCTTTGGGGTGGTGGAGTTGCTGTCCCTGGAGGTGTTCAAAAAAGAAGAGAATGTGGCCCTGGGGGACAGGGTTTAATGGGAAGGGTGGGGTTGGGTTGATAGTCGGACTGCATGATGTTGGAAGCCTTTTCCAACCTTAGTTATTCTACGATATTATGAACTGGTGAAAGCTTTTGAGAATACCATCTGCAGGCCTGGGTCCATCCCACTTGCTTCAAGATACCCCAAACCCACCCTGTGTCCTCCACTGGTTTCTATCCCCCTCCAGTGCACAGACCACAAATGTGACTGCGGGTGGCTGCAGGTGTTAACTTTGCTGGCTGCATGGGGAGGAACTGGGAGCACTCCAAAGCCAATACTGCTGTATAAACCCCTAACTGTATTAATAACCACATATCTGTGCTCTTGTACCTGTCTTCTTCCTGCCTCAGTACTGCTGTGGTTGCTGGTGTGGGATACGATTATTCATGCCATGCTGATTGCCAGGATTTTGGGTTATTTATGCCAGGCTAATTGCTGTGGTATCGCAGTGTTCATGCTAAGCTAATCACCATGGTATTGGATTATTTATACTGAGCTCACTGCCGTGGTACTGGGTTATTTATGTTGAGCTCATTGCTGGGGAATTGTGTTATTCATGCCGTATTCATAGCTGTGGTATCAGGTTATTTATCTTCTGCTTATCCCTGAGATATCTGATTATACTGATTAAAGCAGTTGCTCCTTTCGGTAGGCTATTCCGTTGTGTGATCTAGTATCAGAGAGGAAAAATATCCTTTCTCTGCTCTTCAGATCACATTCACAATATTTTCCTCTGGCTGACTCTCTGTGAAACCTCCCAACAGTGTAACTTCACCAGAGAGGTTGGATGTAGAGACTCCAAGTGGTTTTACAAGCAGTGAAGATGTGTTACCTCGGTCAAAGCTGACCTGTCTTGTACTGGCTTCATCTCTGAATTTGCATTTTGACAGCACTATGATGGAGGGTAGGAGTTTGGTCTCACTAGTATCTGCACAAAAAGCTCAAATATTGAGCTCTGCATTGGATCTGCCTTCAGTCTGCTCTTCTTTGGCATCAGGACTCCTGCAGCCTTGCCCTTCCTAGAGATTTCTGAATAAACTACGTAAGGTCGTCTATTTCAGGAATTTGTCTGCTGCCAGTTCCAATTCCATCTCTCTTGATCTTGATCTGGAAAGTCTTATGGGGAGAGGCTCAGGGAGCTGGGGGTGTTTAGGCTGGAGGAGACTCAGGAAGAACCTTACCACTCTCTGCAACTACCTGAAGGGAGGTTCTAGTCAGATGGGAGTTGGGCTTTTCTCCCAGGCAACTGGTGCCAGGACAGGAGGGCAGGGCCTGAAGCTGCCAGGGGAGGGTTAGATTGGAAGCCCTTCCTCATGGAAATGGTGATCAGACACTGGAATGGACTGCCCAGGGCAGTGGTGAAGTCTCCATCCCTGGAGATGTTGAAGGACAGAGTGAACATGGCCCTTAGTGCCCTGGTCTTGTTGGTGTGGTGATGATAGGTCCTGGTCTGGGCTGGGTGAGCTCAGAGGGCTTTTCCAGCCTCAGTAATTCTGTGATTCTGTGAATGGCATTGCTGTCTTCTGCTCTTGGTTTACTCATTTGGTAGAGTCCAATAGATAAATCAATGACTTGTAGACCTCACTTGGTTAGACTTTTGGTGATGGACAGCACTGAACTAGACTTGTAGTCTTGTAGGACTTAATTCCAATGGTTGCTTAGAACTGAGATAATTTCAATTCATAAAATAGCAGGACATCCACATGCAACTGGGGTGTATGATGTGTCAACCCCTTCAGTACTTGAACAGAGGATTTTTCACCCCTTCATTTACCGAGTGTCTTACATCTCATACTGCCTACTTATAATTGCATGCTAGACATGAGAGAGAATCAAAGGTTGGAAAAGACCTTCAAGATCACTGAGTCCAACCATTAACCCAACTGTACAAAGCCCACTGCTAAACCATGTCCCTAAGCTCCAGATCTACATGACTTTTAGCACTTAAATCTAAGTCTGGCTGTGCCCTGCACACTGTCACGTGAATTTGCAGTGTCTGAGCATCCAGTGCAGCTGGAGAACAGAGGCTGCTATCCTTTTAGGGCCACTCGTACCTTATTCTCAGTCTTCAGACACTCTACACCTTGAATAATGACTGTGTTATAGGCTCACTTTGTAAGTGATGATCCTTTGGAGGGTTCTCTGAGAGTGACCAAATCGCTACACGCTGGTGTAAGTAGGGGCATTTGACATGGTCATTTTTCTCCTCCAGCTCTGCAGACGCAGCAGGAAGAGGGAACACACTGTTGCTTGCAGTTCCAAGACCTGGGAATGCTCTCTTGGCAAAAGAACCTTTATTTGCTTGCAGAACTGCAGCTGCAGTAGACCTTGTGCTGAGCTGCAGTTGTTTGGGCCTGACTGATGCCTTTAGATCCCTACACACATAACACTGGCCCAAATCGCTTCATCTAACCTCAGCCAGCGCATCTCTCCTAGGAACAGCTGTCCTCTCCTTGGCTTTCAGGAGCTTCAATGATTAGCCTCAGCTGGATACCGAACTATGGGAAGAGATGAATTTCAGCCCTGATCGATGTGTCCAAGGTCAGGTAGAAGGATTCAAACCCTGCTGTGCTCAGTCTCCCCCCAGCCCATTGCTACAGCTTGGGTTGTGACTGCTGTTCCTCTCTGCCCATTACACACAAACAAAACCCATCGGCTTAGTGGCACCTGCTTTGCTTTAGACTGTTTCCAGGATTTTCTGTGCATCAGTGACTCAGGACTATCTATGTTTGAATACCACAGACTTTAAAGGTGCTCAATTCAGCACAAAAAACAAATCATTGCAAGAACTGAGCACCGACTTAGGAGGAAATCTTTTAAAGTGTTTTTGTTTTGCTAACAGAACGCTGTTATGTATTATTCATTACAGGCTCTGAGATTTAATTATTATTAGTGCTACTGATGATTGCTAGAAAAATAAACTGTAGCAGAAGGTGTCCGTCATTGTGTGAAGGGCATCTATATGTTGTATAACCGAGGATATCCATTTGCATTAATCTCATTAGCTGCTCACACTGCAACTCCTGAACTGCTCCTTGCTGGGGAACCAGGAGAATGCAGAAGAGAAGGGACACATCTGTTCTACCTGCTCTGCCCTCTGTGCCACGTCCCCACCTGGGCTTTGTGTTTCCTTACACAGAGCTGAGGATGGGTTAATTAAATCCATCTCTGGCTTTTTGCCTGCTCTTGGTCTGTATCAAGTCAGGTCAGGGATAGGAACAGGGTGTGCAAGGAGGGGGTGGAGTCACTGTCCTTGGAGGTTTTCAAAAAAAAGAGTGGATGTGGTCCTAGGTAACAAGGTTTAGTGGGCATGGAGGGGTTGGGTTGAAGGTTGGATCGCCTTGTAGCTCTCTCTAAAACTATCTGAAAGGGCACTGTAGAGAGGTAGGTGCTGGCCTCTTCTCACAAGTAAACAACTATAGGACTAGAGGCACCAGCCTAAAGCTGCATCAAGGGAGGTTTAGGCTGGACATTAGGACCATTTTTTTCTCTGAGAGGGCTGTAAGCACTGGAATGGGCTGCCCAGAGAGATGTTTGAGTCACCATCCCTTGATGTGTTTGAAAGTCTTATAGATGAGGTGCTTTGACATCTGTTTGAGGGATGTTAAATGTAAGAGTAGGGTTAAGGGTTGGACTTGATGATCTTACAGGTCTTTCCCATCCTAGATGTTTCTGTGATTGTGTGATTCCATGATTCTGTGACTCTATACCTGAGGTTTCAGCCCTCCTTGGACAGCCCTTCCTACCCCACAGTCTCATCCACAGTACAGAGACACTTACAAGAAAGGATGAAGTTCTGTCAGGCACAGCCCCTGATATCTGCCTGGTGGCTTGAGGCAAACACAAGATCTCTACGGGAGGGATTTTAAGACAAAATCTTGATTCAGCAACAAGCAATGACCACTGTCATAGTCTAAACAAGACAGAAACTCGCAGGCAGAGCATTCAAAGACTCTGCCATTCCACACCCTGTCCCAGTCTCAGTTGTTGAGATTCACAGATGATTGGTATTCTCCTGACTCCAGTATCACACAGCCCAGCCTAACTTGGTTCAGCCCTGCACAGTACATCATCCGTTATCACAGCAGCCACACAAACAGCACCTTGTGGAGTTTCCAAGGATTAAACAGCACAGGGGCATAAATGCCTGTGGCAAGAGCTGTGGTGGTGAGGAAGGGGGTAGCACACCTTTCATCCCTTCCTGCTGTGTGTGATTCTGCATCCACCCTTCTCATTCACCTTAAGCCCTGTAAGAAGCTTGAAGCCTCTCTACCAGCCCCTAATTTACCCACTAACTTGAAAGTCTCATTAATTGCCTGCTGGATGTTGCACGGCCTCTCTCGGAGTCACCAGACACCACGTGTCATCTCTGTGCAAAGGTTTGGACAAAATACTGCAGGTAGGTTGCCTTCCCATTTAGTACATCTGGCACCCCCGGCTCCACATTTGGGGCTATTATTAGAGCACAGAGAGAGGAGGAGAAGAACGTGAGTTCTTCGGGCTTGAAATAAATCTCTGCCCCTTCTGTCTTATGTGACCTCGTGGGATCATTCGAAGTTCTGAAGATTCCATTTCTCCAGTTGCTGCTTTAGAGGAGAGGGAGACAGTCAGGTCAGGCTGAGCATACTGGGGAGCTTATGAGCTGCCTGGACATGGGTAGCGTGGGGATCAAATAGAAACTGGGAGAGGGGGACCATTCTGTCCTTTGAATGTCTGCATCACTCAGAGCAGCACTGCTAAAGCCAAGTCTCTGGGCTTGGTGTTTCCTACTATGTTTCTTACTCACTCCTGTTAAGTATCCTGTGTCTCTGGGATGATCCTATACCTGTGTGAGATCTGTTGCCTTCTCTTTCATTCTCATTTATCCTCTAGTCTTGAGAGCTTCTCCTCTAAGAGGACAAAAATAAGGCTGGAAAAGCAGCCAGGGGTCCATAATGACTCAGGAGGTGAGTTGTGAAATGTCCCCCACGATGGGCATGCAGATGTTGAAGGGTCCAAGCACAGGCAGTCTCTAACCACAGAGGCTGAACAATGTTCAGTGAAACCTAGAGGCTTACGAGGCTCCAAAGAGGAGAAGTGTATTCTAGTAACTTGCTTTTCCACTCCAGCTCCCATTGTGAGATGAATGTATTAACTGCATGGAAGCACATCAAAGGAGCAAAAGCAGGAGCTGAATCTTTCAGAAAAGACAACAACAAAAGAGATCATAGGACAGCAGGACAGAATTGAACCAGGTATCCACTGGGGAGGTGGGATATGGAAGAAGCTTGATGTCCTTGATTTGCAAGAGAGAACTTGAACACAAAGACGCGATTGAAATCTTAGCCAGTGCGGTGTATCTCGTACAGAGCAGGCACAAAGTTTCACACTATTTATTCTGTGCGATTTCAGAGATGAGGTCTCTCTACATCCTGTCTCCTACATGCAGGGATAGTGGATATTGATTGTCCTTCTGTGTGGGTCCAAGTATCTGGATCCAGTTCTCCCCTCTTTATGTTTTATGTAGGTGCAGTCCTGGCTGCTGTCTTTAACCTCCCTAGTGGCAGCATAAAATCTTTACTGGATTTTACATTACCCTTCCACACAGAAAACAACTGCTGTCTTCAGCAAAGGTTGAATGAAGATCTCAGGATTTAGACCAGCAGCTTTCTAATCTGCTTCTGGGACCCTTTAAAGTGAACGGCAGTAGATAAATACGGGACGGCTGGCCGCGTGGAGCACGGGCGGATGGGCTGCTACAGGTCATAACTCAGTGCTGCGTGACGGCAGCGAGTAGCCCGCTCTGTCCTTGGAGCCGCAACGCCAACCGTTTTTATTGGGACTCGCTTGTTTAAAGGCTGGAGCTAATCTCGTAAAACGGATGTGTAAAGTGCTGGACGTTTACACTTGGACTGCTGAAAGCATATGGTCATGGGGGCCACCGAGGGTGTTTCCCTCATTCAAAGGCAGGAATATGCATTACATCTAAATTGACACTGCAAACTGACCTGAGCCTGGTATTAGAGGAGATTAAATTAACCCCCAGCAATAGCTGCATATTACAAAAATGGTTAGATCTTAATAAATTGAAAATGATAACAGCGGCAAAAGCTGTACGTTTTCCCTCATGTTCCTTTATTGCTGTAACACTTCTTTCCAGTTTGTTGCTTCTGTGGGTTTTATTAGCACATTTCAGTGGAGTAGATTTGCTCTGAAGTGATAAAAGCTGACTGTAATCAGAAAGCTTTATGTTATCTGCGGCAAACAATGGTAAATGCCACCTGAGAAGGGCTCTGCTCAATGCCTTCATTACTGTGATTAGTCTAAGAAGCCAGAAGATAGCAACAAACTTCAAACTTGCTGATAACGGACTTTGTTAAGAACACAATAAACACTGAACACCCTGTACTTCAACCCAGTAAAGAGACAACTTCACTCCAAATGTGTCCATGACTAATCAATAAGCCACAGACATGGCACTGTGTGCTGTATAACAAGGTCTCAGCTGTGACCATGGTGAATCCACCCAGAGCACTGACTGGCTCTGTGCAATGCTCTGATAGAGCAAAGCCCTCGCTTTGATGTAACTTAAGCCGGTGAGTAATTTTCTTCAGCATCACAGAATCATTTAGATCGGAAAAGATCTTCAAGATCACCAAATCCAGCTGTCCCAAGGCCACTGCTAGATCATATTTCTAAGCTTCAGATCTCCAAGACTTCCAAATGCATCCAGGGATGGTGATTCAACACCCTCCCAGGGCAGCCTGCTCCAAGGCCCAGTAATAATTTTTTCTAAAAAATACTTTATGTTTATGCCTAGGAGCTTTATTGCCACCATTCACAGCCACATGTGCACTAACCCAAAAAGACATCAAAGACATAATTGCTTTCTCAACATTCAACCAAGTAGGACTTATGACAGTCACCGCTGGTCTAAACCTTTCATGTCTAGCCTTCCTCCACATTCCAACACACGCTTTTTTCAAAGCCACGCTACCTGGTCCAGATCCATCATCCATAGCCTAAATGGAGAACAAGACATTCCAAAACCAGGAGACCTGCAAACCATACTTCCAACAACTACCACATGCTCAACCATCGGTAACCTAGCCCTAATAAGAACCCCAATTCTAGCTGGACTCTATGCAAAAGACCTCATCATTGAAAGCCCAAACACCTCCTGCCTAAATGCCTGAGCACTTCTACTCATGCTTCTGGCCACCTCATTCACTGCAACTTACAGCACGTGCAGAACCCTACTAGTACAAACAGGTGCCAGCAATCTCACCCACGAATGAGAACGACCCAATAATCACCAACCTGATGACCCGTCTTGCCAAGGGTAGCACACTAGCAGGCTTATTGATCACATCCTTTATCACTCCCAGTAGAACTCCACCCATAACCATACCTCTTGCAATAAAAACAGACCAACCCCCGAAACACAGAGCGCGCTCCCACTAAAGCAAACCCAGGTGAAAGCATTGCAATGCTGGTTTAGAGTAAGTAGAAACCACCAACAGAACTTTCTGGGTGGGCAACCAGCCCTACAGCCCCCCAAGTGCTGTGTGCTGGGCACAGGAGGGTACTGGGGTCCAGCACATGCCAACGCAGAAGCCAAGGCTGAGCTGGAGAGCCCTGTTACAGCAGGGAAAGGCAACACAAGCCAGGCGGGCTATCGCTCTTGTTGGCACTGCGACAGCCTTTCGGAATAAAAATACTCCACCTTCCAGCATGCAAAATGAATTTTGTGCCTAATTTCTAAATACAAAATTAATGCTTCCGTAGAGCAGATAAATCTCATTGAAACAACCCGTAGAAAAACAGCAGTCAAAGCTTTTTGGAGTAAAAATCAGTTCCGATAAAATTATTCTCTTCAGGTTCCGCTACAAGCTGCTCCAGAATGTTTTCCCTCAGCCCAAGGAAGAGGACTGGGCTTTCTCGCCAGCACCGTCTGCTCTCCCGCCGCAGGTAGTCAGCGGGGCCGGCTACGTGTTGGGAATGGCACATCACCCCTAGTGAAACCCGCTCGCTTCCCAGCTCTGTTGACAAACGCAGACGGCAGAAATCTCAGATAGATCCGGGAAGAGCAATCCTGCTGCCAAAAGGGTAGTTTTGAAGTGCCTGACATTTCCGACCAGAGTTGAGCAAATCATTTATCTGATTAATTTAGTTTCCTCTCTGTTCACGAGTCATCCAGGAGCTGTTACTGAGATTTGCTCAAATTCATTTGTTATCTGGAGTTCCTGCCTGGGTCTGCAGCCTGTTTACGGGCAGTTTGTTATGAGCAGTCACAGAACTCGGAGCCGCGTTGATTTGGGATGGGGGGCAGGTTATTGTTTCAGCTCTCTGTCGGGGTGATCTAATCCTCTGAATTAGATTTCTGGTGTGAACGCAAGTGAAATTTGCTTCCTATGAATAATTTTTGCTGTTTCGCTGCCAACGCTCCTGCCAGCTCCCAGGACTGCTGTTAGGACTGCAGAGTGCTGTCCTGATAGCCCAGTCTGACCACGTAACGCAGAGCATAGAAATGCCATTCAGCCGGCTCCGCACCAGCGGCAAAACCTTAACAAGAGAGGTCTTCGAAAGAAATCCACCTCTGTGTTTGACTGGTGAAGAACACAGCGTATTCTGTTACCCAGTCTGACACCAGTGATAACTGGAAATAGCCGTAGGTTGGATTTTAAAGTACTAAACCAGCTGGAGAAACATCTAAATAAAAAAATTCACATCCCTTCCAAGATATGCCAGGGAATAGTGTGGCCACAGGACTAGAGACATGGTTCTCCCCCTGGACTGGGCCCTGGGGAGGCCTCTCCTCGAGTACTGGGGCGGTTCTGGGCCCCTCACTTCAAGAAAGAGATTGAGGGGCCGGAGCGGGTCCAGAGGAGCAACGAGGCTGGGGAAGGGACTGGAGGGAAAGTCTGATGAGGAGAGGCTGAGGGAGATGGGGATGTTTAGCCTCAAGAAGTAGAGACTCAGGGAAGACCTTCTCCCTCTCTACAATGTCCTGAAGGGAGGTTGTAGTCAGGTGGGGTCAGGCCCTTCTCCCAGGCAATCAGCACCAGGACAGGAGGGCAGGTCCTGAAGCTGCCAGGGGAGGGTTAGGCTGGATGTTAGGAGCCCTTCCTCATGCAAAGGGTGATCCAACCCCAGAATAGACTGTCCAGGGCAGTGGTGGAGTCCCCATCCCTGGAGGTGTCGAAGGACAGCCTGGCTGTGGCCCTTAGTGCCCTGGCCTGGCCGATGTGGTGATGTCAGGGCCTGGTCTGGGCCGGCCGAGCTCAGAGGGCTTTTCCAGCCTCAATAATTCCGTGATTCTGTGAGGAGGAAGAGAGTATTTTTAGAATTGAGTTTTCTGCCACATTCCCGCATCAGTCACACCCTACCAATGAGCAGATTAAATTCCTACCCCCAAAACACTGTTTTCCCCGTGCGCAGTGCGACACCAGAGCGGGAATAATGACCCGGGCCTTTGGCTAACTGAGATGTTAGACACTCGGGCTGGAGGGCTCGTCTCGCTGTTGACACTCAGCAAACAATTTTATCAAATCACATCCATGTTTTTCTTCCTTGTAGGAAGCAGCTGAGCGGCTCTGTTTATTCTTTCAGCAGATCCTGGCACATCCTGCTGAGCTGCGCAGTGCTGTACAGTCAGTGCCCGAGCGCCTGGGCATAGGCTTGTGCAGGCTGAGGTAGTTTGTAATAGAGACAGAAAGGAACAGGAATTTCTGGCCTGTGGAAAATTCTGACACGTGGAAATAAACAACCAGTGCGGAGCGGGATGAACAGTCACACTCGTGAAGTTTTCTGCCAACATTTTTCGTCAGGAGTCTTGGTTCAGCGCCGTCAAGACAAGTTTTTCCAATAAAGTCCAACCATTTTACTTGGGTAATACTGAACCCAAATGAACAAAGTCCAAGCGAAAAGCTTGCAGACCTTTTAATTAAGATATGATAGATTAGAGGAACCCACTACACTGGCTGCATTGTGATGAGCGTGCGAGGAAAAGCTAAGAGAGTGACAACGGATTAGAAACACAAACATTTTCCTCTTTGAGGAATAAGTGGAAGTCAAGGTGATGCCTCTGAATGGAGCTCCCTCCTGGGATGAGCAGCCTCCTGAGGTGGAAGAAGCAGCGCACTTAGCCCGGAAGGGCAACCATATCCTGGACTGCCTCAACAGAAATGTGGCCAGTAGGTCAAGAGAGGTGACCTTCCTCCTCTACTCTGCTCTTGTGAGACTGCACAGTCAGTCCTGTGTACAGTTCTGGAGCCCCCAGCACAAGAACGACACAGAACCAAGAGGGTTGGTGCCAAGGAAGCCATAAAGTTGAGCAGAGGGCTGGAGCACCTCCGCTCTGGGGACAGGCTGAGAGAGTTAGGGCTGTTCAGACTGAACAAGAGGAAGAGTTGGAGAGACCTTACAGCAGCCTTCCAGTCCCTGCAGGGGCCTATAAGAGAGCTGGAGAAGGGCCTTTTACCAGAGTTTGTAGTGATAGGATGAGGGGAAATGGCTTTAAGGGAGAAGAAGGGAGATTTAGATCAGATTTTAGCAGGAAATTCCTCCTGTGAGGGAGTAGCCCTAGAACAGGTTGCCCAGGTAGGTTGTGGCTGCTCCATCCTTGGAAGTGTTCAAGGACAGGTTGGATGGGGCTCTGGGCAACCTGGTCTGGTGAGAGGTGTCGCTGTCCATGGTAGGAGATGGGATCTTTAAGATTCCTTTCAACTCAGACCTTTCTATGATTCTATAACCTACAGACTCACCACACTCAGCACTTGGGTCTCCTAAAACTCTCACTGGCACTCCAAACAGAAAGATTGCCCCTAGAGTGCCTCTACCTTTCCACCAGAGCTCTGCATGGAGGTAAATTCTTCCCCAAATGATGCTGTTTCTGCATTTCTAGCTTCAATTAGAAATTGTGGATCCCTGGAGCTTCACAAAGATTCAACATTAGAAGGTAAATTAAGTATTTTTCTTCCTTTTTATTTTGGCTTCTCTTTTTTTTAAGGATCCCATTTCTTTGCTTCGCTAAGTGACATTTTTCATGCATTCCCAAGGAAATAATACACCACAGGCATTAAAACTTGGCAGCTCCCAAAGACATTCACAAGTACCTCTCTTTTACAGAGCTCAATGGGGCTTCACCCAGCGACCACCACTGCCTTTCTAGTGCAGCTGGTTTTACATCCAGAGTGAAAGAGAAGGTGGTTCAGCCTTGTGGGGAGGATTTCTGTCAAAAGTCACAGCTGGACTGACCCTGCTGCAATAACAAAACCTGCCTGTTGAACAAAGAAGAGCCCAGGGAGGATGCGGGATATTACACAGGCAGCATCTCTCTGCCTGCTGCGCGTTACTCTCTGGCTCTGTGGCACCACTAATACTGAGAACACCTCGTATGACGTTTTGTAGTGCTTGTGTAACACCAGTTTGGAGGGGGAAATAATTCCCTTGAAGATTCTGCTAGAGGTGGATCAGAGCCTTTGGCAAACCCCAAATCCCCGTGTGCTTAACTCAATTGGCATCTCTCTTGAGTGGTGGTCACAGCAGGTTACGCAGAGGAGTGGCACTTGTTGAAATTGCCAGACGCCTCTCATTTATATAAATAATAATAATAATCTTCCATCAGTTTATAGACCATCAGTTGACTAGAATTTTGCCAAACTTCAGCAAAATTTGAGCTGAAATTTGCCCTGCTGTCGGCTTTGCAGAGATGGGTTTGTACCGAATCGCTTTGCTTTAAAACAGCCACTAACACAAGGGGATTGAGGGGGGTTCCTGTGTGTGGGGGGTTGTGTGATCCAGCGTACAGACACCGTGATGAGCTGTGATGAAGAGACTAAGTCATGGGGTTGGGTCCTACTGCAAAGGGCAGTGTATCAGGGGAGATGGACTGGATGGCCTTTAAAAGACCCTTCCAGCCCAACACATTCTCTGATTCTGTGATACCAACACATCATCAGAGAACGGTGCTTGCTTCAGGTGAATTATAGCCTAAGCAGAACGTGCAAAATGAGTGGGATTTTTACAAACCTCGTGTCCTGGGAGCTCAAGTGCTGAGTTACACGATTCTGAATCAAAACAACACCTTGCTGGCATAGTGGGGTGTGAGATGGTGAGACAGCGTGCCTGCTGCTTGCATCCTACAGCCTACAAATAATGATCTGCCTGGCATGTATTTATCACCTATTTATCTCACCAGGCCTGTCTCTGTTGCTTCTGCTGTCAAGACAAGATAATTGAGTAGCCAGAGCACTTGAGGCCACGGTCTAGGGTTAGGGAGATGTTGGGATGAGGGCTGGACCTGATGATCCTGGAGGTTCTTTCCAGCCATAATGACTCTATGATCTCCTCACACACAGGGTTTGCAGGTGGGTGCAGAGCTGATACCATGAAGGACCAGTGAGTCTATTTAGGAAACCAAACCCTTCCATTTGTCCAACTGCGACTTCAGTTTAAAATTTGGCCTAGATTTTAAAGGATGGCTGGGATGAAAGTCTTAGGAAAAAAGGTTAAACAGGGTTAAACAACCCAAAGCAAAAACCATTTAGTTTCACTTCACTCGAATATTTTGGGTGGAAATACTTTTACTAAAAATCAGCAACAACAACAACAACAAAAACCTCACAGCACTGCTTTTCTTTCTCTTGTTCTTCTTTCAGGTCCCTTTGCCTGCCTGACTCTCCCCTGCTTGTTCCTAGACTGTCTTTATCAGTCTCTGCCTCTTTTCTTTTAAGTCCTCATTGCCTCCTTGTTGAGCACACTTTGAACAATAGTTCTCTAATTGCTCTTCAGAGAAAACTCCCGAACAACCTGGAAGGGCCCTCTAGCTGTTTCGGGGGAAAGGGACTTCTCTTTTTTCCCCTGAAAAGGTTGTCTTTTAAACCTGCAGCGGAACTGTTTTTCTAATATTCAGTCTGTGAGCTATTTGTGTCAGTGACAGCCTCTTTATTCTGCCTACGTACAGCTCCTACCACAACAGACGAGGAGCCTCCGTGGCTGGAGACTGCGAGTTAAAACAAAAAGATGCCTCGTTTTCCTTCAGCTGACCTTGGGATTCTCAAATCAGGGCACTCCAGAGGATATCTCGGGCAGACGATGTGCTTCTGCGTCTTTGATCGGGATATCAAAGATGCTGTGTTGAGCGGGGCTGCTCTAATACCTGATCGGGGCAATCAATCTTGCACAGACAGACTGAGAAGTGCCACTCTGCTGCTGTTTGATCACTGTCCTGGTTCCGGCTTTGTCTGACCTTGAAAATCGCTTACTAAGCACTCAGAGGAACTGTCACCTTGGGAGTCTCGTTAGTGTCTCTTGGTTAGCTGACCAAACCAAAGGAAGAGGTTTTCTGATGGGAAGACTGGAGTTAACCATCTTTGAAAACTCTCTGCAATGGAAAAGTGGCAGAAAATTGCACCTCCGTCAATTAAAAACCCCTCAAGCTGATTGATTTTGGAAAGCTCTATTTAATATCTGCATATTGCAGTTAGATGCGATGAGGCTAGACCTAGAGTGGAAACGTTTATTCCGAACAAATCCCCTTACAGCACTCCCCCATATTTGTCCTGTGTGTACGGTCGTCTGCAATAAATTCTCTGCTACCCAGAAGAATTTGATGCCCCCCCTCAAAGCTTCCAAATCTAGACAAGTTTCGGCTCCAGAGGGCTGTGAAGAAGCTTCTGCAATGAGAGTATTTCTTCAAATTCCACTGGAGGTCAGTGCAGCACTACAGTTCTACCCGCAGCGAGCTGTCCTTTTCACTCTGATCTAGTGCTAGAGCTAAGCAAAAACCCCTGTAGAGCTGTTTTTAAACTAGATTTGGATAGTAATAAATATGGGCTTAAGAACTATGTTTTGTGGCTATATTTGGAACATCCTAGCAGGGATGTGAGAATCTAAACTTGCTTGGGTGTTATTCTTCTTTGTTTTTTCTTCCTTTTTGTGGCAGTTGTGTTTTGAGAGCTTAGGGTGTTTTCTTCTTGTCAAATAGAATCACTCGGAATACAAAAGGAACAGATTTTGTGACAGAGGAAACCTGTCTTCTAACTCCTAGTTCACTAGAAGAGCAGAGGTAAGAGTGGTCCAGCACATGTCCCATGCACTCAGGGGCCCTGGATGACAGATTTTTTATATTAATTTAAATGTGAACTTGCTCAGGTTGATGCTTTCCTCTCTTTGCTTCCCTTCTCTTTCTCCCTTTTCTGATTGTAGGGCATCCGCACACTGAATTAACTTCTCTTGACTGCAGCTGGTATGCAAGGGAGCAGATACACCTGAGTGAGCTCCAAATTAACCTCTTTTGGTTATAGCCCTCAATACAAGTGGTGAAACAATGCAAAAACTGCCCACAAAACCTGAAGTGGGTGGTTTAAAGTTAGTCCAGACAAGCTGCCGGGGCTGAGGGTGAGCTCTTGGGGATGCACCTTTAGCTTTCTGGGGAACAGGCAGATGCTCTGCTGTGACCAAGGGCTGCCAGGCACGTTGTGCATCTCATGTCCCCACATAGCACATCACAGACAGACCTTCTAAAATCAAGACCAGAGAAGAAAAATAAAGCTAAATCTGGGTCCTGGATCCAACAAATGTAAAAGCTTGACACGTGCGGGATGCAGTACAGCAGTACAGTTCAGAGGGCTCATCAGAGTAAAGAAAACTCTTAGCCAAAGACTGTGGAGTCCCTACAGTACAATCCAAACCAACCAGCGATGGACATGGTCTAGTCCAGCCAGTGGATGTGCCAATCCTCCTTCAGAACCCCCCTAGACACCACCAAGCAGGTGATACAGGACCTGGTCTACCTGAGCTTGGACCTCTCAGCAGTTTGCTCAGTGGCCATCTGCCTGCTGGCCAGGTGAAGAGGAAGGGGAAGGCTGGAGAATTCAGCCCATGTTCTGCTCTTAGCTGCTGCCTGGACACAACCAATGGGCTTGCAGCAAAAGCAGACTGCAAAGAGCAGGATGTTGGTGCCCTTGGGGGCTTCAGGTAGGTTCCCAATCCAAACTCTTACTGTTTCTGTTCCAGGTACTTTGTTCCAGCTCATTGATTTATTTTCCAGCTATACTGGCCAGAGAGCTCATTAGAAGGGGCTGAAAACACCAGTTTTCTCTCCACCCTCTGTTAAAAGGAATGATTCAAATCTTTGGCTTCGCAGCCTTCCTCCCCCTGCCCCCAAGGGAGATGGAGGTAGGAGCTTGCTGTGGCTGAACTGGCCACAAAGGACACCGCGTGCAGGACTTCTAGGTTTCAGTATAATTCGGGGTACATTTAGCTGAGTCAAAGTTGTGCTGGCAGAGCGCTGGATTAGAGATTCAACCTTCTGTATCCACTCAAACACAGCTATTTCACAACACACTGCCCGGACCACGGAGGATTTCTTGTCTTGGAGCAATCTCATAAAAGAATCGCTGACAGTTGTATCTACTGGTTAATTTAAAACCCAGCTGGAACAAGACCTGGGCAAAATATTGTTGTGAAGCGGCTCTCATTCGTTGTTGTTCCATTACTGAAGCAACAAGTTTTACCACAGGCTGCTCCTCTTGTGTCCTTGTACCCAAACTTAATTTCCCTCTTGGTTCCTGCAGCAATGCACTTCTGCTCCACAACATCGCATTGCTGGTCCCTCTCCTGCTCCGATCCTGCTCTGCTCAGCCCATTTTGTACGCACAGCCCCTCCAGCCTTCCTTCTGGAGGGCTGGGCAATGCCCCACCAGGGTTCCCTTCGCTCTGCATTTGCCTGTGGATTTGCAGCCCGGCTCACGGCAGGGTACAAATGAGAGTGGGAGCCTGTTCGCCTGCATCTTCCTGCCCAGCAATGAGGCTTGGCTGACTCTCCTCGCTGTGCAGCTGGGTTTAGGGCTCTTTGGGGAGCAATTGAGTGGATTCCCAGCACATCCTTTGCCCCTTCATTCATCATCTCCCTGGATCTCTCTTATCTACCAGTCTCACACTTCCTTTCTTTCTAAAGGAACTTTAGCAAGTGAAACAGAGCACCTCTCCTAGTCTTACAGGTCTTTGCAACGGCTGATTAACATAGCAGTATCTTCTCTTCTAAATCCTGTGTCTTTCTCAGGCTTTCACTCAGCAAAACAGCTCCTTGTAGGCCAGAATGAGGAAAGCTGGAAGCTTTGGCTTTGTTTTCAAAATTAGCAAGTCTCTTTCTCCCAAGTAATTTTGCACAGTATATGTTTTATACTTCCCTGCCCTTTTTCCATGATGTATTTTATGCTAATAGTTCCCTAAGTCGTATTAATTAGATTTTTTTTTTAAAAAGAAAAGTTCTTGAAAGTTAATTAAAAGTTGCAGGCAGTAATTGTGCAAAAGTAGCTTTTCCACTCTGAAAATTAAACCTTTATAATTAAAATCCAATATTCGTTTAAAGATTCAAATGGGGTGTTTATTACTCATTTATTATTATTTATTTATTGCCACTTCAGAAGTGTAATTGCTCCAGCAGAGGGAAATCAATCCAGTCCCAACGGTGACGTGCCCCCTCCCTCCTGTCCTCTCTCTGGGAAATGGGACATTTCCATCATCCTGCTTGGAGAGATGATTGAATCCAGCGTGGAGGCACAGGGACATGTGCCTGCATGTATCTTGATCTCCTTCTCTAACAGCCTGTCACTTCTTTTCCTCACAAGATGTAAAAAATTTGTTGTCTTGTTATCTCAAGGATGGAATATAGATTTCAGAAGCTATCGGCATCTCAGATTTGCCAGCAAGAAGCTACTTACTGCACATTCAAATAGCACCAAGGCTGCACATCCCAGCAGTGACCTGCTCAGCAGAGCCAAAGTTAAAGGAACATTAGGGGAAGGGTTCAGCTGCTGGAGTAAATCCTGAGTGACTCCACTCACCAAATGGCATCTGCCAGTGGTGTATCTGGGTAAGTCTGGGTCACCCCATGTCCCCAGTGCTCTAAGTGGGTGGAAGAGCAGCAGCTCCCAATGGTTGAGTCTCGCTCCCAGGTTGTTCCCAGCACTGAAGTGCTCAAAGGGCATGGGAGAGGAAGGGTTAAGTTTTTCAGAGGTGATCTCTGTTTAATTGACAACCTTTAGTCACCAGGGAAAGGACAGCATTGTCACTTATCTTGGACAGCAAACCTGCTCAAGGAAGCCCAGTAGGCTGTGTACACTTAGGCACATCTTCAGGGTCCCTAAAAAATCCAAGTGTATTTGCAAGAATCCAAGAGGCTCAAGCCCCACCAAGATCCTCTAATTATCGTCTCCCTCTTTTTGCTCTACAAGTGGCTCAATCTCAGCAGCAAAGTCACCCCTTCGTGTCCCAAGCAGGGTGTAAATGAGTTTGCCCAGGACTTTGTGTACTTCAGAGCTCAATAATAAGAAGATATACATCATTATCATAAAGCGATTAATCATCATCCTGAGCTAACGCCACCCATTTCTCTTAGAATGGCTTTTGCCTCTGTAAAATGCACAACATGCCGATAGAACAAGAGAGCACAGTAATAACCAGTGTATCATTAATAATTATCAATAAGAAATGCATAACCTACACAGGACTGCTTGAGATGTGTCTAAGAAATGCCTGGTCTCCTCAAAGGAGACTGAGAAGTGACTTCATTAATGTTTATAAGTCAATATCTAAAGGGTGAGTATCAGGAGGATGGAGCCAGGCTCTGCTCGGTGTCATCTAATGGTAGGACAAGGGGCAATGGGTGTCAGCTGGAACAGAGGAGGTTCCACATAACTGTGAGAAGGGACTTCTTCACGGTGATGGTGACAGAGCACTAGAACAGGCTACCCAGGGGGGTTGTGGAGTTTTCTTCTCTGGAGGTGTTTAAACCCTGCGTGGATGTGCTCCTGTGCAACTGGATCTAGGGGATCTCACTGTGGCAGGGGGATTGGACTCTATGATCTTTTGAGGTCCCTTCCAATCCCTAATGTTCTGTGACTCTGTGTGATTCTTGGATTCTTGCTCCACCCTTGGAGCATTATGACCAGCTATTTATACTGAACAAGAATTTTGGGGGTTGTCAGAGACATAATGATGAAGAGTCTTCGCTTGAAAGCTAAGAGGAGTTGCTAGGAATCACCTAAAGACTGGAAACATTTAGGTCAAATGCAAAAAGAGAGGCTTTAGCAGCAGAGAGAATACTGTGAGCAAACAGAATGAACCCCGCTAATACTGGCGTCACCAAGAGAAATAATCAAGAATAAACAAAATCCTTGTTGAATTAGCACAGAGGGAGATCTCGTTTGTCCTTGGGCTGGAAGATAGGAAAGGACTTCTCTAATGATACCACTGTTACAATGCACAGGAGCAGCTCGCCGAGTCTCTCATCATGATAAGGGCTGTTACAGTGACAGCTTTCTAGGATGGGATGTGCCAGTGTTGTGAGAGAGACCTAACGTAAAGAACTTCGAGTCAAACAGCGTTAGAGAGGGGTTGTCTCCTCGCCAGGGGAAACCTGTTACCTGATCTGGGAAAGAGAGGTGCATCGCTGTGAGCATTGATCACACTAACCTCATCCTCTTCCTGGGGATGAGCACAGCCTCCGGGTGACCCATAGCACCATCCCACAGAGCACAGGGGTCACTGGAGACTTCTGCATGCTTGGTGAAATCATAGAATCAGTATAGTTGGAGGAGACCTACAAGATCATCCAGTCTAACCATCAACCTAACCCCACCTGCCCAATAAACCTTGTTCCCTAGACCACTTTTACTCATTTTGTGAACCACTCCAGGGACTGCAGCCTCACCGCCTCCCTGGACAGCCTGTTCCAACCCCTCACCACTCTTTCAGTGAAGAAATTCTCCCTAATGGTCAATCTAAACCTACCCTGGCACAACCTGAGGCCATAAATATTGGTTGTCATCTTTGCCCTAGGGAATTGCAAACTCCCTCACATCTTGTCTTTGGGAAATGGCGATTGGAATTGGGCTGAAATAGGGCAAAAATAAGGCAATTGTGAAGGCCTGGCAGTGCAGGTCTCTGTTTTAGCCCAAATCAGCTCCTCTGGCTTTGTGACTGCAGCTCAGATATACAGTCTGGGATTTACTACACCCCATTTTAGCTCTTTTAGGGCTGCTTTTAGCCTAGAGTTGTCGCCAGAAATGCCCCTGGAGAGTGGCAATTCACCCCAGAAATGAGCTGCAGAAGTACCTGAGAACAAGACATCAGTTTCTGAACACTGAGGTCTGCTGGATCCCAGCCTTAAACCCTTCCCTGAGTGATTTTGGAGAAACCACTGAACAGCCCCCAGACCTCAGCTTGGCTCACGGAGGCTGATATTTCTAACTTTTACAAGAGAGAAGAATTGTTCCTGAATATTAACGACTGTGCAGCAAGGGCTCTGATAAAGACGATTACAGAAATAAACCACCAGTTGATAACCAAATGCAAAAAAGAAGAGAGAGAAATGATTATTCCCCCAGCATTATCTGAGAGCTCTGCACCAGTACGTTTTAAGGCAATCTCGGCAGAAAAGATAAAGACATTGCCATCCTCATAAACAAGGATATTTCATTCAGTAGATAGAAAGCTCTAAAGGGTTCCAGCTTTGCTGGAGCACTGAGACACTGAGAATTGAAAGAGGTGGGGAGAATTAATTAGACTCCTGATATTATCCTGGTAAATAAAAGTAATAAGTGAAGCTCTGAAAAGGAAGAACCTGATTCGTATTCAAACATTTACAGAATAAACAGCTGCTGATTCTCCTATCTAGCCCACTCCTTATCCTTTAAGGCTGCAATAAGTGACCTCTTAATCCCAGGCAAAAGACTGCATGAGCATCTGGAATTGAAAAAGAAAGCACATTCCCTCCACTATCCCAATTTCCACTCCATTTTGGTATAAAGCTGCTCGCAGGGGTTTTTTCTGTCGGGTTTTTCTCAGTCCCTACAGCAATGTGCGCTTGATGATGAGATTTTGCGCATCTGAACACTTTCGCAGGCTCTCTTTCCCTCTTCCTCTAAATAAAGACACGCCTGACCTCCCTACATCGAGCAGGAGTGCTGCAGTCCTTCAGCTTGGTTCTATCTCCATTGTACTGGCCGTGCTCTTAAAGCACTTATAGCAATAATTTCTTGGCGTGATGGACAGACTCAGCAATAACCTGATCCTGCAATGCACTGAATAAACACTTTAGCATTTAGTACATGGACACTAATGTGCTGGGAAGTAATTGCTTAGAGGTTCCCAGCTTCAATATAATAATGCAGGGATTGCATTTATACAGCATAGGGAAAAAAATGGTTATTGGCCAAACTTCCTCTCTCCCATTTTGATTAGGCACAGCAGGAGAGAGATGAAGGTAAACACGAGGTGATCCTGGGTTACCACATCCTCGGAGCACCGGGGGCTCTATTCACGTGCAGCCACGCTTTAAAAGTGCAGCAATTCCACTGACTTCAGCCCATTTGCTCTGGTTTTACACTCATGTTCCTGAGAGAAGAGCTTGACCATGAATATCCTCTCCCACAATAGTAACACTGAAACGAGTGGAAGATTGAAAAGCCTGCGCTAGCTTGGCAGAATAAAGAAGTCTCTTCCACAGTAAATACATAAACATACAGGCAGCAATTCCCTGGGTGAGCTGAGCTTAAAAAAATATACCCAGGCTCGGTGGAGTTAGCAGAAGTCGAACGAACTGTGCAGAAGCACCAAAGTTTTGCATTTTCATTTGTGCGAATAATTACTCTGTCCCTCATCAACATTTCTCTGCTTAAATAGCGGTTAGAAATTAAAGACGCCTGCACTTTAAATGGAAACTAATGTAGGTATTTTCATTATTATTAAAAACTTTTTCCCTGGATGCTCTGGGCTCATAAATGATTATGAGAGTCTTTCCTACCTCTTTCTTTTCCCCCCCTGCTTTTCCACCCGTTCCTGAAGATGACTTAACGGCATGCAAAGTGCTCCGAACTCTAGGATGCAGAAACGCTGTTTAAAACCATTTTCTTTTTAAAAGTATTTGATCCTAGAGCTCCTGAAAAAAGAGAAATAAATAAAAATATTCGGAGGACCAAAATAAAACCAAAACACCAGCTTTCCCAATGCATTATTAATAGCAATAAATGGGAGCCGGCGGATCTAAAAGCCAAGCTGTAATGCGCTTTCCTGGAGCACTGAGCCTTTAAACAAGTTCAAGTTATTGAGATTGTGTAGTAAAAATGAGGAAAATGAAATATCTTTTCAGGTAGGATAATAAAGAGAGGGTATATTAACACACCCTTCCCAGGAAACACAGGCACGGAAGAAACGTCAGCTGCTATACTTTATAGACTGGGCTGTGGGAAGGTTGGTGAGTGGCCTGCACAAGTTTGTTTTAACTCCCTGGAAACATCATGATGGACATTTGTGGGCAGGAAGAGCCATGGGGCTGTTCTCCTTGAAGCAGTCCTTGGGGAGGCATTTTCTTAAAAGTCTCCTAGTGGGAGATTTCCTCTCTGTCTGGAGACCCAGTGTGAAGCCTTGCATCACACTGAAGCTTTGCACTGACACCATCACGGGGCTTCAGTCACTCCCTGAACAAAGGGATGAGGTGAGCACCTTGTAGGAATAGAGGGACTGCGATACCACAGGTACACCCCAAGCCAGGGATGCTGCTGCCTCATTCACACAATCACAGGATATTAGGGATTGAGAGGGACCTCGAAAGATCGTCTAGTCCAATCCCCCTGCCACAGCAGGATTCCCTAGACCAAGTTGCACAGGAACAGATCCAGGCAGGTTTTAAACATCTCCAGAGAAGGAAACTCCACAATCCCCCTGGGCAGCCTGTTCCAGCGCTCTGTCACACTCACTGGGAAGAAGTTCCTTCTGATATTTGTATGGAACCTCCTCTGTTCCAGCTCACACCCATTGCCCCTTGTCCTATCGCTAGATGACACCGAGCAGAGCCTGGCTCCATCCTCCTGACACCCACCCTTCACATATTTATAGACATCTTTACCCAGTGAGGTCCATGCTCCTGTGCTCTGTCCCAAAGCAGCACTGTGTCCTCTCCAGACAAACTGAGGCAGGGGGACTAGGGCACTGGCACCCACCAAAGGCTTTGAATAAAAGCCTTGTTAAGCCTTTGCTGGACCACAAGGTGGTCAGAAGGACAACAAAGGGAAGTTATGTCAAAGCTTTGCAGAGGCGTCACTGAAGGAGGAAGAAGGATGGTGTGGAGCGAAGGAAGAAGCTGTCAGTGATGGAAAAGGTCAGATGCCAGAGGTGGCGTGCAGCCGTGACCGAGCTGTCAGTCAGAGCAGCCCGGCTCGTACTGTCCCTGCCCTGTCACACACTGAAATGCCAGTTCTCTAATTACCTGGGTCCCCTAGTTTCTGGGTAATTTGTTGTTCTTAACTTTGCCATCCCCATCACTCCTGATATCTCTAAGAACATCTTTAGTTTTACTTCCTGCAACCCTCCCCCGAGTATCTACACAATTTTATCTCTAGTAAACACCGACACAGGAGTATTGGTGGGTTACTCTGGGCTTTCCATACTCTTCTTAATTGCTCCCCTTGCATGCAGCCCATGTGAGTCTGTGAAGGGAAGGGCTGCTCTTAACCCACTAAATTAATCTCCTGTTACGTGTGTGTATGTCCAGCACTTTCTCCATATCTTCTCTCAGCCTCATGTGGGAATCTACTGCAGATTTGTTGTTGTAGCAGAGAGTAAGTAATCTCTTCTAGCTGAGGTGTCTGCCTGATGGTGCCTGTCATCCCTCCTTCAGCTCTAAACCAACCTCAGCTCACCAGGAAAAGCCAGGTGCTGAGCTTAGGCAGTTCACGTCTGGCAAGAAGCACCCACCCAGTATCACTGTCCCAGTCACATATCTAGTTCCTGCTGCAACACAGCTGCTTTAAACCCTTGTGAAAACCTCATCTGTGATTGCAGAGCCTTCCTGCTGAGCCTGAGAGGATGAACTCTAGACTTGTGTCTTTAAAGACACTTTCTGGATGAGTTTCCTCATTTTTAAAATTTGTTACTATTATTTTTAAGGTTCTCTAGAAGAAGTAGTGTCCTGCTAGCAGTTTCTGTTCTAATTCTACCTTCACAATGAGTGGATGCAGTGCCGCTGCACTGGTGCTGCTCAATGCAGAGGGCTAGCTGCAGACAGTTCTCCAGTTGCACCCAGGGCAGCCTCCCTCTGCTTCCCAAGCTGTTCAGCTGCATGCTAAGAGCACGATGGCAATGCTGTGTCTGTAACTGCTCAGCGAAAGAGCATTTTAAAAGGTAAAGAGAGAGATTTAAGGAAGGGGGAGAAAAAAATGAGCAGAGATAAGGCTGAGACTGTGTCAAAGAGATGGAATATACATCTCAGAGAAAATCTAAAAGCAGATCATTACCCAAAAAATACTAGCTGTAAGCAACAGTTTGCAGTGCAGAAGGAATATTTATCCACCAGTGTTTTGATAGTCTTTCTGTGCCTTCCTGTTTTGCTTCCACCGAGGGGTAATAGTATTCAGAGCTTAGAAATTGAGGTTTAGGAGAGGTGGTGTGATGCTGCTGTCTGATCCTCATTCTGCCCTGGCTATGTGATGCCTTATTAATCCCACAACAGGGACTGGGCCCTGTTGTGCTGGGAGCTGCACACCCCCAAAACAGAGAGAAGAGTTGAGCCAAAGGGTTTGTATACACATGGGATTGCCTTTGGATAACAGCTAGACCAACTGTTTGGGGTCAGACTCAAGGTCCCTTTGAGCATCTCCCCTCTAATGGTGGGTGTACTGAAGAATGTATTTACAGAGCTCTCCCTCCCCTGCTGCAGCCCTCCAGCTTCCACAGCGTCACTGCTCAGGGCCCTCTTTGACCCAGAAAAGGTATTTTGTGTTTAAGAGCAAGAGAGTGGCTGTGAATTTAAATTGTGCGGCATCTTTTCTTCTGCGGTTGGCATGCCTCATTCCTGTTCAGTTTAGCTCACTTTCAAGCAGATTAAACTAAACTGGTACACAGCACTCTTATTATAGAATAAGTGCTCACAGAGAGAGCTATTCAGGAATAATTATTCTGATTTAAACATTTCTGAATAATTCTATGCAAAGGCAAACTCTGAGCGGAGCGGCAGCGGGTTGATGCGGCATACAGATGGGCGAGAGCTAGGAGCCCTCACACAGCGGATGCGCATTCGTGCTGGAGCCTCAAATGTTAGCACATCCAGTCAGGAGCAGAAACACACCAGGTGATCAATATGTTCAATGAAAACTAACACGATCGCGGTGAATTCTGACCATTAAATACGCCCAGCTAACTCCTCCTGAATGAGACACGCAGCGGCGCTTACTCCCCCAAATAATTTAGCAAATAGGTTTGAATAATGAATGCAATCCCAAAAAATCACCATCTGCTGACGGACAATTTGCAAACAGGAAAAAAACCCCCAACCTAGCAGCATTCTTTTCATAAACGATCCATTATGAATTATTCACACAGCTCTAATTAACATTAGGATTCCTAATTTCTCCAGGCTGCCCTAGCGCAACGATACTTCATGATTCTTCTGCGTCTTCCACCCGAGACCCTCTCTGAGCACTTTGCAGGCGCTCAGGAGGCAAATCCCAATCCCACAGCCCTTGTTTGAAGGAGACCATGTCCTCGTTCAGCAAAGGCTGGGATGGAGACACGTTTAGTAATGTGGTGCTCTGCAGCTTTCACTCAAAATGAATAAATATATAAACAAAGAAATGAAAAATACCTAAGTATCAGTGTGCACGTCAGCTACTGCCCTTTACATCTGCAGTTGTTTTAGCTCCTGTTTGTGTACTCACACCAAGGACCTCTGCAAGTGAGTGAAAGAGGTGATTTAGAGTGTGCTCGAGTGGCACAAGGACACAAGATTTGCCCTTGTATCTTCTTTGGTGCTGGTTTGCTTTAGCTTTAACTGCAAAATGATCACTGCTCCTGTCCAAGGACCGAATATCCAATGGTATTACACAAAATAGGGGCCTGAATTGCCCTGTGAGTCATCAATAAGACACCAACTCAGGGGAAAACAGAATTTTTCCAATTTCTATGGATGCGAAACAAGTGTCTCTACCCACGTCCTGTTCACCACCACTTTTCTGCAAACGCAGAAGTCGTGACTGGTGATAAATCAGCTCTTTTCACACATCTGCTCCCCCTTTGCTCTGCCCTGGTCAGACCACATCTGGAATCTTGTGTCCAGTTTGGGGCCCCTCAGTTCCAGAAGGACACAGAACTGCTGGAGAGAGTCCAGAGCAGAGCCATGAAGATGATGAGGGGAGTAGAGCATCAACCTGATGAGGAAAGGCTAAGGGAGCTGGGTCCCTTTAGCTTGGAATAGAGGAGACGGAGGGGTGACCACATTAATGTTTATAAATATGTGAAGGGCGGGTGTCAGGAGGATGGAGCCAGGCTCTGCTCAGTGGCATCTAATGACAGGACAAAAGGCAATAGGTGTGAGCTGGAACATAGGAGGTTCCACATCAATATCAGAAGGAACTTCCTCCCCATGAGGGTGACAGAGCACTGGAACAGGCTGCCCAGGGTCCTTGTGGAACCTCCTTCTCTGGAGACATTTAAAACCCACCTGGATATTAGGGAGTGGAAAGGACCTTGAAAGATCATCTAGCCCAATCCCCCTGCCAGAGCAGGATCACCTAGACCCCCAGTGTCCCCAACAATGGAAGCTGCACATCTATAGTCAGGAATTACTCAGTGTAACAAGTCATGAGTCAGCATTGCCCACCTATTACGGCAGGAGGATGGCTCCTATATTGCTGTTTGAGCAGAGTGGATTTACACCACAGCAAACCCCTAATGTGTAAAGAATGCTGATGTTAAAGTCAGCCTTAACTCTGGCTTTATGGAAATTAAATGTTCGGGTTTTTTCATTACAGACAAGCCGGGCTAAAAATGAATCCTCATTAACAGAATGCTGCGAGATACATCTTCCTTGTTGGCCAGAACGCACCGTCTCTGAATTTAGCTTAACAATTTCATATGGCATTTTCCTGCTCACTCCTCCTCCTTCACAGTTCAAGAATAGGAATAGCTCTTACAGCTGAAGGACAGAAGTTGTTTTTCATTAAAGTATCATAGTTTAGAAAAAACAACCCAATTCATCTACTCTCCCTACGTGTCAGTAAACGCTCTCGGTGGGCAGCATCTCCGTTGCCTCACAGGTGACATCCTCTGACACTTTCAAAGTCTGCTGCTTCCCTCGTCTCTCTGACTCCTGGCTCTCACCACTTCCACGTCGCCTCCTCAGTTCCAAATCAAACACATATTTATTAACCTCTGCCTTTCCCCCCTAAATCCTGAGGTTTACTCAGAGAAATAAAAACCAAAGCCTTGCAGCTTTGGAAGGTGCACTCTTGGGTTTGTAGCTGAAGGAGAGGGGGTCACAAAACTTCCTAAGCTGGGTGTGTACCAAGGGGGCAGCCTGGTGCCCAGCTGTGAGGGTTTCAGCTCTATAAAATGGGGCTGCCAGACAAGGAAGTTGAGACGGTATGTTCTCAAGGTTATGATTCTTAAGACCCATCCAGGCAATACCTGATTTGGAAGCAGTATTTTCTTACCTCTTGGCAAATGTGGGACTCTACCCACGCTGCTGCAGACGTGGAGCACAGTCGTGATGTGAGAGAAATGATTGCTACTAATCAAGTAACTAAACCCCAAAGCGGTTCAGGCAGAATCCTTTTCCCCTGGGATCACCAACGCTCTCCAGCCTTACCTGGAAACTGGGATGATACAGAACACCCCTCGTTCCCTCCAGACTTACAGAAAGTAAGAGGGCAGAATGTAGCTGTTGAGGATGGTAAATATTTCATATCGTCATCATCCTCAAGGATATTTGGTGCCAAGTATGAAACAAGGGGAAAGGACTAGCTGTGTGGCTTCTGCTGCTTTGAGTGGGTGGCCATGGAGAGTCTCCATTCCCTCATCCATAAAACTGGAGTAACGCGCACAGCTACTATCAGCAGGAAGGCAGAAGATGAATTCAGCATCTTCACTCTAGTACTCATCAGCCTCTCTAGCTGGGTGATCCCTTACAGCCTGGGCCACAGGGCTCTGCCCACTGCGCACGCACAGGTGCCTTTCCATAGCACTGGAGTCACTCTCACATCTTCCCAGTTTGTTGGGAACTTCCAGCACCCTGATACTAGGAGAAGCTGCCACCATCCTGCCTCACTCAGTGCCTTGGCAAGGACAGAAGCTGTGGTTGTGAAGTGCTGTCTCCCTCCACATCCTCAGGTACCTGAGGTACCTGGTGGAGGGGGGATTCTGCAATTCCTACACTCAGATCCAAACCTGCCCTGACATCCCCCCTGCTCAGAAGCTTCTCAGTGCAATGCAGTGCCATGGTCCCAGTGATTTTCCATCCTTGTGCCTGTTGCTGTGATCTGACTTGCAAGTGAAGGAGAAGAAATCCCCCCTGGCTTCCCCTCCCCAGCTTCTCTGTTCTGCACAGAGTCAGCAGGTCCCAGTGACACCCAAGTTGCCCAGATGAGTCCTGTACGAGTCTCTCCTCCCTGCTGAACTGCTGAGGTAAACCAGGATTAAACTCCAGTCTCTGCTGCCCCGTAAAACCTTTAGCTCTTTAGCACTAGTTGAGAGGCAATTCCACTGCCAGCCTCATCAGGACTGGTTTCCTCCTACAAATGTTCACTGACAGTAGCTGTCCCCGTCTTCCCTACCCTGACTTGCTGCATCCAGCCACCATCGGGCTCTGAGGACAAGTGATGCTACAAGGGATTTTTTTAAAGAAAGACACCAGTCCATAAATCCAGTTCCCCTGCCTGATCATTGCTTCCCTCCGTCTCCCCCTGGCATTGTCGGAAAGTGGCTCTTGGAACAACCTCTTAAAAATGTATCTGCAAGAAGAAGGAAAATTGTTCTTGGTGACAACAATACTGTACACATATTTGTATATTTATTCTGAAGATCCAATTGATAACAACAGGTCCCTTCATGCCTGCTGATTTATCTGCTGAGCAGGTATCTGTGCCGTATGCACCGCATGGCTATAACTGTCATGGCTGATATAGGGATAAGATGAATAACCTCTACAGATTTCAGGTACAAGTAGGGAAATGTAATCATAACTCACTTTAGAACCAAGTGATACATATTTATACTTCGCCTATCACGGGCTAGCAAGCCTTTCTCTTTTATTTTGCATTCATGGGCCTGTGATGCACATCAATCTTTTTTTCAGTTTGTTAATATTGTTGTCACTCAACTGAAATTTATCGTCACATGACTTATGGTTGGGAGACAGTTTCATCTGAGGAACATTCTCGTAATTTACCTTATTCAAATTCCCTCTCCTGGCTCCGCTCCGCGTCGCAAAGCTACCGGTACTTTGCTCGGTTCAAACCTATCCTACTTTTTTTTTTCCTCCCCTCCCAAACTAATAGCAGTAAATGTCAGAACTATTTATAAACTGAACAAGAACAGAAGTCAAAGTAGCAAAATGAGATGGATATAAGCTCTTAGTCAGCCCCACAGGGTTTAATGGATGGGCTTGAACACATTTCTCTTGGGAGGACTGGCCTTGAAGGACCCTTTTTACATCAGGCTTGTCTTCCCCATGGTAAAGGGGGTAGAAAGAAGCCAGTGCAGCTACCCTGTGCTGAGGTTTTACTTACTTTGAGTAATTTTATAGGGCTCTAAGAGCCTCCTGTGCTTGTAGTCTCACCATGCTTCCTCTGGACTTCATCCCACGAGGGAAGAAGCAGTGCTGCTGCCCTTGCAGAGAGCTGTGCATGGCAATGCAGCTCCATCACCACGGCTGAGCTGGTTGGTTTTGGAGCTCTGTCCCTATGTGATTTTTGAGGATGAGAGTTCCCCCGAGCTGTACCAGCCCTCCTGGGCAGGGTGAGGCAGTTTCTCCTATGCCAGCCCCAGCCCCTGCACCGTGTGCCAGAGGAAGAGCAGATCCAGCTGCTGCAGAAAAGTCTGCACTGCCAAACTTCACTGAGAGAAGAATTTAACTTTTCTTTATTTCAATCTTTTTTTAGAGATCATAAATATTTATTAAGAGGCTGTCAGTCATTTTTAGGGTTTCTGACTGAGTGTGTCACAAGAGAAGGGCTTTTATGAGGATTTATAGTAAATTGCAGTAAATTGTATTCTTGTCAGGGAGCACAGAGGAGTCACACGATGTCAGGGGGGAGGAAGCAATCCCCAGGGTACGGCAGTGCGGCTGTAGGGGGAATCTGTCCCTGCCCTAGGGGTCATCACGAAGCCTGAAGCTCAAGTGTCTTTTCAGTCCTCAAACTTCACCGAGGCACAGTAGGGAGAAACTCCCTGTTCATGGGCAGAAGTCACAGCAGGTTCATTGCTTTACAGGCTTTCTCCATGGCAAGATGCTACTGCTGCTAGAACTGCAGCACACACCAATGCTAGATATTATACCCAACTCTGACACTCCTCTGACTGCACCCCAACAGCAACACAACCCAGAAGTCTCACATTGGCAAGGTTGTGGAACTTTAAGGGATGTAAAAGTGGGCCGGAGACATCAATGCAACAGCAAGAATTGAAGAGACACTCTTGCTGCAATAGAGCAAATCAAGACAAAGCCAGAGTGCGTTACGGGAGAACATTATTGAAACTACCTGTTGTAAAGCGAGAGCAGGAGGCAGACGCTGCTATAACCCTACACTTCACTGAATCACGCTGTGACATGCTCGTCACAATGAAGTCCTCTGTCCTCAAAACCCCTCCCCAAAACCAAAGTTTTAAGAATAATTCCTCAAAAGTAACACCCAGTGCAGTCCTTGCACCAGATCTATTCTCCCATCACAGTGACCTCCCGAAAACACAAGCGGGACAGCAACCCTGGTATTGTACCCAAAGACCCTCTACCACAGGCTGCATCTCAGCTGTATGCAAGAACAATCTCCTCTTTCCCCAGTTTCATTGTCTCAGTGCCTCGACCTGAGCAACTTTAAACCAAAAAAAGTGAAGTACAACTTCTTTTACATCTGCCACCACTTCATCTCATTCTGTTGCTCATCATTAGGACTGCAAAAGATTAAGGGGAGGACTGACGGTACCCCAATGCTGAAGCAAATCCTCCGTGGATCGCAGCACGTTAACCTGAAAGCTCTCGGTTGCGTTACCCCACCAGCTCCAGAGCCGGGCTATCATGTTTTGGCTGATTCCATCACTTTATAGTTTGCTCGTTGAAGTGGGGGGAAGAATGTCAAGACCACATTTTGCCCAACAAGGAAGAAGTGTGAAGGTGGGAAGTGCTTCTGCATTAATAGAATCAAGGATGACAGCACGAGCAGCTTTGAGCCCCGTAAATCTGGACAGGCTCTTGTCAGGTAAAGTATCAATGCGCTTTATCAAACTTTGCCCATGGATTTATAGAGTGCTCAGGCCACAGATCTGTAGCTCCTCAATGTAATCACTTCAGCATTTTCTAGCACCGCCGCTACCAACCTCCACGTGAAATAATGGAATTTATTGACAGAGAAGCAGGCGCTGCAATTTTGCTGTTGTTTAGAAAAATTGCCCATCAATGAGGTGTCGGTGGGGAAAGACAAAAGATATTACAGCAAGATGACTATCTCCTGACTCCTGCTGAATTGGTAGATGAGCCATTAGCTTCCATGGAGGGAAAGGAGGTGACCACTCTTCCAGAGAGCTGCTCTGGTTTTCACTTACAAATTCTACTGCTCCCAGACAAAAAGGAATAAATAAAACCAACCCCCAAACCCAGGCTCGTTCCAGTCTGCCGGCTCACTCCAGTCACAGGTTGCAAGTCTCAAGTCTGGGTTTTGTCAGCGTTGCTTTGGTTCAGCTATCACAATATTTAACCTCCTAAAAACACAGGTCTGCCCTTGCACAATTCCTGTTCCCTTTTCACTGTCTATTAAAACGTGTAGATCGCACCAGGTAATTGTGTGTTGTTCTTGCTCTCAGCGTTGGGGGATACAGAGCGGGAGAGTTTGGGACTGTGGAAAGAAGGCTGAATATAATGTCTTGTGGTTTTTTGCACTGCTGCAAGTCCCCCGACTTCTTGTTTTGTTTCAGGAAGGAAACAGAGGAATCTTGCCAGGAATTCTTAACAACCCCAGGTTTACACTTTCTGCAGGGGGTGGGAATGCATGTGCGTGTGGGCATCAATTTATAATGCACCGTGTGCCTTCAAGCAGCCTGTTCAGAGATGGCTGCACAAGCGGCTGCATGGTCTAACGCTCTCTGAACAGGACTTCTGGGTCTTGCTGTGATAAAAGGGACTGCGGTAGGGCACTGTGAGCATTTCCCCAATTGGCTTCAGATCACCTTGATTTCAACAATTAGTACGTCCTCCCTCTGTATTGATTGTCCTCTACATGCTCAAACTATCTTAAAATCATCCCTTAAAAAAAATCCTGTTTTCCACCTGCCAATGCCTGAAAATATTTTGATTGAATGATGGTTAGAGCCCAAGCCAGCTGATGATCCCCCCCTGGAACACACCTATCTTCTGCTGAAAAGTCCTAATCATGTCATCAGCAGATAATGATGCAACTTGTCTCCCACTGGGTTCTATTAATCCTGATTCCTCCAACATACTTTGATGCCTATTACTGCTCCAACTGTTACTGCAAGGTGCTCAAACAGATCTATGGACTACAGGCATACGGGTGGATGAACACCTTGGGACCCCAGACAAGAAACTTGCTCCTTTATTCTCAAAAATACAGAGCTGATGAACATGAGCTGAAAGGAAGAGCTGATACGGAGGCACAGCTTACTCCTCATTCTCCCTTGATGCTGACTGCAAGACGGTGCCACTTGCTCATTAAATGCCACTTTGTCCTGGTACCAGAGCACTTTGTGGGAGACACAGAGGTGGGGACGAGTTCATTCTTCTGTGCTACAGAAGCTCAGGCCCCAAATGAAATCAGGGTTCTGTTGCTCCAGGCAAGATATAGAGGCTCAGAAATACTGCCTGGCCTCAAACACTCCCTGTTCAAGTGAATGAAGGAAAGGTGGAAGGGGAAGCAGAAATCCTGAAGAATGAAGTGACTTGCCTCAGGCTGCAGAGAAGGTCAGTGGCAGAGGCAGAGCCCAAGGAGCTTTCGAAATGCTATTCCTGCTGGCAGGGACCTTGACCTAAGAGATAATCAAGAATGAAATATAAGCAGTCTCAAGCCAATGTCTCAGGGTTAGGATGAATTCCTTACTCTGATGTGACATTTTAAATTGCGTGGAACTCCTGGCCTTCTCCCCGTGCCTCGGTGACCCCTAGGGTATAAAGGGGGATGCACAGTAAAGGGCAGCCCAAGCAATGGAGACAGGCTGAGAAATAGACCATTGGAACAAAGCATCATGGTTTCCTAGCATCAGTGAAAAAACTCAAGCTCTAGCTCAGCTGCACACGAGATGTTCAGTCACGGACAGTAAGTAGTGAGGAGGACCATCATGTAACTCTGTCATGTAGCAGGACAGGTACATAACACAGAAGGGACTAATTTCAGGCAGAAAGCTCCTGCTGGAAGAGAATGATTGGCTTGTAACATGCCCCTTCTACATGAGCATTTCCCAGTTGTGAGCCCATGCGGAAGCACTCCCTTCAAATCTTGTCCCAGCACGGTAGGATGTTGTGCTTCAAAAGACATCGTGCAGCCAGGAATGGCAATGCTGCTCAACATCCCCCAAGGTAGCCTGTTCTCACAAGATTTCCAGTCAAACCAAATAAACCCAAGGCTCAGAGAACTTACACATGACCAGACCTTCAGTAAGAAAGGACAAGGTGCATCCTGCATCCTGTCTGAAGCTAAGAGGTAGCTCTCTATCGACCCTGCTGGGTTGGGCTGCCATGCTCTAGTTCTGCCTCCAAGACAGACAGACAGAGCTCCTCCAGCAGTTAAATCAGAGCAATTCAGAAGTTATGGACCCTCTCAGGTGAGGGGTTATATCTGATAGTGCAAGCACTCCCTGTGCCCCTGCATGACACTGCTGAAAAGTCCCACAGACACCCACTGTCTAGTGAAGCAGTGGCAGCTGCCCTGTACGGAGGCAGCAACACCCTGGACACACTCAACCAATGTCTTCTGCTAGCCTGGCTGCACCATAATTTCCAGAGTGCTCCTTTAAAGAGATAGTTTTGTCTCTACTTAGTCAATTTATTCTACCTCAGCCAATTTATTCTACCTGTAAATCCAAACCTCCATCCTGCCCAAGGAGGGAAGACACATTGCCAAGTCCTTGGGGACTCCTGGCACAGCCCTGCAGGCAATACGATGGCCCAAGGCAGCTGGCATGAGGAGACTCCTTAGTGACAGCATGTTCCCCAGCTCAGGAGCTCTCTGCCATTTGGACACCCTACCTGTGCTTTCTCCACTCTGATTATTCTGGCTCCTCATGCCTGACCCAGCAGCAGCGTAGGGTCAAGTGTGCTGTGCTCAAGCTTGGGCAAAATATTGGCAGCAATGACTCCAAGTACAGTTGAGTTATGATGTGATTCCTTATTCCTGCTCATCCAACGTGTGCTCAGCTACCGAGGAAAGACATGGGTGAACCCC
Source organism: Phoeniculus purpureus (assembly GCA_028565055.1). Taxonomy (NCBI): domain Eukaryota; kingdom Metazoa; phylum Chordata; class Aves; order Bucerotiformes; family Phoeniculidae; genus Phoeniculus; species Phoeniculus purpureus. The sequence continues at coordinate 4,814,374 of JAOXOE010000784.1, read as the reverse complement.
CAGCTGACAGATCCTTCAAGTCAGTCCACTACACCTTCCAGTTTTATTCTGATCAAAAGGTATTTGCTTCATCTCATCTCCACCTGCTCATAGTGAACCTACTTCTACATCTTCTATGACCTTGCTGAGTGACACAGTGTGACTTTGGCATAATTCTACCTCTTTTTTGCCCCCATCACAGAGCTATTGATGCTGGCCTGTGTAATGCCACACCATGTGGTCTACAAATGAAATATAGCCCTGATGATGTTTAGCAAATGAAACATGGAGAGAAGATGTGTGCTGGGGAGAGGCACAGGGAGAAACAGCACCGAACTAATTAACAAAGGACTGATACAGCAATGAGACGTTGACAGTTTGTTACCAGATAAGAGATTGAAATACAGTTCCAGACAGCTGGGAGCTAATGCAGCTCTCTTTGGGTTTCTGAGGTCTGTACTATCACTGTCAAAAGAAGTCATCGCTTCCCTCATGGAGAGCTGCAATGAGGCAACCAAGTTCCAAGAAAAAGCAGAGCAAATTCATTCTACGGCATTGCTAGCTCAGGACAGCAGAGACACAGAGGTGGGCAAGTTTCAAAGAACAAACTGTGCTGCATATCTTTATTTGATTAAAGTGCCTTAAAATAAGGGATGGCCAACTCTTGTCCCTTCATTAGCCCAAGATTCACCAAACAAGTAAATTAATGGGAGGTGGTTACGGGATAGGAGTTAATTTCCTGATTTAGCTACAGCGTGGAAGAGCTTCTCACACTTAAAGGGTTTAAAATGCGGTATCCAAAATACATATTACAGGCAGATACTACAGAATATGAGCAGTGCACCCACACAAATGCACTCAAACACGCAGCTGCTTCCTTCTGCTTTGCCATGACCCTGGATGAATTCTTACGTTAACTGTGCACTTCTTTGTAACTAGTCTAGGCTCTTAAAAGATTTTCATCACCTAGCTGACTGGGGCTTAGTCCGTGCTTCCAAACCCCTTGCCATGGTGGAAATTACCATCCGGGTCTGTCCATCTCTGTGCCAGAGAATTGCAGACATCCAGAATGCCTCTTTCCTGGCTCTGTTTCAGTACAAGTCGGGGTTAAACATGGTCTAAACACCACAGGAACGGTGCAGAGGTCACCAGCTGTGACAGTACAGAGAGGCTTGCTTTGGAAGACACTTGATGCTGGAACACGATCAAAAAAACTAAGGTCCCTTACAACTTAATTTGTAGGTTTGTAACAGTAGAGATGAGTTGTTACCACCCTTGACAGCTTTATTCAACAATCGATGTATAGTCCTTGGAAATTAAATAATGAGGATCACTGGTGTTTCATATTTATTTGTAAGGGTATGAAAAGACATCAGCCATCACTCAGCAGAGAAGCAGAGTGGTTTCTATAATCAGAGACATCGGTAGACACAACTTGATCCCCTGATGGGGTAGGAATCACCCAGCACACGACTGGGACAATCTCTCTTGCTAACAGTGAAAACTGGCAGTTCTGCAGGGTAGCTGAGACAGACATCCCTGAGCTGAGCTGGGCAGGAAAGCAGCTGCACAACACGCTACAGTGATGATCGAATAGGTAGTGTTAACACATTGGCCAGCAAAATGTCCTAGGCCTCCTCTCACAGAGGTTCTAGGTGAATATGGAATTGGCAGGCTGGTGTGTAAACAGGTTGTCCAGGGAGCTGGTGGAGTTGCCATCCCTGCAAGGTGTAGACCTGGCACTTGAAAACATGGTCTGATGGGCAGGGTGGCATTGGGCTAACAGTTGGACTTGATGATCTTTAATGATTTTATGGTTAAGCTGCTGTCCATGAAAGGAAAATGGGGCAGAGCACTCCACGTGATCTACCTCTAGTGTTAAATAATCTTCTCTTCTCTGAGCCTAACACAGCACCTTTAACTCCCTTGTGTCTAAGTCAAAGGAATACCGGGGCATCTTCTGACAAGACCATTCCCTTCTCCTATACTACGTGACTGTGTGAGATGTTTGATTGTGTCACCAATTAACCATCCAAATCTGGAGAATAAGAACACAGTGACATGTTCTTCTTCTCTATGAGGCTCTGTTCTCCGCATGCTATACACCTCTCTGATATTCTCAAGAGAAATAATGGGCTCGAGTTATTTGTTTTAATGCCCACAGTGTTACAGCACTGCAGATGAAACAGCCACGTGTGCCAGTGGAAAAGCTCAGGAGAAGAAAGAGCTTGTGAGGTGGGGAAGGGAGGCTGATAATCCAAACTGGAGGGAGGGAAGAGAAGGGCAAATTGAAAATTAACCAATATTCAAAAAGGGAGGTTAATTAGTGAAAGTTAAACTGACCCTTCCTACCAAATCACAAAATGTTCTTAGCATCATGCTGCCCCACGCAGTGCACATCAAGTAGACTTGATCTCCTGATCAATGTTGAGACATGGACTAAAGCAGAGCTGTTTTCATTAAAAATTGAAAAAAAGAAGAAAAAGGACACGGCTACGAGGGGGATTGGATGGCTCAGGGGTCTGTTAATAGGCTAGAGCATTGTTCGGATTTCAAGGTCTCTGGTCTGATTACAGACCAGGTCAATAGGGAGAACGAAAGCCACAGCGTTTAATGGCTGCTTAGTGATGGATGTGAAATGAATTGAGGGTCTCAATCCAGTACAGAGCAGACTTCATGAAGATACCTTAACCCATTTCACCTTTTCTTTTTAACAGAAATGCAGAGATCTGAGGGAGTGAAAACCTGAGATTAAAGTATGCAACTGGGGCATCTTTTGTCTGTTCCCACCTCTGCTCTGCAGTTTCTCCCAGTTCTGGCAAATCAGCTGGTTCCTCACACTTTCAGTTCTCTTCATGTAAAACAGAGATGAAGTGTGACTGCCTTTTATTAAGACATAAAGCTAAACACCTTAATGTTTAGCTTGAGGGCAGCATACGGCAGGTTTGGGTACCCCTTACACTCCAAGGGGATCCATATCTCACGTGTTCCTTGCCCTTCAGAGACCACCTTTGCCTAGAAGTCGGGCAGCAAAAGGATGCTCCTAGATGCTGCTTCAGAAAGCCTCAGTCCTCAAGGCCATCAATCAGTCACCTTTCTCAAGCACTAAATTCATTTAAGGGAAGGAAAAACAAAAAGTAGAGCAAAGAAAGAACTAGATTTTGTAATATGGGAAGACTGCGAGTGGGAGTCTGCCTTTGAAGCGCTACAAGAGAATCTAATCAAGGCATTTACTATAAACAGAGAAAATCGATCACAGAACATTTTTAACATTTAAAACATGTCTCTGTTTGGACAGCTGAGACATCCCATTACTGTGAATGACACTGCCAGATCAAGGGTCTACACAATTTGAGAGAGCTCTAAATCATCCCCAGACCTTTGGGCACACAAACACTTACAGAATTGCTTTAAATTATTTGTAAATAATGGCCCAAATTCATTCCTGGGCACAGAGCTGTCTGTCTGCCATTGGCTTCATTGGAACTGCATTCCCTGACTCCAAGGCTGAGAGGGCAGATACGTGGGGCCAGGTACCGGTGTGGTGCAGGGGAAGCTGGAAGATGATACCTGCCTTGGGCCCTGCACATCCACTGAGCAGAGCACGAGGTGATGGGCAGTAGGAATTGTACAAATACACTTCCAAAAGACACCAGTGGAAACGCAAGTTGAAAGCTTTGGTGTGCAAAGGCAAAGATAACGAAGCTGTGGAAAATTTACAGGCTGATGAATGAGGGTGAGGACACAGAAGCAATGGATTATGCTAACATGGGTGGCTTCTTCATTCACTGAGTGCCAACCCCAACCTACAGTCATGCTGGAAGCAGCTGGTGCCTCCCATACTCTCTAGTAGCTGATTGACAGCTACTAGGTAGACAGGGTTTGAATTACTGCAATTAAAAACTTCACTAGGTCTCAGGCACTGCTGTTCTCGCAGCACTTTCTCTGTGAGTCAGTGCCACTGACTGATTTTCACCAGTGGGTCATGGCAAGATGATGTTTCTTGAACAATATAATCCAGCAGGGCACATGGGGAACAAACCCAGGTCTCCTGAGTGCTCTGCTCATTGCTCACCCTCCCTGGTGCTCTGCTGGAACAAAGCCATTTGCTGGGAGATGATTTGCAGGTGGAAAGGTCAAGATCTCAGGAGCTACACAGAAAATAGTCAGAGAATCACAGAACTGTTGAGGCTAGAAAAGCCCTCTGAGCTCATCCAGCCCAGCCCAGGACCTAACATCACCACATCAGCCAGACCAGGGCACTAAGGGCCACAGCTAGACTGTCCTTCAACACCTCCAGGGATGGGAACTCCACCACTGCCCTGGCCAGTCCATTCCAATGTCTAAAGTCCATTCCAGTAACTTTCCTTTTTCATAAGCAGCAAATTCCATTTTGTGATAAAATTAACCTTGAGCTGGTTGAAGCAGAGATTAAATAGGGGTTTTCAGATCTTCTTATCAAGCCCCACTTCAGTGTCACATGAGAGGTAGCAATGACTTTTGGTTCTACACCGCATTAGCGACATATGTAGGAGCAGCTGCTCTGAAGGGTTCTTCGGGTTGCTTCCATCTAACAAGGATAAGCAGCTGTTTCAGTACAGACTGTGTAAATGCGGGCTGGGGCTTTCGCAAACTGAATACAGCTGTAGGCTTGGAGAATTCTCATTCCATGTTCAGTCTTGGACAGACATCAGGAATTTTAACTGCTAGATTTTGTGTGTGTGGCTATAGAAGTGTGCATGCATGCACGTACATGTGTTCTGATACCTTACATGGACCATTTCATGTCATGTTAGGAGAAAAAAGAACTATAGCTAGGTTCTTGAACTAGGTGTGTGGGAAAGATGGCTGTTACGACAAAGGTCTCATAGAATCACAGAACAGTTTTGGCTGGAAGGGACCTTCACATCATTAAGTCCAACCTTTTCCTAGCCCTATCAGCACCGCTAAACCCTGTCCCCCAACACAACATCTGCCCTTCTCTTCAACTCCTCCAGGGATGGGGACTCAACACCCTCCCTGGGCAGCTGTTCCAGTGCCTGACAACCCTTTCAGGGAAGAAAGTCACACACACACACACACAGAACATTAGGGATTGGAAGGGACCTCGAAAGATCATCTACTCCAAGTCCTCCTGACATCCAACCTGAACCTCCCTTGGTGCAGCTTCAGGCCATTTCCCCTCATCCTGTCACTGGTAAATAGGGAGAACAAACCAGCCCCTGCCTCTTTACAACCTCCTTTCAAGTAGTTTTAGAGAGTAAGAAGATCTTCCCTCAATCTCCTCTTGTCCAGGCTAAACAGCCCTAGCTCCCTCAGCTGTTCCTCAGACCATACCTGTTCCAAATCCTTTACCAGCTTGGTAGCCACTTTTGTCTCCTCTCCAGCCCTTCAATGTCCCTCTTGTAGTGAGGGGCCCAAACCTGGACACAGTACTCAAGATGTGGCCTCCCCAAAGCTGAGTAGAGAGGAATGATCACCTCCCTGCTCCTGCTGGCAACATTCTTCTGATCCAGGCCAGGATGCTGTTGGCCTTCTTGGCCACCTGGGCACACCGCTGTCTCCTGTTCAGCTGGCTGTCAACCAACACCCCCAGGTCCCTTTCTGCTGGGTAGTTGTCTAGTCACTGCTCTGCAAGCTAGTAGCTGCAGGGAATTGTTGCGGCTGAAGTGCAGGACCCAGCATTTGACCTTGTTAAACCTCATACTGTTGCATGTGCCCTACTCCTCCAGCCTATCCAGATCCTGCTACAGAGCCTCCCTACCCTCCAGCAGATCGACAATTCCACCCAGCTTCGTGTTGTCTGCAAAATTACTAAGGGTGCACTCTATCCCCTCATCCAAATCAGTGATAAACATGTTAAACATGAGTGGCCCCAGCACTGAGCCATGGGGGACACCACTCATAACCAGCTGCCAACTGGATTTAACCCTGTTGACAACAACTCTTTGGACTCAGCCATCTAATTGGTTTTTTTGCCCAGCGAAGCAGATACTCATCCTGGCAGTATTAGGCCTGACAGGTGCCGATGCTAACCCCACACCCTCCAGGTAAGCTCCTGGAGCAGCATATCTATGCCCTTGCAGAATCCCTGTTAAATATTCATTCTGAAAGGTGCTGTATTTACACAGGAGGAGCTCACTGGGAGCACAAAGTAGCTGCCTCTCAGCTAGCTGGCCTCTCTATCCAGTGCTCCATTGCCTATGGAATATTCTTTCTGCTCCTGCTTTCACAATTGTGAAACAGATTTCACAACAGAACTGAAGATTTGTAAGATGAGCACTTCATCAGCTCCTGCAGTGCTATTTGTGTAACCTGTTCAGGCCCAAGACTTGTTTATGGCTAAGTGGTGCAGTAGGTCACAATTTCCTCTTGGATTATAGAGGTCCCATTCTGCTCCCCATCCATGTTTTACAATTCAGGGGGCTGAGCACCAAGGGAAAACCTGGTTCTAGAATTAAAGAGTGATGCAGACAAGGCATTTGGTACTCAGACCTATAAAGCTAAATTATGAATCCTGAAGGCAAACCCTTTATAGAATGGAAGAACCATCTATAGTTGGTGGGTGTAGGTGTTGCTGTGCACTTGCAGTCCAGAAAGCCAACTGTGTCCTGGGCTGCATCAAAAGAAGCAGTGACAGTTGGTCAAGGGAGGAGATTATTCCCCTCGACTCTGCACTGGTGAGACCCCACCTGGAGTGCTGGGTTCAGTTCCGGAGTCCCCAACATCAGAAGGACAGAGAACTCCTGGAAGGTGTCCAGAGGAGAGCAACTCCAATGATCAGAAGGCTGGAGCACCTCCCCTCTGAGGACAGGCTGAGCAAGTTGGGGTTGTTCAGCCTGGAGAAGAAGAGGCTCCCAAGTCAACCTTCTAGCAGCTTTCCAATCTCTGAAAGAAAGAGGCTACAAGAAAGCTGGAGGAGGGCTTTTGATATGGGTGGTAGCACGAAGCCAAGGGGAAAGGGTTCCAGACTTGAAGAGGGGAGATTGAGGTTGGGCATGAGGAACAAATTGTTTGCTGTGAGAATGGGAAGATGCTGGAACAGGTTGCCCCATCCCTGGAAGTGTTGAAGGCCAGGTTGGCTGGGGCCCTGAGAAACCTGCTTTAGCAAAAATGTCGCTGCTTGTGCAGGGGAGTTGGAACAAGATGATCTTTCAGGTCCCTTCCAACCCTGGCCATTCTGTGATTCTACAATTCTAAGTGCATGCAGTTTTCCCTGTGTTAGCCTCACGCTGTAGTACATTTCCTCTTTGTTCCCAGTAGGTAGAGCTCTGGCTTCAAATATTTTCCAGAAACAGAGCTGGTCTATTAATTTGGGTTGAACACTATTTTTTCAACTCCGTAACTGTGTTTTAGATTACAGCTCTAAAAAACCAACTCCAAACCAATGCACAAGCATTCTGCTTGCACTTCCGTAATTGGAAGGAAGCTAAAACTGGGATCCCATTAGCCGGACAGGCCTTAATCTCACTTTGACAGCTGTAAGACTCCCCACATATAAATACTTAGTTATACAGGCTGAAAAGCTGTCTTAAAAGGCCAGCTACCTCAATGAAAAGGCCAAAGCAACATCTGGAAACCTTCCTCTTTTTAAAATCATAGTGGTTAAGTAGAATTTAAACTTCTTTCCTCCCCCCCCGTCCATATTTATAGTCTCTGTATTTCCTAAGTGAGTCAGAAACCAGCAGGTTTACGTAATACTGTCCCCATCTGTGGATTATCAGAGTTTAGAACCCCAAAACATTAACAGTCTCTGCAGGTAACACAGTGCCTGATTACCTCTGGATAATCAATTAACCTCTGCACAAAGAGACAACAAAATCCATGGAACAGCACTGTGTTCTTGTGGCCAAGAAGGCCACTGGAATCCTGGGATGGATCAAGAGGAGTGTGTCCAGCAGATCAAAGCATCTCTACTCTGCCCTAGTGAGGCAACATCTGGAATATTGTGTCCATTTCTGGGCTCCTCAGTTCAAGAGGGACAGAGATCTGATTGAGAGAGTCCAATGGAGGGCCATGAGGATGATTAGGGACTGGAGCACCTGCCTTATGAGGAGACATTGAGAGACCTGGGGCTTTTCAGCTTGAAGAGGAGAAGACTACAAGGAGATTTAATCCCTGTCTATAAATCCACGAGGGCTGGGTGTCAAGAAGAAAGAGACAATCTCTTTTCATTTGCGCTCTGTGATAGGACAAGGGGCAATGGGTGTTGGTTGGAGCACAGGACGTTCCACCTCAACATGAGGAGGAAATTTACTGTAAGGGTGACAGAGCACTGAAAGGGGCTGCCCAGGGAGGTTGTGAAGTTTCCTTCTCTGGAGATTTTCCATACCCCCTGGATGTCTTCTTGTGTGACCTGCCCTAGGTTCTATGATCCTGCTCATGCAAGGGCGTTGGACTCCATGACCCTTGGACGTCCCTCCCAACCCCTAATGATCTGTGTATCTGTGTATTTGCATTTTACAAACCTTTCTGGATTTAATTGATAGCCCTATAATCATTTCTTTACTCCTCTTGAACTAATGTCAGTCCCACCCAAGGCACAACACTTGTGTAGCACGACTGTAGTTACGGAGTTGTTTGAAATTGCTTGCAAGTCATAGGTAGAGGCCCCGCAAAAAATACTGGGTATTATAAAGAAAAAGAATGACATTCAGAACACGTACAGTGCCACGGTAAAGAGAAATGGAATTAATGTGTTCTGACATCAGCGAGCAGTGGTGCTTTCAGTGCAGGCTATGCTGACTGTACTGCTTCTCATGGAGTTAGTGCAGCACATGCCATTTGTTTGGTCTGAGTTCACAAGCGCTAGAAATCACAGAATGTTAGGGATTGGAGGGGATCTCGAAAGATCATCCAGTCCAATCCCCCTGCCACAGCAGGATCCCTTAGATCAAGTCACACAGGAACATGTCCAGGCAGGTTTTAAACGTCTCCAGAGAAGGAGACTCCACAACCCCTGGGGGCAGCCCCTTCCAGTGCTCTGTCACCCTCACTGGGAAGTTGTTTCTTCTCATATTGATGTGGAATCTCTTGTGTTCCAGCTCATACCCATTGCCCCGTGAATCTACGTTTGCAGAGGATCAGAGCAGTAGTGTTTTGGTTTTTTTCCCTGCAGCCTGCTGATATTATGTCATTTCATTCTGCTTCCTTTCATTATCAACATCAGTTGATAGCAGTTCTTAACACGTCTGGGCCATTCATGCAGAGCAAAGCTGTACATGCTGGCTTAGGCAACACCAGTGATGATGCACTAGCCTCAGCGGGATGTCTTCCTTAATCCAATATTAGAATTGCCATGGAAACATCTTAGCAACATAGGAGATGAAAATGGAATGACAAAGGAAAGAGGCAGTCAGCTCAAATGCTAGTTCTAGGGGCAAAAAAACCCCCTAAAGCCAGATAATCTTACTGGTCTTAGGAGAACACAAGGAACAAAAGTAAACTGCATCAAAGAAGTTAATCTTTCAGATTCCCAGGTGGATTATCACAGAATCACAGAATGTCAGGGACTGGAAGGGACCTGTAAAGACCATCCAGTCCAATCCTCCTGCCACAGCAGGATCCTCTAGATCAAGTCACACAGGAACATGTCCAGGCAGGTTTTAAACGTCTCCAGAGAAGGAGACTCCATAACCGCCCTGGGCAGCCCCTTCCAGTGCTCTGTCACCCTCACCATGAAGATGTTCCTGCTCATATTGATGTGGAACCTCCTTGACATCTGTTGCCCTTTGTTCTATCATTAGATGCTACTGAGCAGAGCCTGGCTCCATCCTCCTGACACCCACCCTTTCCATGTTTATCAACATAGAATGATAGAATCATTAGGGATTGGAAGGGACCTCAAAAGATCATCTAGTCAGAATCACCCAGGTCAAGTTGCACAGGAACACATCCAGGTGGGTTTTAAACGTATCCAGTGAAGGAGATGTTTAAAAACATCCATGGGGTCACTGTTCAGTTTCCTTTTCTTCAAGCTCAAGAGACCCAGGTCCCTCAGCCTTTCCTCATCAGGGAGATGCTCCACTCCATCATCTCTGTGGCTCAAGCAGCTCTGTGTCCTGGAATTGATGGGCCCAGGACCAGACACAATATTCCAGAATGTTCTCCCCAGTGCAGAGTAGTAGGGAGGGAGAACCTATCTGTCACACCCTGCTGCTTTTCACGTTAGGAACCAAAAGAACAAAGTTGTTGTGATGCCTGCTGCACACATTGTATTAAAGCCTGGGCCGGTGTCCGTCAGTAGTTGCAGGGGCTTCTTTTGGCTGATGGGAAATGGCAGACAATTCTGGTTGTCTAGAAGCAGCCCGTTTCTCTGTGGCTGACCTTCATTTCTAGCACAATCTTTCCAAATGCTCTGTGCCTCAGGTTCCCAGATGACCTTTAAGTTTTATATTAGAAGCTCAAATTCAGGTCTTGAGCACTTTTCCTACTTTTAACTGTGGGAATTTCCTTCTCAGGGTCCACATTACCCCATAGGATACAATGAGAACCAAGCAATCTACTTGTATTCAGCCACTGGAAAATGTGTCTCTGTGGTTTGACAGATTTTGACTGGTCGGGCACAACTTAAGAAATGATTAATGAAGTTGGCTAGCGAGTCTGACACATGCTGAGGATGCTTGAGGAAGCACCTCAGGCTGGTTAGACATGAATTGGCTCCAGTCTGGGAAACACAGAGCCATGGTAACATCCAGGGTAACACACACGGTGAATACTGAATGTGTGCATTTGCTGGAGGCAATAACCTCTCTTGAACTGCTAACCACCCCCATTCTGATCCACCCCAGGATGCCATTGGCCTTCTTGGACACAAGGGCCCAGTGCTGGCTCATGGTCAGCCTGCTGGCTGACCTCAAGGTCCTTTTCTCCTACACTGCTCTCCAACAGGTCAGTCCCCAACCTATACTGGTACCCGGGGCTGTTCTTGCCCAGATGCCAGACTCTATACTGCTCTTATTATATTTCATTACATTTCTCCCTGCCGAGCTCACACTTTACTACGACTTTTCTCACACTTGACTACCACTGTACTGCAACTTTACTCACACTGGACTACCACTTTACTATGACTTCAGTCACACTTTACTACGACTTCAGTACCACTTTACTAAGTCTTTACTCACAATTTACTATCATTTTACGCACACCTTACTTCTACTCACACTTTACTACGACTTCATCATGACTTTACTCACACATTACTACGTCTTTTGTTACTCACACATTACTATCTCTTTACTGACACTTCACTACCACTTTACTGTGACTTTACTCACACTTTACTCACTTGGCTCTAGGCTCACCCTGGCTCTAGGCTCACCCTGGCTCTAGCATCTAGGGTCACCCTAGCTCTAGGATTACCCTGGCTCTAGCATCTAGGATCATCCTTTACTTATCCTGCCTCTAGGATAATGCTTTACTACTACTCACACTTCACTCACAGTTTACTACCACTTTACTATGTATTTACTAACAGTTTACTAATTTTACTGTTTTACTTACACTTTACTACGTTTACCACCACTTCACTCACAATTTACTATGACTTTACTCGCACATTACTATGACTTCAATCACACTTTACTATGACTTTCCTCACACTTTACTATGTGTTTACTACAAGTTTACACAATTTTTACTACTACTTTATGCACATTTTACTATCACATTGCTCGCACTTTACCGTGAGTTTACGCACACTTTACTATGACTTTACTGCCACTTTACTCACCCTTTACTACCACTTTACTCAAGTTTTACTACCACTTTAATCACACTTTATATGACAGCAAATTAACCTGAACTATTCTGCAAAGGGTGGTTGTGTGGATACCGTTTCCTGGAGCTTAAACATCCACAAAACAGCTAAATAAAAAACTTGGTTAAAGCTGCCCAGAAGATTTTTTACATATGGAATTGAGATGGCATTTCTGCATTCACTAGCTCATTACAGTAGTTAGATTTTAAATCAGTACCAAACAGCAGTAATTCTGGTTTTGCGCGGTACCCAGGACTAAGTATTGGACCAATGTGAGAGTCTGGCATGTTTGTTTCAGCCTAGAAATGTCTTAGCTCCATACTTAGTGGAGTTAGAAGTGTGATCCTTTTACAAGACAGAGGAACAGAATTCCTTCTCAATCAAGGAATGAAAGTAACAGCATCAGGTGCATGTTACACAAAATGTTTGAAGAAATTATGTGTGCATGTAATGAGCACTTCAGCAATGAACTGTCAGAAAACAAACATCGAATCACAGACTCATAAAATGGCCAGGGTTGGAAGGGAATTTAAAGATCATCTAGTTCCAAAACCCCCTGCACAGGCAGTGACACCTTCACTAGAGCAGGTTACTCAGGACCCCAGACAACCTGACCTTCTGCCAGGGATGGGGCAGCCACAACTCCCCTGGGCAACCTGTTCCAGCATCTTCCCATTCTCACAGCAAACAATTTGTTCCTCATGGCCAACCTCAATCTCTCCTCTTCAAGTCTGGAACCCTTTACCCTTGCCCTTTCACTACCACCCATATCAAAAGCCCTCCCCCAGCTTTTCTTGTAGCCCTCTTCCTTCAGAGATTGGAAAGCTGCTAGAAGGTCACCTGGGAGCCTCATCTTTTTCCGGCTGAACAACCCCAACTTGCTCAGCCTGTCCTCAGAGGGGAGGTGCTCCAGCCCCCTGCTCATTTGAGTTGTTCTCCTCTGGACACATTCCAGGAGGCCCCTATCCTTTTTCTTTTTGGGGCTCCAGAACTGAACCCAGGACTCCAGGTGAGGTCTCACAAGTGCTAAGTAGAGAAGGACTGAAGCTTCCAGTCTGAAAAGGAGAATTCAAAGCAGGGTTTCTTACCCACATTTCCAATCTCCATAACTATTTCCACAACACTTTGTCACAAAGCGAAGCAAGTAGAAGGAGTTTCTTAATTAAGTGAATAGCACAGCTAACAGTTAGGACTTTCCCTGAAGATCGTAAGTTTTTGTGCAACAGGATGAAAAGGGAACCAAAGAATGTGTCTTAGTAAAGAAGGAATGATATGCCCATCCTGAGGCAAACTGTCACTGGTGGAATCAGACGTGGCAGCTGTCAGCAAATAGGACTAGTGTCATAGATTGCCTGACAGAACATGACAACATGGTTCATAAATAGCTGCTTCTGTGAAAACAGATCCTACAGCACAGAGGAAAAAACATATTGTAAAGGAAATCAACTTTATGCTGTGCTAGCCTCATTCTAATTAACACACCAGTTCTCTGGCAAAAGTAGTCCTCTTCTCCAGCCCACACTGCAGATTTGGGGTGTTTTGTATCTTTTCAATCAAAAAAAAGAGAAGGTTAAGTTTTCTTATTAGACTGGTCTGTCAAATCAGTGTAGTCGAAAGTACATCACGAGGACACACAGACACTCCCCTAGCAGCACTGAATAAACAGGGAGCTCAGTAGAATTTGTATTTCATCTCCACTTACTGGTTTTTAATCAGATTGGTTATAACATGTGAGGATATTTCTGAGAATTGCAAGTCACCACTGGGAACTGTGTCTATAAAAAGGCAATGAAGTATGAATAAAAGATCGGGGTTTATTAGAACGAATATGTCCCTGCAGTATGAATAGAATTCATTTTTAATGTCACTTTTTATAACTGTCAGTGAGGTATAAGGTTATGGATTTCTAATTTGGAGAGACTGATTATATGAACTAGGGATATGGATATGGATAATAGGAACAATGTCCTCTCAAGTTCAGCCTTATAACAAGGGCACGTGCCCCAGCCAGCTAGATACTGCTTAGTCCAGTGCACACAGTACATGGAGCAATGCATCATCTCAGCAGCTATGGAAATAAGATCCATAAATTTTGCAATTTTTTAGGGATAATTCATTACATTCTCTGCATGCCCAGGTATGTTGTCACAACGGAAACATCCAGCACAGTACCATTCCATGTCGTTTGTTCATCTTTAGGTTATTATTGAAGCTGGAAAAGCCCTCTGAGCTCATCCAGCCCAGACCAGGACCTGACGTCACCACGTTGGCCAGACCAGGACACTAAGTGCCCCAGTCAGTCTGTCCTTAAACACCTCCAAGGATGGGGACTCCACCACTACCTTGGGCTGTCAATGGTCTGATCACCCTTTCCATGAGGAAGGGCTTCCCAACAGCCAACCTAAACCCCCCCCGCCACAGCTTCAGGCCCTGCCCTCTCATCCTGGTGCTGGTTGCCTGACAGAAGAGCCAGACCCCTACCTGACTACAACCTCCCTTCAAGGAGTTGGAGAGAGGAAGAAGGTCCTCCTGAGTCTCCTGTCACCTTGAGAGGCTCCTATGTTTCTTACAGTAGATAGGACAGCTGTCAGTAGTGAGTATCCCAGCAGGGAAAGAAAGATTTTGGTTTGTTTAAAAAACCTTGTTGAATAAGTGAGCACCTTGCAGTGACAGCTGCAAGAGGCAATAATAATTCTAATACTGATTAGTTTAATTAAAATCGGAATTTTGTTTTGTTTTTCATTCTGGGAGACAAACCTGGAAGCGCTGAATGAGTAATTACAAAGATTAATAAACACTGATCTGAGGCTTGGTGATTAGACCCTGCAGAATTTTGATTTTTAAATGAGAATCTGGTTCTGAAGGGATACACAACTGCAAGCCAGGTAAACCAGATGTAAAGAAGTAGTTTTAAGTTGTCTTTGTGCAAGACCACTGTACATGCAGTGCCTCTCAGTACAGCTCTTACACTGTATTTTGTCCCAGAGAACTTGAAGATTTTTATTTCTATTCAGCTGTAATGTAAAAGCCCCTGTCACAACAGATTGAGCTTGGTTGTGACAGCATTGAACGTAGGCTGAATAAGCAAAGTGTCTAGGACCTAGGCCACAACAGCCAAAGAGGGATCGTCCCCAGGCATCACACAGAATCACAGAACGTTAGGGACTGGAAGAGATCTCGAAAGATCATCCAGCAGGATCCCCTAGGGAGGTCACACAGAAGGACAGAATCACAGAACATTAGGGGAGACACTGAATGAACTATAACAAGGGCAGTGTAGAGTCTGGCATCTGGGCAAGAACAACCCCGGGTACCAGTATAGGTTGGGGACTGACCTGCTGCAGAGCAGTGTAGGAGAAAGGGACCTGGGGGTCCTGGTGGACAGCAGGATTGCCAGGAGCCAGCAATGTGGCCTTGTGGCCAGGAAGGCCAATGACATCCTCGGGTAGAGTAAAAGTGGGGTGGTTAGCAGATTGAGAGAGGTTCTCCTCAACCTCTGCTCACCCCTGGTGAGACCATATCTGGAAACTTGTGTCCAGTTCTGGGCCCCTCAGTTCTAGAAGGACACAGAACTGCTGGAGAGAGTCCAGCACAGAGCCACAAAGAT